>CP139501.1:216348199-216903367 GCA_021014915.2 Artemisia tridentata subsp. tridentata | reverse complement strand
GAAGAGGAATTGTCCTCTTTACCTTGAAGAGTTGCGAACTAATAAGTACAAGAAGTTTGGGTAGGATGCCAGTACTTCATGTAACTTCTTTATGATTGAATTATTTACATTAATGTAATACACTGTAAAATTCCATTGTAATTATAATCGTTAATCAATATTAACCCCAGTTACTGTTTACTGATTTCCTTTTTTTTACGGAGAAATTTGAATTTTTTTCTTATTATACTATATTAACGTAAGCACGTCATCACATAATTCACCAAATGACGGGACGAGCTCACAACGCGTATCATAAAACTTAATTATACACATTTAAACACTAAACGGGCCAAAATCAATTCAGCCCATCACCATTGCACGTGTACTGTTCATGAGCCCACAACCCAACTTCATTTTTCTATTATTTCATGTGTAAAACCCGATCAAACCCTCTCCCAAAACGCCTCCTGTTCTCTCAAATTCTAAACGCGACCCATACATGTTTTTACATCATCTCATTCACCTCCCACCATATTACTAGCATCTCGAATTCCAGATTGTGATGTCGAGTTTTGATATGTTTTTAAGGGCCAAAGTGATTACTCGTTTTACACCCAGTCGGCATATTCAAAAATCCATAACTTACCCGTTTCGACTCCAACTTGATTCCACTTGCTCCTAATAATTTTTCTAGCTTAATGACATGTTATTGAATCATTTTTAATCGACCAAGATCAAGTATCTCTCGTTAAACCAATTTTTGCACCCATATTAAATAACTAGTCGACATGTATATATTACAAAAACAAATCCTAGCTTTCCTACTCACTCACATTCCTTCCTAAAGTCTTAATATGTCAGAAATAATTCTTGAGAACCCCTCATTCACTGACAATACAAAGTAGAAGCAAGTAGATAGTATTTTGTAATCATATAAGTCCATACGTGTTATATATCTTTTGTATAAATCCTCCCTAGCTCACCACCTCATATCACTTACACAATATCTTCATTCTAACTCCCACTCACTCACAAAATCATCTCTTGAAGACCAGAAGCTTTCACAAGCTCGTTTGGAAGAAATTCGAAAAGGGTTAGGGTTGGTTAAAATCGAATAGTTGGTTTAATCAAGTGTGGATCGTTGTTCTAGTGTTCTATCCATTCTCACACGACTCTCTACCACCCTAGAGGTGTAGTAAGTATCCACAACCTCTTTTCGATTCATTTCACATGTTATTTCATCACCATGCAACATATAGATATACTACTCGATCGTATATTATTTTTGCTTAATTATTTTCGTACTCATTCACGTATAGAACACTAAAAGTGACTAGCCTCCCTCGTGGAAGGCCTAGGAGTCACGATACACACCCATATCACTTTTAAATTTACGTTACATGCATCATTCGAAGCCATATTGTACCATGCTCAAAACGTAAAAACTGAAACACTTAGAATATTTCTAAGTGTTTTACTCAGAAAATACGCCCCATGTCACCCTAAAAACGACCACGTATCTTAAAATTTGACTTAACAACCATACTATATTTTTACACGATCTATTAGACCACGTTGCTAGCTACAAGTTTCGTATATATAATTTATAAATATAAGCACATCTAGACCCTCTAATTTGGCAAAAATAAAACGCAATACTCGTTTTGAAAATTGATAACATAATTCGATATGGGCTGTTAAGCCCATTAAGCGAATTTTAAGCAAATTAAATAATCTGGCTTATTGAGGCTTTTTGATATGAAATTAGAACATTAAAAAGGAGCCTAGGGATGAGCCCAACTCGTCTCAACGCTCACGGTTTTTAAAATGTTAATGGGCTTTTAAATGGCTCGTTAAAAACCCAATTATAGAAAAATAAGCTCTTTTGTCATATAAGTTGTTGAAATAAGCTTTATTAAACTTAAATAAGTCACAAAAAAATTCGTATACTTTTTCCCACGTCTTTTTGCACATTTGGACTAAAAATGCAAAGTAATTTCACTTATGAGGACCAAAACTGCCAACCGTTTAAAACTTGGACTGAAACTGCCAAAACAGAAACATTAGGATAGAAATTGATATATTATCATATTCCAAGCTCAGAAAGTTATTTTGAACATGTAGTGGACAATAAATGCAATTTATACATAGTTAAAGACTAACGGTGCAACGCTAACGCCGTTAGGGTGTAAAGTGTAAAAACAATAAAATTAAAAGGACCAATAGAACATGATTCATATTTTCATTTCCATATTTCATTTTCTGATTTCCCCGTCACGTCACGTGCATTTTTGTATATTTCAGTTACTTAATACTTAACGCTCGTTATATTATATATAACGAGATTTTGAACGATTCAATTTCACATTTCGTTTCACCACTTTCGAGGAAACGATATTATTGGTTTCAAAGACATAAAAACAAGATAATATATGAGTAATATTATTTTTGAACTTTAGGCATTTTAAGCATATCACTCTCACGTCACCGATCAAATCGTTATCAATTTCTCATTTTCACACTCGTTATTCTCATTTTCAATTACTTAATACTTAACGTTCATTATATTATATATAACGAGATTTTGAACGATTCAACTTCACATTTCGTTTCACCACTTTCGAGGAAACGATATTATTGGTTTCAAAGACATAAAAACAAGATAATATATGAGTAATATTATTTTTGAACTTTAGGCATTTTAAGCATATCACTCTCACGTCACCGATCAAATCGTTATCGATTTCTCATTTTCACACTCGTTATTTGTAATAAGTCAAATACTCAGACTTCCCTTATATTCAGGTCTCGTGTTGAAGCCGTTTCTGTAATCGTTCCTATAATCTTACTTGATTTCATAATTCCACCTTGCCAGATACGCTCAAGGTGAGTCATAGCACCGTTTTTATACTTGTGTTATAAATACTGTTTGGGGGAGATACATGCTCAACTGTTTTCAGTTACTTTCATACTCTAAAACTCTCACGACTTACCGTGAGTCATAGCCCCACTTTTACTTATTTAACAACTTGATACTCCATGGGGGAGATACATGCTATAAACTGATCACAAGTATTTTTCTGAATGCTATACCTGATTGATATTGCATAAGTTACAATTGCATTACATACCGTTTTGTACGGTATAGTACAGACCGTTTGTGCGGTATAGTACAGACCGTTTGTGCGGTATATTACAGACCGTTTGTGCGGTATATTACAGGCCGTTTATGCGGTACAGTACAGGCTGTTTGTGCGGTACGTTACATGCCGTTTGTGCGGTACATTGCATACTGTTTGTGTGGTACCTTGTTAACGTTTGAGTGACATGAGCCTTAGAGCAATATATTTACATGAATATATATGTTTTCATATATATTTAGATACAACTGTATTAGTATTTCACTACACCACATTTGTAAATTTCAGGCATAACATCATTGTATTTACTCCATGCTAGGATTATGATCCTATAATTGAATTTATCTGATCTCATATATGATTTACTCGTGGTTTTACCCAACGCCACACGTTACTTGTTTCACCACTGTTAGCATTTATTACAGTTATCATCTCACTCTTGAAATCATTGAAATTAACTGTTTATCAGTACTTGTATTTATTTCAAATACCACCGTACACCACTTGAATTTATTGAAATGAATTGTTTTCTATTAAACTCTATGAACTCACCAACCTTTGTGTTGACACTTTAAGCATGTTTATCTCAGGTAATTAACGGAGCAGGACAAGACACGGAGAGGGCATTTTAACTCTGATAAATTACATGGTGTAAAAATCAAATATGTCATTCTTTTCAAATTATCACTCCCTTTCATGGGATTTTATTACATCGATATTTCACTTTTGAACAAAAGTAATATTTGAATGACAAATAACTTTCAAAACGTCTCTTTTGAGTTGTTTTCTATGATTATGACTCGATCCTCACCGTAATACCCCAATTAGTCTTCCGCTGTTATCTCATAATTTAGGGGGTGTTACAGATTGGTATCAGAGCCTATAGTTATAGAGAACTAAATGTTTTCAAACATTGAACTATAACTACACTTTCAAAATGAATGATTTTACACCATACCATTTTACGCCCTCCGTGTCTGCATATCACCGTGCTCAATACATTACCTATTAGGATTATTTTACACTAATCTTTACACGCTTGATATTTACTCCACACACGTTACACACTTTATTATTTCACACTTACTGTTACACCTTTAACGTATGAATTACTTATAATTACTATTTTCGGGTTACTACAGTACCATGCCTACAGACTCACACCTTAACACCTCACCCATAGTTCCTAGCACATTGACTGCTAACAGTGTCGAATACCCCACCTATGACACCTATTACATTAAGTAAACCAGACTCACCCATATCAGAAGACCCGTACGTACTAGCTAGACGGACATATATTTCATCACCTCACCCAAGGAACCGCCCAGTTCTCCTACTTACACTCCACTTACAGATAATCAGTATATGCAGACTCAACAGTGACTGCCTGCAGCTGATTCGGAAACTCCTTTACCTACACCACCACTCCCACCTGCCCCGGTAGCCCGGCGCAGAAAAGTCAGGATTTTAGCACCTTATGAACCCGAACCGTTTATGACACCATTTCGGAGCTACCCCAATGGACCTACCAAGAGGATACACCTACGCTTAGTGCCGATTATACCACCATTTCCACCCTACTCCCCTACTTCACCCCTAGACATGATCAGGATAACGTCACCATACCTTACCACCACTACTATCATCATCCCCTCCACCGTCGGTTGGACCCGACTACTCGTTAAGACTACTCACCCAGACTTACCCGTTTACACCTCACCAACGGGAGCCGACTCCTAGAGAGAATTTACCCTCTCAGGTCTCCCTCACCATTACTATTTCCACCTGCTTTCATTCCTCCAGCCCGAGTCCTCGAGACTGGAGAGAGCTTCAGGACAGCAGTTGCCCACACACCTACTCCTCCCACCATCATGACACAACTGGAGCGTCATGAGGAATAAATCGATACACTCCTGAACGTCGTTGACAGAACACCACTCATGGCCGACGGCACCCTACATGACCTTTTATCCAACAAGATGGACCTTCAGAACGGAATGACGAGGTTTCAGTCAGAGATATTCAAGACACGCTCCTACATGACAGTTTTACAATGAGAAAGACAGAGGCATATTAACCTGCTGCATGGAACGTTAATAAAAGACCTTGTATCGTTTGCTTTGTAAAAACAATCGATCAAGTTATTAATATTATGTTGTTTGTTGTGATTATATCCAGACCTACCATGATATTACCTACGATTATTATGATTCCTTATACCTGCCATAACTGGGCTATAACCATAGAATCCTCTAAGACAAATTTCGGAAGAAAACTTGATGAATGAAGAGAAAGTTGTTGAACTTCAGCTTTTGTAGATGAATTAGTTTGTTCCTTAATAGTTCTATACCAAGAGTTGATCATTTATCTACGATGCTACCCAGACACATCATGATTTATGATTCTCAATTGGTTATGATTTCGCATTGTGACCACATTGTTAGCACTAGCATACAAATACCAATTAGAACAACAAGGCCAGTAGAAGAGAATGGAAGCTCCTTAGAACCTTAACAACGTCAAAGGATGACACCAATGTTTAAACGGAAGAAGAAATTCCTGTTGTAATAAATAAACCATAGTTCAAACCCTCTAGAGTTGTATTTCCTTTTGTACTTTACCTTAGGTACGATGGATGTAACCTAAGTGTAACAACTACCGTTCTACCGTATGAAATCTCTATCTTGTAATATTTCCGTAATAATCATAACCTACGTCTATTTTCAGTTCTATTCCATTTACCCTGTTCATAGTCATTACGTAACAACACACTACTATACCATTAGAAATTTGGTTATTATCATTTCTGACCGAACGGTAGACTATTACCATCTTGAAAGATTCTCACACGAACCCTAAGATTCATTTCAATGATATCCTATAATCACCCTAGAAATTCCTAGCTCATCACCGAAGTGTGAACCAAATTTTTCTTATTCTTTTGAAAAATAATTATGTTGTTATTTTACATAAACAACACGTTGAACACCATCTAAAACTTTTTAAAAAGCATAAATACCACTTTGACTGAGCCAAGCATCACATCATTGGTCCTCAATTTTACATAGCCTAGCTACCTATGTCAAATTTGGGAAGAATTATGTCATGAATGAAACGGTCATCTTTTCAAAATTTCTAATAACAATCTTCATTCAAAAGCAAAATTCTTGAAATAAAACAAACTGTTCATAAAACATCACTTTTAACCAACCACAATAGAGGTCTACACCTATTACCCATCACCCTATGATAGGAAACCGACAAAAGTACAAACATAAGAACCCTAAGAATTCACAGAGATATATGGAAAACACAAATAAACATAAATTTTATTAGAATCCACGGAAATTAGTACATAACGATAAAATTAGTATCAGTAGTGCTAAAATTACAACGAGTTATTTCAACCCTCCTACTATCTATTTCTGATGCGTGGTTTTGTAACCTTACAACAGGTTTTACCTCTCGAGGGATCTCAAGAGGCTTACAACCCCACCAGGCAGTGTACCTGACCGATGTAGTATAGTGTAGTGGTAAGTACGGGGGATTGATCGTTCTCCACAGGGAATAGTGTTCGTTAGGTGTGAAAGGCTACTCTAATTAGGTCTAAGGGTTGAGGAAGATTCTTTTTATGTTTTTATAATTTTTATGGAAGCAAGTAAAATCTCGGTTTTGAAGGAGTGGGCGGAATTAGTTGCTAGTCAACTAACCCAAATTACTACAAATGCAAATAAAATAAAATAACAAAAATGAAAAGTGGTGAGAAACTTATGTGTAGAGAAATGTGTTTACTTAGATTTCCTTACTCCCTAACTATCTTTTACCGGTTAATTAGTGTGTATTAGTTGCGTGGATGACGGGTGTATTCCTTAATACCATTCGTGGGGTGGCGTACTTACTTCCCCAAACTCTACAAGCTCCTACTTCACTCCTATGTCGAGCCGGCTAGGAAGCTCCTAACATGGGATCACTAGAATTCGCTTGTGCATTAAATACAACCATAAAAACCTTTAGTACGCGTTTGGTTCATGTTTCTTAAGACGTTCAAGCAAGTTACCGAATAGGAAGTTAGCCAGTTTTCTTAAGCCTAACATAGATAAACAATCATCCAATACAACTAACAACACACTAACAACCAATAATCAATAGCTAGGTTTCATTAGATCTAAGCAAACACAAGATAAAATTAGCCTAACATGTTAAACAAAAGACAAGCATAAGATAGAATCAAACAACACATAGACATATTGAATGATTAATTGATAACTTATCTTTCAATGAAACATGGAAGATCTCAAGGCAAAAAGCCCTGAAAAAGTAGCTAAAATCGTCTTAGGGTTTTATCCCAAAATTCCACACACTAAGCTCTCCCTTAATGACAAAAAATTAGAAAACTATATATAGACTTTTGCATCTGACGGCGTCACCTTATGGATTGTGACGCCGTCACCTCGCCGCTTTTAGGGTTCTCGGATGACCATCTTGACGCCGTCCCTCTTTAATTCTCCAAAATCCGTTCTGGCCTATCAAGGCTTGACGCCCTCACCTCTTGAACGTGACGCCGTCCCCTTATGAATTAAGCCGTGACGCCCTTGATTTAGTTAAAGCGTGACGCCGTCAGAATTCACATGCTAACTCACTGGCCCGTCATGAGTAAATTTCACATCCCACTTTTCTTGCCAAGGCATGACGCCGTCAAGAGATGATTCTGACGCCGTCAAAGGTAAATTTCAGCCGATTTTGAGACTTTGTCGTATTCTTCACTTTAATGCTCCAAAAACGTCCAAAATGCCTCCTTTTCCAGATTTCTCCTCAAAAGTACCTAAAATGACAAAAGGAACGATTTAGGGCGATATTTGATCAAATAAATACGATTTCGGGCTTAAATGACCCCTTAAAAGCGGTACACTTTTCGCTTCATCAAATACCCTTACACTTGAGATTTGCTTGTCCTCAAGCAAATGCGCTTTTATTCTAATCAAAATACAAGTTAGGGGTCATTTAATGCTAACATAAAAGTAATTACAACAAATAATCGTTCCACTTCAATCATAATAAGCACGGAGATTACATACTAGCACCTCACAAGTAGTGTTTAGATACTCACATCTCTCAAGTGTCATCAAAATAAATCTCATAAATGAAAACGGAAAATATCTCTCACTACCTGTCATAGCAAATAGATTACCATAGGCTTGGGAAAGGATCGAAAACCTCCTCCACTAGGCGTAAGCACCAAAGATAAACTATCAAAGAGGGCTTTTAAATGGGTTGTAATGTTAGGTGTAGGGAAAAGGAAAACACGGTTTGGTTGGATAAAGGATATTTTACTGGTGGCGAGTTAAAAATCTTGGTCAATTACATGTACTATACAATGTTGCTAAGCCAAGACTAGACTCATCTTAAGCTGAAATGAAAATAAATATAACAAAAACATAAAACCAAAACAAAATATAAACGGGATGGTAAGTCGTTTATGTTTTTTTTCTATTTTTTCATTTTCTCATTCTTTTCTTTTGTATTTTTCTTGATTTTCATTTTTCATTTTTTTTTTTTTTTTTTATTTTTTTTTTTTTTTTTTTGCATACACTTTTGCCCTACCATCCAAAATAATACATCATAGGGGCATTGCATTCCCCTTACGCTTGAATTTTTACATAACTTTACAATTACTAATCTAATGACTCGAATTAAGATAACTGAAAAACTTGGAGTACTTTTAAAATATTTAGCACATATGGGGGTAATAAATGATGTTCTTCCCCATTACTCCATTATACTAGTACTTTACCCATGAGTCCCAATCGTCCCAAAACAATATGTACAAGGATATGACTCGACTTAGCAACCATGTAATCAACTAGATAATTAACTTGGGTTTAAACAAATGTTGTAACAATAATGCACTAAAGATGAGTGCATACAAGGTAGGCTAAGGCGATTTGGGTGTACATTTAAGTGGGGTGTAACAAATTCTTCCTTTAAGTAAAATGCTTAAAGGTCGAAACGAAAAGATAGGCTCTGAGGGGTGTACTAGGGGTATCGTGTACTAAAAATGAGTACAACGCAAAGGGTGTGGGAGAATTACTTGACCAATGTAGCCAAAGTAATTATAACAAAAACACAGGTGTAAAACAATGGGTTGATCCTAATGCCTCTTATCATGTAGTAAATCTAACTACACGAATGTAGTCTCACTTGTGGCCTTGGAATGGTCCTAACGCAAGTTCTAGAATCTAAGTGCTACCGGTACACACATCATAGCATAAATGCTTTTCCTACCAATTCTAGGGGCGAACCTCACATATTTGGGGGTGGAAAATTTTTTAGTGGTACGGTTTTTGTGCTAGTCATATAACTCCTATCCGTGAGACGCTCATTAAGATCAAAGTTTCACTCCTATGTGTTGTAAAAAATTTTAAATTTGGCACTAAAATTACCTTAACAAGTATTTCTCTCAGTTTTATACACATCTACTATTAAACAAACAAAAATCAAGCGTAATAGCATTCTCTAAAATCGTACTTTTACCCTCCCCTTACACTTAAGATGAACATTGTCCCCAATGTTCAAAATAAAAAGATGTAAAAGAAAAAAGTAAAAGAATGAAATCAAATACTCCCCTGATTCGCTCGGTGGATAGTGAAATTACACGGTTAAATCTTCTTCCAAAGAGAATGTTGAAGCTCCATGACTAATGCATCGCCATAAGCTTGATTCCATAAACATCTCCTTGTCCAAAATAACCTGTTAAGCCTGAGAAAACAAACACGAAAACCTGCATAACATCGGCGGGATAAATCTATGTATAAGGATATAATGCTTGTGGAATGATAATTTTGCAGATTCCTGGAGATTATAAGTTGGAGATTTTAATGAAAACTTTTTATGAAAACAAAACTTTCAAAAATTTCTGAAAATTAAATCTGACGCCGTCAGGTTATAAACCCTGACGCCGTCAGAAATGACCTGACAAAAATTCTCATTTTAAGTTTCCGGAAAATTTCTGGAAAAACCTTTACCTTACTTCCTGGAAATCCTGCAAAACATCATTATGACTCGATACAAGCATTTGACTCAAACAAATACGAATATGTATGTTAATTTATTATTATTATGATTCATGTTCATTTGTGTTCTAATAAACCGATTTAGATTTCCCTTACACTTATCTTTTGCAAAATACCTTTATATGTAGTTAAGACGAAGTTAAAAACAACATAAAGCATTTTCACAAATTACTTTTGAACATGAATCAATAATGATAAAAATTAAACATACATACGGAAACAAATAAAATCAAACAAACAAATAAATAAACACACAAAGCAAATAAATAAAGCAAGTAAAGCATGGGCTGCCTCCCAAGAGCGCTTGTTTTTGTTCGAGTCACGAGCCTGACTCTACCCTTATTTAACGGAAATAGGGGAGGTTTCCCCTACACTTAGGATTAAGTGTGGGTGAAAGTAGCGATACACACCCGCTCGGTAGGAGTATGCCACGTGAGGAAAGAGTGGTGGATGAATTATATACTCAAAGGGGTGTGCTCCTTTCATCATAACCTTACCTAGTTCACTTTGGTCAATGGGTGAATTAAAGTTTTCTCCTAAAAAGGGATCATCTTCTACCAACTTCGAGAGATTCCTAGTTGGGAATCCATCTTGACTTAATAAACCCGGTTTAAACCCATAACGTTTCTTGTGATCAATCATGAATGGGCGATGTAAGTATGTAAGGTCATGGTTCACTCCTATATTAGCTTCCACTCCACATGGCCTAGAGTCTACTACCTTAATCTTAACATTACTCGGACTACACGGTTTGATGGGTGGATCGGGACCTTTTTCAATTCCTAAATTCACATCTAAGGATGGAAGATTAGGTAACGGTTTTGGCTCAGGCTCCGGTTCATCAAAACTAGGAACTTCCATAGAACTAAAAGAAAGGTTATGACTACAAGTATTCAAACCTATTTCTTCTAGTTTTGTTTCTTCCAAAGGTTCTACTTCAATTGGGGTTCCTATAGTCCCTTCTACTTCTTCCGGGTAAGTCACGGGCGGTGTGTATGCCTCAAATGATGGTAGGACTTGTGGGGTACTTGGTGGGCTTATGTTACTTACCTCATCATTCCTTATGTCAAGATCACCTATATCCTCATCATGTGTTTTAGTAGGATCTAACCCTAACATTTTACCAAGTATCTCAAGTGCTTCTCTAGGCATCTCAACTTCAATGTCCGAATCATAAGGATCGTCCTCAATATTCTGACTGCTATATTCAAATTGCCCAAAAGATTCATCATGTGTTTCTTGAGATTCATCGTCATCGATCATAAAACCTAGGTCTTTTTGATCAATGAGATCATGCTCGGCTAAATCCTCCATCACATCAAGGTCACCTATGTGTTTGTTTTGTACTATGGCATTACATGACAACCACTTAGGTATCTCAACACTAATGTATTCATCCCCAAACAAACTTGTTTCATGATCCAGGAAATTTATATTCAATTGACTTGTACTAACGTTTGTTGGGTTGTCTACCCTATAATAATATTGGGCACAATCTTCTATGGCATCCCATGCTTCTTCAGCACTTAATTCCCTAAAGTCCCCATTGGCAAAATCCTCAATGCGCATTTGGTCATATTGGCCAACACGATAGTAAAAGGTTCGGGTTAGGGATGCTAAAGCGAAACTATGATGAGGGAATTTTCGGAGTAAATTTCTAAAACGAGTCCATGCATCATATATGGGTTCATCTCGACATTGTTTGAAATTCGAGATGTCAATAGGGTAGAATGGCCTTTGTGGTTGGTGGTATGGTGGATTCGCGTACTCCATAATGGTGAACGGAAGAGTCAATGGAAATTACGAACAAACACACAAAGAAAAAGATAGACTAAAGAAAACCTAAAAATAAAAATAAAATCTTACTAGAAAGGAATCTAGCAAGTAGACCTAATAGAAATAAAAATTCAACCTAAACAATAACTATTCCCCGGCAACGGCGCCAAAAACTTGATGCGTGGTTTTGTAACCTTACAACAGGTTTTACCTCTCGAGGGATCTCAAGAGGCTTACAACCCCACCAGGCAGTGTACCTGACCGATGTAGTATAGTGTAGTGGTAAGTACGGGGGATTGATCGTTCTCCACAGGGAATAGTGTTCGTTAGGTGTGAAAGGCTACTCTAATTAGGTCTAAGGGTTGAGGAAGATTCTTTTTATGTTTTTATAATTTTTATGAAAGCAAGTAAAATCTCGGTTTTGAAGGAGTGGGCGGAATTAGTTGCTAGTCAACTAACCCAAATTACTACAAATGCAAATAAAATAAAATAACAAAAATGAAAAGTGGTGAGAAACTTATGTGTAGAGAAATGTGTTTACTTAGATTTCCTTACTCCCTAACTATCTTTTACCGGTTAATTAGTGTGTATTAGTTGCGTGGATGACGGGTGTATTCCTTAATACCATTCGTGGGGTGGCGTACTTACTTCCCCAAACTCTACAAGCTCCTACTTCACTCCTATGTCGAGCCGGCTAGGAAGCTCCTAACATGGGATCACTAGAATTCGCTTGTGCATTAAATACAACCATAAAAACCTTTAGTACGCGTTTGGTTCATGTTTCTTAAGACGTTCAAGCAAGTTACCGAATAGGAAGTTAGCCAGTTTTCTTAAGCCTAACATAGATAAACAATCATCCAATACAACTAACAACACACTAACAACCAATAATCAATAGCTAGGTTTCATTAGATCTAAGCAAACACAAGATAAAATTAGCCTAACATGTTAAACAAAAGACAAGCATAAGATAGAATCAAACAACACATAGACATATTGAATGATTAATTGATAACTTATCTTTTAATGAAACATGGAAGATCTCAAGGCAAAAAGCCCTGAAAAAGTAGCTAAAATCGTCTTAGGGTTTTATCCCAAAATTCCACACACTAAGCTCTCCCTTAATGACAAAAAATTAGAAAACTATATATAGACTTTTGCATCTGACGGCGTCACCTTATGGATTGTGACGCCGTCACCTCGCCGCTTTTAGGGTTCTCGGATGACCATCTTGACGCCGTCCCTCTTTAATTCTCCAAAATCCGTTCTGGCCTATCAAGGCTTGACGCCCTCACCTCTTGAACGTGACGCCGTCCCCTTATGAATTAAGCCGTGACGCCCTTGATTTAGTTAAAGCGTGATGCCGTCAGAATTCACATGCTAACTCACTGGCCCGTCATGAGTAAATTTCACATCCCACTTTTCTTGCCAAGGCATGACGCCGTCAAGAGATGATTCTGACGCCGTCAAAGGTAAATTTCAGCCGATTTTGAGACTTTGTCGTATTCTTCACTTTAATGCTCCAAAAACGTCCAAAATGCCTCCTTTTCCAGATTTCTCCTCAAAAGTACCTAAAATGACAAAAGGAACGATTTAGGGCGATATTTGATCAAATAAATACGATTTCGGGCTTAAATGACCCCTTAAAAGCGGTACACTTTTCGCTTCATCAATTTCCCCCATGTCTGATCCACGAAAATGGCTAGGACCACTAGTGGAACAACAAACATTAAGATCCCGACCAAGAATGCGAAATCTTCTTCAGGAGCATAAGCCAAATAAATGGCGACAACAACGACATAAAAAATTGCGAGGATAGTAATAGGGTGCGGCAATTTGGAAGTAATAAATGAGAGGAATAAGGTTGGTGGAAGAATGGAAATTAAAATGGGGTATATATAAGGAAAACTAGCCGTTATTTTACTATTCACGATCGTTGGAATTTACTATTCCCGACCGTTGGAGCACTATTCATCAGCCGTTGATTTTTCACTATTCCTGATCGTTATTTTTCACTATTCACTGCCATTGGATTCGTTAGGTGCGAATTATTTCATCTAGTATGAATAAATCTGACGAAGTTACGTTTTCTTGAATACCTAATGAAATTCTTAGATGACCCTTTTTCATAACCTCTCAACCCTCACAACTATCTTAGACTTGAATTCCGGGACGAAATTCAGAATCACGAGCGGGTACTGTAATACACTGTAAAATTCCATTGTAATTATAATCGTTAATCAATATTAACCCCAGTTACTGTTTACTGATTTCCTTTTTTTTTTACGGAGAAATTTGAAATTTTTTCTTATTATACTATATTAACGTAAGCACGTCATCACATAATTCACCAAATGATGGGACGAGCACACAACGCGTATCACAAAACTTAATTATACACATTTAAACACTAAATGAGCCAAAATCAATTCAGCCCATCACCATTGCACGTGTACTGTTCATCAGCCCACAACCCAACTTCATTTTTATATTATTTCATGTGTAAAACCCGATCAAACCCTCTCCCAAAACGCCTCCTATTCTCTCAAATTCTAAACGCGACCCATATATGTTTTTACATCATCTCATTCACCTCCCACCATATTACTAGCATGTCGAATTCCAGATTGTGATGTCGAGTTTTGATATGTTTTTAAGGGCCAAAGTGATTACTCGTTTTACACCCAGTCGACATATTCAAAAATCCATAACTTACCCGTTTCGACTCCAACTTGATTCCACTTGCTCCTAATAATTTTTCTAGCCTAATGACATGTTATTGAATCATTTTTAATCGACCAAGATCAAGTATCTCTCGTTAAACCAATTTTTGCACCCATATTAAATAACTAGTCGACATGTATATATTACAAAAACAAATCCTAGCTTTCCTACTCACTCACATTCCTTCCTAAAGTCTTAATATGTCAAAAATAATTCTTGAGAACCCCTCATTCACTGACAATACACAGTAGAAGCAAGTAGATAGTATTTTGTAATCATATAAGTCCATACGTGTTATATATCTTTTATATAAATCCTCCCTAGCTCACCACCTCATATCACTCACTCAATATCTTCATTCTAACTCCCACTCACTCACAAAAACATCTCTGGAAGACCAGAAGCATTCACAAGCTCGTTTGGAAGAAATACAAAAAGGGTTAGGGTTGGTTAAAATTGAATAGTTGGTTTAATCAAGTGTGGATCGGTGTTCTGGTGTTCTATCCATTCTCACACGACTCTCTACCACCCTAGAGGTGTAGTAAGTATCCAAAACCTCTTTTTGATTCATTTCACACGTTAGTTCATCACCATGCAACATATAGTTATACTACTCGATCGTATATTATTTTTGCTTAATTATTTTCGTACTCATTCACGTATAGAACACTAAAAGTGACTAGCCTCCCTCGTGGAAGGCCTAGGAGTCAAGATACACACCCATATCACTTTTAAATTTACGTTACATGCATCATTCGAAGCCATATTGTACCATGCTCAAAACGTAAAAACTGAAAACACTTAGAATATTTCTAAGTGTTTTACTCAGAAAATACGCCCCATGTCACCCTAAAAACGACCACGTATCTTAAAATTTGACATAACAACCATACTATATTTCTACATGATCTATTAGACCACGTTGCTAGCTACAAGTTTCGTATATATAACTTATAAATATAAGCACATCTAGACCCTCTAATTTGGCCAAAATAAAACAGAATACTCATTTTGAAAACTGGTAACATAATTCAATATGGGCTGTTAAGCCCATTAAGAGAATTTTAAGCAAATGAAATAAGTTGGCTTATTGAGGCTTTTTTTATATGAAATTAGAACATTAAAAAGGAGCCTAGGGATGAGCCCAACTCATCTCAACGCTCACGGTTTTTAAAATGTTAATGGGCTTTTAAATGGCTCGTTAAAAACCCAATTATAGAAAAATAAGCTCTTTTGTCATATAAGTTGTTGAAATAAGCTTTATTAAACTTAAATAAGTCACAGAAAAAATTCGTATACTTTTTCCCACGTCTTTTTGCACATTTGGACTAAAAATGCAAAGTAATTTCACTTACGAGGACCAAAACTGCCAACCATTTAAAACTTGGACTGAAACTGCCAAAACAGAAACATTAGGATAGAAATTGATATATTATCATATTCCAAGCTCAGAAATTTATTTTGAACATGTAGTGGACTATAAATGCAATTTATACATAGTTAAGGACTAACGGTGCAACGCTAACGCCGTTCAGGTGTAAAGTGTAAAAATAGTAAAATTTCAAGGACCAACAGAACATGATTCATATTTTCATTTCCATATTTCATTTTCCGATTTCCCTGTCACGTCACGTGCATTTTTGTTTATTTCAGTTACTTAATGCATAACGTTCGTTATATTATATATAACGAGATTTTGAACGATTCAACTTCACATTTCGTTTCACCACTTTAGAGGAAACGATATTATTGGTTTCAAAGACATAAAAACAAGATAATATTATGAGTAATATTATTTTTGAACTTTAAGCATTTTAAGCATATCACTCTCACGTCACCGATCAAATCGTTATTGATTTCTCATTTTCACACTCGTTATTCGTAATAAGTCAAATACTCAGACTTCTCTTATATTCAGGTCTCGTGTTGAAGCCGTTTCCGTAATCGTTCCCATAATCTTACTTGATTTCATAATTCCACCTTGCCAGATACGCTCAAGGTGAGTCATAGCCCCGTTTTTATACTTATGTTATAAATACTGTTTGGGGGAGATACATGCTCAACTGTTTTCAGTTACTTTCATACTCTAAAACTCTCACAACTTACCGTGAGTCATAGCCCCACTTTCACTTATCTAACAACTTGATACTCCGTGGGGGAGATACATGCTATAAACTGATCACAAGTATTTTTCTTAATGCTATACCTGATTGATATTGCATAAGTTACAATTGCATTACATACCGTTTTGTACGGTATAGTACAGACAGTTTGTGCGGTATAGTATAGACCGTTTGTGCGGTATATTACAGACCGTTTGTGTGGTATATTACAGACCGTTTGTGCGGTACAGTACAGGCTGTTTGTGCGGTACGTTACATGCCATTTGTGCGGTACATTGCATACTGTTTGTGTGGTACCTTGTTAACGTTTGAGTGACATGAGTCTTAGAGCAATATATTTACATGAATATATATGTTTTCATATATATTTAGATACAGCTGTATTAGTATTTCACTACACCACATTTGTAAATTTCAGGCATAACATCATTGTATTTACTCCATGCTAGGATTATGATCCTATAATTGAATTTAACTGATCTCATATACGATTTACTCGTGGTTTTACCCAACGCCACACATTACTTGTTTCACCACTGTTAGCATTTATTACAGTTATCATCTCACTCTTGAAATCATTGAAATTAACTGTTTGTCAGTACTTGCATTTATTTCAAATACCACCGTACACCACTTGAATTTATTGAAATAAATTGTTTTCTATTAAACTCTATGAACTCACCAACCTTTGTGTTGACACTTTAAGCATGTTTATCTCAGGTAATTAACGGAGCAGGACAAGACACGGAGAGGGCATTTTAACTCTGATAAATTACATGGTGTAAAAATCAAATATGTCATTCTTTTCAAATTATCACTCCCTTTCATGGGATTTTATTACATCGATATTTCACTTTTGAACAAAAGTAATATTTGAATGACAAATAACTTTCAAAACGTCTCTTTTGAGCCGTTTTCTATGATTATGACTCGATCCTCACCGTAATATCCCAATTAGTCTTCCGTTGTTATCCCATAATTTAGGGGGTGTTACAATTAACTCATAAAATAAATTCCTGGGTATATGATACTGGATGTGGTATTCACATTTGTAATACACTGCAGGGATTTAGAGTTGAAAGGAAACTGGCCTATGGGGAACAATTTCTGCATGTGGGCAATGGAGCACAAGCAGCTGTTGTAATACCCCGTAATTTTCCAGACGTATTTTTATAAGGAATTATCCCTGTTTTTCATATACAAACTTTTCTGAACTCATTTAGTTTAAAAACGTGAAGTTATCTCACGAAACGTAGAAACCGTGCACAACGCGTACTGGCACAACCGACGATTTGATTTGATTATTTTATTAATTGTGAGAAACGAGGCGTATGAATAGTCGTTTTTATTGGAAATATTATTCTGAGCGCGATGACGTTAATCTCGTGTCTTGAATCTAACGTTTACTAGTTTAAATGTGTCCAAACGTAATTTAGTGAAAGTTAACAAAAATTACATGATAGGTCCCTGCAGTAATTTTACACCGCTGCCCCCCTGTCCCTTGTAATTTTTATTTCTGGTCCCTAGGGTTTTTCATTGATACTATAAAAGCTTTCATAACCTTAACATCTCATTTGGTAACTCTCACCTCCCATCTCACTTTCTATGTCACCTGCAGCCGCCACACCCCAAACAACAACCACCATCTCCGTCGCTCACCGCCACCTCTACAACTAAAACACCACCACACCTGCCCTTATATCACCATCATGAGCCCGTTTCTGAGGTGCACGCGCCCCCACTCACACCGCCACTCGCCGCCACCTTCATCCGCCACCTCCTCTTTTTGTATCTTTCTTGGTAAGCACGAGATCCGGGTAGGCATGGTGGTAAGACCACCGGTTCACGACCCTACGTGAACCAATGTGGCTAGATCTAGGGTTTCGGGTTGGGTTTGGTTTAAATCGAGTGAGTAACGACTTAACAAGATAAAAATGGTTAAGAAATGAGTGGGTATCATCTTGTGTGTCACGGGTTTCAGCTTGTTTTGTGTTCGAGTTGTGTACCGAGAGGTAAGCTCGGATACGAGCTTATTCCAAGTTTATTTTGTTGCTTAGTTTTGTTAGTTCGAGCTTGTTTGATATTGGTGACTCTTGGGTGTCGGTTTGGTTCGAACGGGTTAGATTCAAGCCGAGACCAAGTGGTCTCGGCGAGGCTTGTTAATTTCATTTTGGTCCATTTGGTTGGGTTGAGCTCGATATTACTTGAACCGAGGCAAAATGGTCTCGGCAAGAGCTTGTTATAAATAGAAGGTTTAAATAAATAAGAGTTATTAAATGTTTTGAGGGCACGCTTATCGAGGAATACCACTTAGATTAATTTTGGGACTTATTATTGAATATTTGGTAGTCGGAAGTGCTTGGGAATAAATCGTAATAGATTTTTGCCTTAACATGTTTGTAAACCTATAAATTATTCGACATGGTAATGTTCCATTTGTGGACGAGTTATGGCAAATTACGTTTTATAATATAAAACATATAAGATTTATCATTTAATGGGATATAGGGAAAAATACCAACGACTACCAACATACTTAGTTGTTTTTATAACAAACCCGCAATTTTTCAGGCTATTATTTTAATCTCATTATCATTTATTTTTGACAAATAATACAAATTAAATATTTTCTGACATTTACTGAAGTTTAAAAACTTAAAAAACGAGAGGTTATCTCGTTTTTTTCTGAAAAACGACATCACACGCGCATCGACACCACATTAGTAACGGTTTATTTTTTTTTTAAATTCAATTCCGGAGTCAATAAATTTTATATTATATCGGTTTTATAAAAATGTTTCCAGAAATATATTTCCCGTATTTTTACCAAACCAAAGGATCACGTTTAAAATTTAAGTTCAACAGGACACGGAATACACGAGGAATCACTAAGTTTAACCTAACCATCCATTTAATATACCAGCTGCCCACTACTTTAACTTTTCTTATCTCATCTTTTGTTTTATTTCCTTTTCTCTATGTCTCTCCACCACCAATTTCAGTATATATCTCTTCTCCTTTCTTCCTGTCGATATCATCTCCCTCCTCCAAGGAGATAAAGCCAAGATTAGATCCATAGCCATATAGACTCTATTCCTCTCTCAAGTCGGTTTCATTCCCCTCCTCCCAAGGTCAAAGCCGCGTTAAAGATCTTGGAGATTGAAGAAGGAAAGTGAGTTTAGCTCAAAACGGATACTCCTCAACCCCCATGCCCAAAAGCATGTCGAAGACTTCCCTTGTTGTTTTTCTTTTTATAGTTATTCGAAATCCAGTGAGTCCACACACTCAAAATACACTACGAAGATCTTCATAAGAATCGGAGTCCCCAGGAGTATCGATCTATTATCGGCGGTGTAGGTTTGCTGGGATTCCGATTTGGGTTACCTTGTAATCGAGTTTTCACTGTGATCTTTCTGTCAATCGACTCATCTCCCATTGTAAGGCTTTCTTGAATTCATTGTACTTTGAATTTTGTTGCTATAATCTATTTTGATTTAATCGGACCGATCAATTATATTTTCAGTTGTACGACTTGTTTATTCCTTGGTTGTTATTGTTTTTGTGTGGCAAACCTAAAATGGATAAAACTGAAATGGCTATGGAAGTGTACTCATTTTATTGCTTTTAGCTTATTTAGTCTTGATTTTGTTTGGTTTTGAGCTTAAGTCGAGACCACTGTGGTCGAACCACAGTGGGAGAGATTTGTTTAAATTTTTGGTTATGATCATCTAGATGTTAGGAAATTAAATTAAGAAGTAATTTTTAGATACAAATTAGTTGTGGTTTAAAACTTATTGAATAAGTATATACTAGTAATTGCTTATTAAGAGATGTTTATTTTGCTTCTTTTGGCCTGTTTACTCTTGCGACACCACCACCGAGAGGTCCCAGGTTCGAGCCTCGGTGTGGCCAAATTTTACCCTTTATTATTCTGCGTTTTTGGGTACTAGAGTGTTAGAATTGGTGAAGACCTGCATCCTCCTCTTGTTTTGATACTATGGTATAAGCAGAATGCATACATTTATACTCAACATAAATTTACAACACACTTTAAATTTCATAGACACATTTTATAAACCTTATAAGTATTAAGCCAAAAATTTACTTTTAAATCATTATCCCATATCTCCTAAAATGATAAACAAAATTTATTTTATAACAACGGTATATTATTTATCATGACACTTAGTCATCTCGTACAACAAAAATATATACACAGGTCATGCCCGATTTTTCTGAAAATCCTACAAGTGTATTTTTTTTCTAACATTTTTATTTAAAAACATAACCTTTACACACTTTTATTATAACTAGCGGATAAAGCCGAAATTGTCTATATTTATATGTGATTATTTCCGTACATCGTCTCACGATTACTAACGAACTGAAGACTTATTCGTCTTTGATATTTTTGATATTTCATACGTATATACTTAAGCACTTCCTAAAGCCAATACTTATCAAACTATGAAAACTTAATTAATGCCACACAAGCAACAATAACACAAAAAGACTTTTAAACTTATTTAAACTTCGCCGAGTCTTAAACTGGAACTGAGGACTAAACTTGCCATACTAATCTAGGTCGCATGTCGGTGCCGCACACTTATACTATTTGACTTTACTCTTTTCAGACTGCTTTACTTACGGTGAGTATTCACCACCCCTTTTTACCGCTTTACTTATTTGGGGTGGAATGCATGACTTAAATTTTTATTTGAACTTATGACATATATTTTACCTGAACTCTTTGAAATTGACTTTGAACCTTAGGACATTATTTTGAGATTATGACTTGTTTTGAACTTTATGTGCCGTACGTACTAAATGCAAAGTCTCCCATGTTCGGAGCATTCTTGACAATAATTCTCGCCATGTCGGTGAGTGACAATAATTCTCGCCTAGGTGGTGGAGTGACATAAAGTCTCCCATGTTCGGAGCAGTGCAAAGTCTCCCTTGTTTGGAGCAGTCTTTATTTATTATGTACATGGCATTTTTATTGTGAACCTGATAAACATGTGTGTTTGACTATAAAATGTATAATTTTCTATGCAATGGTTGTGAAACCATAGGTTACAAGTCTTGTATGGGCAGGACTTGTAACTGAATGGATTGACACTACCACTACCATATGGACCTTTTTCAAAAACCTTGTACTTCTTTTGAACAAAACCTGTATACTCACCAACTATTTTCATAGTTGATCCGTTTTTCTCATGCATTTCAGGTGATCGCCAGTAAGTGTATTTTATGAAGACATTAGCATTAAGGAGTCTTCATCTATCATGTCTAGTTGGATGAAATAAAATGTTATCTTTTGGAAACAAACTTATATGTTTCTAATCTCGTTGCCGGCTAAAACAATGATGTATTAATGTATTGTTTCTTTAAATTTTAAATTATGGTATTGTACTATATCTCTTTAGCGATGTATATTGATTTCGTAGCACTCCAGGACCCGAATGCTTCCGCAATACCACATTTTGGGGGTGTTACAGATTGGTATCAGTGCCTAAGGTTATAGAGAATGCCGGTTTTTCTAAAATAAAAATCGCAACTATAACCAGAATAAAGTTTTCTTAAACACCGAACATCATACGAGTTGACTAGTCTGAGCATTGCATCATTACTCCTCAATTATGCATAGCCTGATCACCTATGCCTAATTCGCGAAGAATCATGCAATGATGGGAGTAGAAGTCTCGGATCATGTTTTGGTTGGGTCTTAAGATTCTGATCACCTGAAATTGCATTAGTCGTGTGTGTATGCATATCATGTTCGAACAACCCCGTTTATATTACTGTACTTTATATATATATATATATATATATATATATATATATATATATATATATATATATATATATATATATATATATATATATATATATATATATATATATATTCATAATATTCATATATATGCCTCCTCCGTTGCTACATTATGACCTGATAGACTAAGTACGACCTTGTTCCCGTCGTGTCACAATCAATACGTCTCCAAAACTGTCGTTGTTCCGCAACACCATCCGCCATCGTCCCCGTATAACTTACACAACAAAATGTTTTTGGCTTATTGTAGACTCATGACTACAAGGAACACTCGTTCAGGAAGCATCAACAATGAAACCCCAAGAGACAGTGCTGCTGGGTTGGCGGATCTCCTAACTCAGATCGTTGCACACATTGATGCCGGACGAACCAATGAAGGAGCTGGTACCTCGACCAACGGCCATGGATGCAGCTATAAGACCTTTATGGCATGCAAGCCAAAGGAATTTCATGGCACCGAGGGTGCCATTGGCCTGCTATCATGGTTCGAGAATGTCGAGTCGAAACTCAGCATCACTAAATGTGCTGAGGGAGATAAGGTGGAGTTCTCATCCGATCTACTCCAAGGTCGAGCATTGACTTGGTGGAACAACCAGCTACAAACCAGAGGGAGAGAAGCTACAAACGGGTTATCTTGGGAAGAATTCAAGAAGTTACTAACCGAGGTGTACTGCAGAAAAGATGAAGTGCAGAAATTGGAAGAAGAATTTTGGAACCATTTGATGGTGGGAGTAAAAGTTGACAAATACATGGCCCGCTTCCACGAGCTGACCAGAATGGTCCCCCACATGGTCTCCACTGTGGAGAAGCTGATTGATCGATATATTTGGGGTTTGATACTTGAAATCAGGAGGGATGTCACTTCATCCAAACCAACGACACTTCAAGACGCTGTGGGCATGGCATATCGCTTGACAAATGATGTGATCAGGTCTGGTGGACTAATAAAAGGAAATGACAATGGACGGAAGCGACAGGAGGAGTAGCAGGGAAGCCGAGACCAGGACCAACAAGATAAGAGGCAACGAGTAGCCAGGAACTATGGAGCAACAACTCAAGAGCGCAGAGGGTATGCAGGACCACATCCTAAGTGCACACGATGTAACCTCCATCACTCAGGAGACTGCCCAAGGTGCAATGGATGCCGACAGACGGGCCATCTTAGTCAGTATTGCCCAAACAGAAACGGAAACCAAGAGCGAAAGCGGACATGCTACGAGTGTGGGAGTCCGGATCACCTCCGGAATGTGTATCCTAAGCTGAATAGGGCACAGAGGCCAGTGCAGGATAACCCAACTCTCGCTGTAGCGATTGGTGAAAATGACCCAAACCGTGGAGGCAATATCATCCCAGCTCGGGGTCGAGTATACTTTCTAGGCAATAAGGAAGCCCGCTAGGACCCAGCCATCGTGATGGGTACATCCTTTTGAACAGCCACTTTATTTCCGTATTATTTGGTACTGGTGTGGAATTACTTTTGTTCCCTATCAAGTTTATGACAATGACTAATGTGAGACCTAACGTCACGTCATAAGCCTTAATTGAACTTCTAGCCTTCTTACTTACCTAAATTACCACTATTCGTTGATTTGATTTGGCTTAGACAATTCCAAACTTGAGCCAAACTTTCAAGAGGCCTTCATCTAAGATGTTAAAATCTTCTCTTCTAACAACTTGTTTCCAACTCGATCTAGCGACAGTTCTTGTTTGATAAGTTACGAAGATCAAGATAGAATCGAGTTGTTACTCAATCTGTTCAACTTAAACTCACGACTGTTCGAGGAGTTGTGAGATTAAGTCAGAAAACACTAACTAAAGGTCATTTGAGGGCTAAGCTCGAGAACGGAAAAGTTGACCACCAAATCTAACCACGAGGACGAACGTCAGTAGAGTGAACGAACTGAATCTCGAGGACGAGATACTTTTTAAGGCTGGTAGACTATAACAACCCGAAATTTTTCAGGCTATTATTTTAATCGTACTACCATTTATTTTTGACAAATAATACAAATTAAATATTTTCTAACATTTACTGATGTTTAAAAACTTAAAAATGAGAGGTTATCTCGTTTTTCCTGAAAAACGACATCACACGCCTACCGACACCACATTAGTAACGGTTTAATTTTTTTTAATTCAATTCCGGAGTCAATAAATTTTATTTTATATCGGTTTTATAAAAATGTTTCCAGAAATATATTTCTCGTATTTTTACCAAACCAAGGGATTACGTTTAAAATTTAAGTTCAATGGGACACGAGGAATCACTAAGGTGCTGTTTGTTTATTCAGACATTTTATGTCTGAATCTGAATTAGTGGTCCAAAAGTCTGAATCTGAATTATTTTAGACCGTTTGTTTTTATAAAGTGTCTGAATAAACAAAAAACAATCTTTTCACTATAAAACAAACCAAAAGACCCTCCATTCATGATTATTAATAAAAAATCAAGACTAAGATGAGGAGATAAGGATTGAAAAGAAGTAGGTGTAAAGTTTAAGCTTTTCAGATATAATCAGACATATTCAAATGTCTGAATGAATCAGACCCTATTCAGATGTATTCAGACTTCAGACGTCTGAATAAACAAACAGTCTGAATCTGAAAATGTCTGACCGAATCAGACTTCAGACCTATTCACATCTGAATGAGCCGAAACAAACACCACCTAAGTTTAACCTAACCATCCATTTAATATACCAACTGCCCACTACTTTAACTTTTCTTATCTCCTATTTTGTTTTATTTCCTTTTCTCTATATCTCTCCACCACCAATTTCAGTATATATCTCTTCTCCTTTCTTCCTGTCGATATCATCTCCCTCCTCCAAGGAGATAAAGCCGAGATTAGATCCATAGCCACATAGAATCTATTCCTCTCTCAAGTCGATTTCATTTCCCTCCTCCCAAGGTCAAAGTCGCGTTAAAGATCTTGGAGATTGAAGAAGGAAAGTGAGTTTAGCTCAAAACGGATACTCCTCAACCCCCATGCCCAAAAGCATGTCGAAGACTTCCCTTGTTGTTTTTCTTTTTATAGTTATTCGAAATCCAGTGAGTCCACACACTCAAAATACACTACGAAGATCTTCATAAGAATCGGAGTCCCCAGGACTATCGATCTATTATCGGCGGTGTGGGTTTGCTGGGATTTCGATTTGGGTTACCTTGTAATCGAGTTTTCATTGTGGTCTTTCTGTCAATCGACTCATCTCCCATTGTAAGGGTTTCTCGAATTCATTGTACTTTGAATTTTGTTGCTATAATCTATTTTGATTTAATTGGACCGATCGATTATATTTTCAGTTGTACGATTTGTTTATTTCTTGGTTGTTATTGTTTTTGTGTGGCAAACCTAAAATGGATAAAACTGAAATGGCTATGGAAGTGTGCTTATTTTATTGCTTTTAGCTTATTTAGTCTTGATTGTGTTTGGTTTTGAGCTTAAGTCGAGATCACTGTGGTCGAACCACAGTGGGAGAGATTGGTTTAAATTTTTGGTTATGATCATCTAGATGTTAGGAAATTAAATTAAGAAGTAATTTTAAGATACAAATTAGTTGTGGTTTAAAACTTATTGAATAAGTAAATACTAGTAATTGCTTATTAAGAGATGTTTATTTTGCTTCTTTTGGCCTGTTTACTCTTGCGACACCACCACCGAGAGGTCCCAGGTTCGAGCCTCGGTGTGGCCAAAATTTACCCTTTATTATTCTGCGTTTTTGGGTACTAGAGTGTTAGAATTGGTGAAAACCTGCATCCTCCTCTTGTTTTGATACTATGGTATAAGCTGAATGCATACAAACGCTTTCGTAAAAATTGATTTAAATCTGGCCCAAGGCCACCAACCTTAAAATATAGGGTGCGTTTGTGTTTTAATAAAAACAGATACCTACATTTTGAAACATAAAAATTGCAAGGCGTGTATCAAATGACAATGTGTTTACTCGAACCGTTATTGTAATCGGGTGACGATTGCGCGTTTTACTCAACGTACCTCACGACTTAAACTCGACTAATTTATACTCAACATAAATTTACAACACACTTTGAATTTCATAAACACCTTCTATAAACCTTATAAGTATTAAGCCAAAAATTTACTTTTAAATCATTATCCCATATCTCCTAAAATGATAAACAAAATTTATTTTATAACAACGGTATATTATTTATCATGACACTTAGTCATCTCGTACAACAAAAACATATACACAGGTCATGCCCGATTTTTCTGAAAATCCTACAAGTGTATTTTTTTTCTAACATTTTTATTTAAAAACATAACCTTTACACACTTTTATTATAACTAGTGGATAAAGCCGAAATTGTCTATATTTATATGTGATTATTTCCGTACATTGTCTCACGATTACTAACGAACTGAAGACTTATTCGTCTTTGATATTTTTGTTATTTCATACGTATATACTTAAGCACTTCATAAAGCCAATACTTATCAAACTACGAAAACTTAATTAATGTCACACAAGCAACAATAACACAAAAAGACTTTTAAACTTATTTAAACTTCGCCGAGTCTTAAACTGGAACTGAGGACTAAACTTGCCATACTAATCTAGGTCGCGTGTCAGTGCCGCACACTTATACTATTTGACTTTACTCTTTTCAGACTGCTTTACGTAAGGTGAGTATTCACCGCCCCTTTTTACCGCTTTACTTATTTGAGGTGGAATGCATGACTTAAATTTTTATTTGAACTTATGACATATATTTTACCTGAACTCTTTGAAATTGACTTTGAACCTTAGGACATTATTTTGAGATTATGACTTGTTTTGAACTTTATCTGCCATACGTACTAAATGCAAAGTCTCCCTTGTTCGGAGCATTCTTGACAATAATTCTCGCCATGTCGGTGAGTGACAATAATTCTCGCCTAGGTGGTGGAGTGACATAAAGTCTCCCATGTTCGGAGCAGTGCAAAGTCTCCTTTGTTCGGAGCAGTCTTTATTTATTATGTACATGGCGTTTTTATTGTGAACCTGATAAACATGTGTGTTTGACTATAAAATGTATAATTTTCTATGCAATGGTTATGAAACCATAGG
The DNA here is from genome assembly GCA_021014915.2 of Artemisia tridentata subsp. tridentata. Taxonomy (NCBI): domain Eukaryota; kingdom Viridiplantae; phylum Streptophyta; class Magnoliopsida; order Asterales; family Asteraceae; genus Artemisia; species Artemisia tridentata. The sequence goes on along the minus strand of CP139501.1, from coordinate 216,875,648 downwards.
TTACAAGTCTTGTATGGACAGAACTTGTAACTGAATGGTTTGACACTACCACTACCATATGGACCTTTTTCAAAAACCTTGGACTTCTTTTGAACAAAACCTGTATACTCACCAACTATTTTCATAGTTGACCCATTTTTCTCATGCATTTCAGGTGATCGTCAGTAAGTGTATTTTATGAAGACATTAGCATTAAGGAGTCTTCATCTATCATGTCTAGTTGGATGAAATAAAATGTTATCTTTTGGAAACAAACTTATATGTTTCTAATGCCGTTGCCGGCTAAAACAATGATGTATTAATGTATTGTTTCTTTAAATTTTAAATTATGGTATTGTACTATATCTCTTTTGCGATGTATATTTATTTCGTAGCACCCCAGGACCCGAATGCTTCCATAATATCACATTTTGGGGGTGTTACAGTTTTGGTGTGTTCGGTTTGTGTGATCTACGTAATTTGACCCCGTCGTGTCGTCTTGAGTTTTGTCTCGTTTCTTGTTGATTTCGCTTGTTTACTCTTCTTTGGTGTGCATACTCTTGAGTCGTGTCTTTCTTCCGTCACACGAATGATGATACCCAACTTATACTAAAGGCTAAACATAGAATATTTTTGGAAATAGAAACGTTAACCATTGGGAATCTTTGAAGATTTTGTTTATTGTTGAGAATCTCGTATAAAAACAAGTCTTATACGTATTAGGTTGCGCCGTTCCCGTACCGTTGTACCAGCCTCCTGGATACCGTTGTGATTAGCTAGATGCCAGTCGTGTCAGTTGTGATAGTTGCATTGTTGTGGCTAAGGTGAGTTCATGACCTCTATTTTTACTGGTTTTATAACTGTTTTGAGGGAGAATACATGCTCGTTTTAACTAAACTCTAGGATTGTTTATTTGGATACGTGAGTTGTTTACTCAAGTTTTAACTGTTTGGCTGAAATATTTGATTTGGTTATTTGAATGCGTTGTGTGTTTACCTGTTACATATGTGATTATTTCCTCATGGACCTGATATGTTTTGGGGTAAGATATATGCGAAACCTGTTTATTGATTAGACTTGAAATTGCGTTGTGGCTAAAAAAAATCTGTTACGTGAGCTGGCTAAGATTATTGTTATGCATGTCTGCAATTGTGCGGAGTATTTTGCTATATGTCTGCAAATGTTCGGAGTTTTTGTTATGTGCTGCAATGTGTAGAGTTATTATATCACATCTTGCAATTGTGTAGGGATATAATATCACGCTGCGAGTGTAGGATAGTACTATAGTGTGTGTTGACACTTTTAGCATGTATTTTTAGGTTAAGGCGATAGCTTATTTTTGGAGGCGCTTGGCAAGGGGCACGGTCATAGACGACTTTAATATATATGTTGGGACCGCTTTATTATTATGGGCCTATTTCCGCACTACTTTGAATAATGTAAATTTAACACCTTTTGTTAATGAATTTTATTCTAAATGATTGAGGTAAAAACCGTTATTTGTACCTTGTATTGTGATACCAGTTGAGTAGCACCCCAGTGACATGTATGCTTCTGCTGGACCTGATTTTGGGGGTGTTACAGATAGGTATCAGAGCCTAGGTTATAGAGAACTAGGTATATTTTCTAAAACCTGGACTATAACCACTTTTATAAAAACTTAACCCTATGACCACTACGTGCCTGCCTGCCAAGCTGGTGCCTCGCGTATGATTTTTTTTAAGGATATAATTGATGAGACGAGTAATGATATATGATGAGTGTGTAAATACTCATCATTTTACACTCATAAAAGACACAAAAATGACCAAAAACACCCAAATATATTGCAGATATCCTTGGTTTTGTGTTTTTACATGTTTCAGGTACAAAGGATTGAAAACGGAGCGAAAACGAGCATTTTTGGATCGACTCGACAACGATGGTGCATTTGATCAAGAAAAGTCAAAGTCAACCCCAAAAATACCAAAACGACACAAATGGCCCTTGGATAATTTCAGAGTTACAAGATTGGTCTCTAGCTTTACTTTTGAGAAATGGCAGATTGGGTCCTTGAAGATTGCAAAATTTACACCTTTGGTCCCTAAAATTAAATCCTATAACTAATATTACATCCGGATTTAATTTTAACCACAACCCATCACTAACCCTTAACCCATAACCAACCCAATAAATAAAAAGCCCATCAGCACCCACGACCCAAACCCGACCTTTTTGTGTTTTAACTAAACACAACCCACAAGTCTGACCAAAAGGTCAACTCTTCCCCTTTCCCATTTCCCGCCAAACAAAAACACCATCATCACACTTCTGCTACTATCACTGCCACACTCAACCTCCCCCCTCCTAGACACTCCACCCTACTAGTCACATGTATCCCTCCCCCTCTTCACGAGATACCAAGCCAGGTCAGCAATCCATGTGATTATTTGGGCGCCAAAGTAATGTTAATGGCTGAGATCAATTCGACTTTAATCCAACGGTGGGAAATGGTTCCAAGAAGCACAGATGAGGATTTACACTACTTTACCTCACAAAAGAAACACATCGAGTGAAGACCTTAGTTTTATTTTTTTTAGTATAAATAGTTGGTATTGTAGCCTAAAAAAGGCAGGTTTTATTTAGCTAATTTTAAGGTACTATGTTTTTTATATTTTCAGCATTGTAATTTACATTGTTAGTTAATGAAGTTTTAATTTTACCTTTGGTCAACAAATGTCAATTCTACTGTTCTAGTGCTTATTCCATTGCTTATTGCTTTTTTATTGCTTAAACTGTTGTGCTTGAAATACAATATGATAGTTTTCTAGTTAATATTAGCTTAAGATCATTTTTATTCAAAAAAAAACAAAAAAAAAAAAAAAAAACAAAACAAAAAAAAAAACAGTCAACTTAGATTAATCTAAGAGAGAACTTATTTACTGCTTATTTTCAGTTGAAACCTTCTTTTATCATCTTAGTTGAGTTAGTCAACCATTTATCAGTAAGAGTAATGGGTTAATTGGTAGTCTATAGCTTTAATCTCACTTCAGTCAAACTAAAGGGGTGTTTGGTTTATAAGTCAAACGGGTAAAAGTTGACATCCACTATTCATTTGCAGATTCATAATATTAGATTTAGATTTGATAAGCTCAGTTAGGTGCTTGTAAGAGATTTCAAGTAGTTGTTAAGGATTTGATAGAGTTGGACTGAATTCTTAGACTTTTGAGGTCTGCATTTACTTGAAAAGCTCATTATAGAATAAGCTCAGTGAAGCCTTTTGTTTTTGCACTCTTCATACTCCACTTAGACTATTTAGTTAGTTGGATATCAGTTTGTAGCCTATAGAGAAACCCCTAAGCAGTCTGCACTTTGCACAGACCTGCATCAGGTAAGACCTACCTCAGTTCCAAAAGGCCTTTTATCAGATCAACTTTGAGCAATCATAAGCTGTTTGAAATTCTTAAAGACTGTTTTTATGTAATCATTTGTTGCTCACATTCATTTTAGAACAAGGATCTCACAGATCTAACTTTATTTACTTGCTTAAAATTGATCTGCAAAAGCCACTTGGAACTGATCCATAGTCTGCACACAGTCTTTTGAGTTCATTAGCATCTGATCTAGGGTAGATTTAGATAAGCAAATAAGCTCAGAATTTAGGCATTTTTGGCCTGGTTGTAGTACTTCATATGAACTTCAAGTAGTAGCTTTTGGAATTCATCAATCAGCCCTTTTCTAGCTTATTTATCAGCTGCAAAGTAGGTCAAGAGGCCATTTAGAATCTGTCATTACATTCAGCTGTGCAGTTGTTTTTCAGCTTATTTCTTTGGCTTATTTGAACTTTCTGAGTTGTATTAAGCTTAAAATAGTTCATTACAACATCCCTGAGCTTTTGAGAATATTTGGTCAGCTTTTGCTTATTTTTAGCTTATTTGCAAATTGCTTATTTGGCTGTTCAGCTTATTTAAGCTGAATCAAGTTCTGAATTTATTTTTCCTAGATAGCTTATTTAATTTTAGAATTACTCAGAATTTTCCAGAATTTTCCAAGTTGTTTTAGTATTTTTAAATCATTTAAATAGTTTCTTGTAGTTTTTAATTCATAAAAAATAAAATAAAAGTCAAAAAATTATATTTCTTTTTTCTAAAATTTTCTTTTGTAATTTAGAACGTAGGAAAATTAATTTGGTACTCGTAGGGTTAATATTTTTAGATTTCACGTTTTAGTCGAACGTTTTCCGTTTTTAAATTCGTTACTCGTTATGTTTTGTTAATGTATGCTTTGTAGACTTGTACTTCATGCTTTCTAAGATTCCCGTAGCCTATTTATGCTTCCCGTAGTTTTAGATTTAATCAAAATCCAAAATTCTCTCAATTTTCATATTCCAAACACGATTCACAAACCCGATTGCACAAATTCCATTCATCCTTCATCGGGGATAACGAACCGGGTCACACATACTTCACTTGTGTTTCCTTGGAAAAATAAAGTGTTGATTTCAACGAATCAAATTTTGGCGCCGCTGCCGGGGAAGGCTGTAGCGAATTTTTAAAATCTCGTTTGTCAAATCGTGTTTTATAAACCAATCTTTGTGAAGGTTTATAGTATTTTTGTGAATATTTTCTAAAAAAAAAAAAAAAAAAAAAAAAAAAAAAAAAAAAAAAAAAAAAAAAAAACACAAACACTTTTCCTAAAGTGTTTACGAAACCAAAAAAATAAATAATATATCCTCACTTTATTGAAAGTGTTGTAAACCATAAAAAGATCCAACAAAACAAATCGTGAGTTAATTATTTTCGGATTATCTTGAAATTACAACCTATACAAGTTGTTTAAGGATGGTTTGACATTAAATTGACAAACCGAAAGAGGCGGGTTTTTAATCAGCTTTCGAGCGGACCTTTGCTTCTCCGCCACTCTGCGAGTAGTTTTGAGAGAAACGAATTTCGATTGACGAATCGATTTAAAAAAAAAAAAAAAATCCAAAAATATTTTCATGTTCAAATTTTGTTTTCTTTTTAAAATTTTGTTTCTTTGTGGTGTATGAACACCCGTGCTTCTTCACCAAATCTTCTTTCACCAGTTTCAAATCCCGAAAGAATTATTCGTCGAGGTCGACGTCTTGATTTTCAAGACGACGAAGAAATGGCGGACAATCGAACAATGGCCGAAATGCTCCAAGCACCCACCGAGGGTTACGGAGATGCCATCGTTTTACCACCAATCAATTCTGATCATTTCGAATTGAAGACACCTTTGATTCAACTCGTGTCTACAAATCAATTCCACGGGTTTGACCGTGAAGATCCATATGCACACATCCGTTGGTTCAACAAGTTAACCTCGACCATCAATTACAAGGATGTGCCGCAAACAGCTATCAAATTGATGCTATTTCCGTTTTCACTCGATGGGGCAGCCCGGACTTGGCTGGAAAAAGAACCCCTCGATCCATTGAAACTTGGGAGGATCTTGTACAAAAATTTGTCAATTTTTTCTTTCCTCCATCAAAGACGACTAATCTAAAGAATGAAATTTCTGGATTTCGTCAAGGTTTCGATGAAAACTTCGGAGAGGCATGGGAACGATTCAAAGATCTTCTCAGAAAATGCCCTCATCATGATTTCACGGAATTACAACAAATCAACACGTTTTATAATGGGTTGAACGGAAACGATCAAGATTCTTTAAACGCAGCCGCCGGTGGCAATATCTTGAATCGTCGACCTAAAGATGTGATTGAAATTTGTGAAAATAAGTCTAAAGTTCCTATTTCTCGAAACAAAGTGAATGTTCCGATCACTCAAGCTTCTTCATCCGGTAACTCATCAGAGATAGCCGCACCGTTAGCCGCTCTAACGGATGTAATTCGTTGCATGATGAAGGAAGTAAAAGAAATTAAGAGTGAAATTCATAAACCAGAACAAATCAAAGCCGTAAACAAAGTGTGTGAAACTTGTGGTGGCCCGCATGCGTATTATGATTGTCAAGCAACCGATGCTTCTTTTTACAAGCTCCCGTAGCAGCCGTAAATTACAATCAATACCGACCGCAAGCGGAAACTCATTACCGAGCACCGAATGCTATGGTACCACCTGGTTTTCCACCCGTGCAAAATCAAAATAATCAAAACCGCTTTGTTCAAAATCAAGGTCAAAACTTTAACAATTCTCAAAATTTCAATCAAAACCGCAACAATTTCAACCAACCTTGCCAACCTCCAACTCAACAAGTTTATCAACAACCTCCTCAAGCTCCTTTGACAAATGACTTCATGAAAATTACTGAGTCAAGCATTCGTTCGATGCAATCTCAGATCAATAACAAGAAAGTCGAGCTGAGGAAGGAAATTGATACTACGTTGTCTCGTCAAACAAATGAGTTGAAAAATATGATGAGCAGTTTCATGAATATGAACATGAACCAAGCTTCTTCATCTTTCGGAGGACTTCCGAGCAACACCATTACTAATCCTAAGGGTGAGTTGAAAGCCGTCACCACTCGAAGTGGTAAGACACATAATGGACCCTCGACTCCTATGCCCCCTCCACCGGGGGAAGTGAATCGAGATACCGAGGTGACAACGGACAAGGTGCATTTCTCAAGCCCACGAAGTACCGCACACATCCAACCTTCGGTCGTCCAATCTCAAATTCCGGAACCCGATGTTCCGAGACCAATCCTAAGCCCTCGATTCCATATCCTTCGAGGCTTAATGATCAGAAGCTTAAAGATAAAACAAATCAACAAATGGAGAAATTTTTTAAAATCTTCAATGAGTTGCACTTTGATATAAGCTTCGCTGATGCTCTCGTTCTTATGCCCAAGTTTGCATCTACACTAAAAAGTTTGCTAAGCAACAAAGATAAGTTGACTGAGATGGCAAAAACCCCACTTAATGAGCAATGCTCAGCGGTTCTCCTCAAAAAGCTTCCCGAAAAGCTCGGAGACCCCGACAAGTTTTTAATCCCATGTGATTTCTTGGGGATGGTTCAGTGCTCAGCCTTGGCCGATCTTGGCGCAAGCATTAACCTTATGCCACTCTCGGTATGGAAGAAATTATCTCTTCCAAAGCTTACATCTACTTGCATGACACTCGAGCTAGCGGACCGTACTGTAACTCGTCCGCTTGGAATAGCCGAGGATGTTGTTGTAAAAGTAGGAAAGTTCCACTTTCCCACTGATTTTGTTGTGGTAGACTTTGATGCCGATCCTCGAGTTCCACTCATTCTGGGTAGGGCTTTCTTAAGAACGAGTCGTGCTCTCATTGATGTATATGCTGAAGAGTTAACCATTTGTGTTGAAAATGAAGAAGTCACGTTTAACATCAATCAAGACTCTAAACCTCGAACCACCAAAGGCAACGTTGCTACGGTTAATCAAAAATCTGATCTCGTAATTGCTTCCGAAAGAAGTAATTCGATACTTTCAAGATTCGAGGTTAAGAGTTCTTCAGAAAAACGTGCTGAGCTTAAATCAATGAAAATTACCCCTGGCACAAGCAAATGGTTTGAGAAATGTGCTGGGGAAGTAAAAAGTTTTTTGATTACGATAAACAAGATCCGGAGACCACAACGGAAGTGGTGGAAATTGCTAGCTCTAAGAGCACACCACTTGTCCCATCTCCGGAATCGGTTTGTCGTATCGAGATTGTTGATTCTATGGATGGAACTAAAAATTCCACTCCTATTTCTGCACCAATCATTCCCGACTCTTCCATTACTTCTCCTCCGATTGAGGGAAGTGATATCTCTATGGAAGAGCTCGAGGTGTTTTTATTTGATGCTCCAATTTCGCTGGAAATTGTTGAGCCCGATGGTGATCCGGGGGGAGATGCTTCGTTATTAGAAAAAATGATGATTGATGAACCATTATTTTCCCTCCCCCCAAAGGAAGTTTTTTTTGAAAATAAGCCGTCAGATCCTCCGGAGCTTGAGCTCGAGGATCTTGTTCCCAAATATGAAAGTTTCATCTTTGATACGGCTAAAGAGAGTAGTGGCAATCCCACTTCTCATTCTAATTTTTCTCTCCAGGCTTATGAAGCCTTTTCTTTTGATATCGATCTTTTGGAAGAGACGAGTAGTGGCAGTACCACTTCTCATGCTTGTATCTCTCTTCCCGAGTATGACTCATTTTTCTTTGATGAAAATGATCCGGCTATCTTTGAAGAGTTCTCCGGTGAACTCTCTCAGCCGGAATTTGATCATTTTTATTTCGAGATTGAGAATGACTCAAGTGTGGGGGGAGATGTTATTGATCTTAAGGATTTAGTTCTTGAAGATTTTATCCCGACCCTCCCTCCCGTTGAAGACGATATGGCCTTTGATGATGAAGAGTTTTTAATGATAATCATAAAAATCTTGCTTCTCTTCATCACATATGGTGTGATCTCTCTTTCCCTTTTCTCCTTCGGGAATGAGGACACCATCTTTGACCCCGGTATCGTCCTTAATAGTTTTCACTATTAAAAATACCGCGGGTTTATCTCATCGGTGTGGAACTTTCTGATGTTTATCCAAACACATTGAATGAAAGTCCGATGGAGATTGTTCTTCCACTTGCTTCCCCATGGACAAATGAATTCGGGGTCGAGTCAAGCTAGTGACTCGGTTAACAAAAACATTAGCATTGCATGGGTAAACGCCCATGTTTCTGACTTCTCTCTATTTTCTAACACTAAGTGTGGGGGAATTCCCACTGTGCTTGTCTTTTGTGTGTTGTTTGCTCTGATTTTCAGGTTTCCCTGAGATCGTGATGATTGATGCGCCTGTTTTCAATCCAGCCGCCCAATATCCGATCTTGTTACTAACGTTTATCTAGGGATATCTTTTCAACCTTTTTTTGTGAAAAATGGAGATTTCCGTTTCACACTTGGCTAGTGGTATTACCTTTTTACGTTCTAAGTGGCGGCATAATAGCCGGTACTTTGAATATTGAGGGCAATATTCAATTCTAAGTGTGGGGGGAGGGGGGGGGGGAATTCTCGCGAATTTTGTCACATTTGTACCTTCTAGTGCCCTAGTACCCCCGTTTTGACCAAAATTTTAAATTTTTTGTCGTTTTTAAATAAAAAATTATGTTTTGTTTAGTCTTGATTAGGTTAGAACAAAGGGAATCCCGACTCTGCCAGAGTGTTGATCTGGCTGCTTCCTTAACGATTAGACTAAGGTTTTATGATTTGTGCAAATGAAAATGCTAAGCGTAGAATAGTTGGTTTTCTTTAGAGCTTATACAAGTAATCTATGGCTTTTCCTCCCAGGAGATAACTAATCGGATTAAATACGTGCTGTTTTCAAACGTTTGAACGTTAAAATCATGTTGTTATGCAAAACAAATTTTTATACAATTTTGATATAGAGCCCGAGTTCAACTTTTTATTTTAATTTTTGAGAAAGCATATAAGTCCTAAGCTACGGTTCGAAATCGGCCCTTGGATCCTTTATTCCGAAAGGTGTTTAGGTCTTGGTTCCCGTGAAGCTTCGTTAATTTATGTTGCATAAGTCCAAAAAAAAAAAATGATGAAAAAATGATGAAAAAATGAAAAAATGAAAAAAATAAAAATAAAATAAAATGGAATGATATTGCAAAATGCAATAAATTTTGATGTTGCAAAAATAAAGATATATATGTTAATAAATGTAAAAATTGCTTTCTTTTAAATTTAAATCGGAAGTTGAACTTGAATTCGTCAATTTTGTATAAAAGTTAAACGGTAATTTAGTAGATTGTTGATTTCAAAGGCCTCGAAAGCTCCGGTATTATTCTCTGTGGGGTGTCAAAAGCCTGGTCACCTAAAACCAACTGGTTTGGGATGTGCCGAGAAGAAAGCCGTTACATGGAGTGATCTCGTCTTTGAGTCTCTAATCTCTAAATGATCGTTTGTTGTTATTTATTTAAGTATGTAATACTAGCTTAGTGGGAATATCCTAAATCTTTGAAATCGAAATTCCGCTGATTCCGGTACTATTCTCTGTGGGGTGTCAAAAGCCTGGTCACCTAAAACCAACTGGTTTGGGATGTGCCGAGAAGAAAGCCGCTACATGGAAAAGGCCCTTTTGATCCTTAGATTTTCAAGGTTCCCGGTAAATTAGTATTTGACTTAAACAAGTAACAACCATAATAGACGTCGATTTTTGCGGTCAAAATTTTGAAAATAGCACAGTCACCTAAATTGAATAAATTGTGGGATTGAAAAGTTAAGTTTCGGCTTAAATAGATTATTAGTATAAGTAGTGTTAGCATTTTACAAAAGCATTTGCACAATAAGTTTAAGCTTAGTTGGGAGTATAAAAAGAGGATGACGATTACAATTCCCTGGAGACACCCATTTTGTGTGAATCCCGTTCCATGATACCATTTTTGAAAATCAAGCATGTTATCTATTTTGTTCTAAGTTTAAATTTCTCGCATTGAATAAAGAGTCAAAACGGGGTATACTTGGTTCCTTTCATTACTTCATATGATCGGATTGCTAGAGACTAGCAATAGTTTAGTGTGGGGGATTGATGAGTGTGTAAATACTCATCATTTTACACCCATAAAAGACACAAAAATGACCAAAAACACCCAAATATATTGCAGATATCCTTGGTTTTGTGTTTTTACATGTTTCAGGTACAAAGGATTGAAAACGGAGCGAAAACGAGCATTTTTGGATCGACTCGACAACGATGGTGCATTTGATCAAGAAAAGTCAAAGTCAACCCCAAAAATACCAAAACGACACAAATGGCCCTTGGATAATTTCAGAGTTACAAGATTGGTCTCTAGCTTTACTTTTGAGAAATGGCAGATTGGGTCCTTGAAGATTGCAAAATTTACACCTTTGGTCCCTAAAATTAAATCCTATAACTAATATTACATCCGGATTTAATTTTAACCACAACCCATCACTAACCCTTAACCCATAACCAACCCAATAAATAAAAAGCCCATCACCACCCACGACCCAAACCCGGCCTTTTTGTGTTTTAACTAAACACAACCCACAAGTCTGACCAAAAGGTCAACTCTTCCCCTTTCCCATTTCCCGCCAAACAAAAACACCATCATCACACTTCTGCTACTATCACTGCCACACTCAACCTCCCCCCTCTTAGACACTCCACCCTACTAGTCACATGTATCCCTCCCCCTCTTCACGAGATACCAATCCAGGTCAGCAATCCATGTGATTATTTGGGCGCCAAAGTAATGTTAATGGCTGAGATCAATTCGACTTTAATCCAACGGTGGGAAATGGTTCCAAGAAGCACAGATGAGGATTTACACTACTTTACCTCACAAAAGAAACACATCGAGTGAAGACCTTAGTTTTATTTTTTTTAGTATAAATAGATGGTATTGTAGCCTAAAAAAGGCAGGTTTTATTTAGCTAATTTTAAGGTACTATGTTTTTTATATTTTCAGCATTGTAATTTACATTGTTAGTTAATGAAGTTTTAATTTTACCTTTGGTCAACAAATGTCAATTCTACTGTTCTAGTGCTTATTCCATTGCTTATTGCTTTTTTATTGCTTAAACTGTTGTGCTTGAAATACAATATGATAGTTTTCTCGTTAATATTAGCTTAAGATCATTTTTATTCAAAAAAAAAAAAAAAAAAAAAAAAAAAAAAAAACAAAACAAAAAAAAAACAGTCAACTTAGATTAATCTAAGAGAGAACTTATTTACTGCTTATTTTCAGTTGAAACCTTCTTTTATCATCTTAGTTGAGTTAGTCAACCATTTATCAGTAAGAGTAATGGGTTAATTTGGTAGTCTATAGCTTTAATCTCACTTCAGTCAAACTAAAGGGGTGTTTGGTTTATAAGTCAAACGGGTAAAAGTTGACATCCACTATTCATTTGCAGATTCATAATATTAGATTTAGATTTGATAAGCTCAGTTAGGTGCTTGTAAGAGATTTCAAGTAGTTGTTAAGGATTTGATAGAGTTGGACTGAATTCTTAGACTTTTGAGGTCTGCATTTACTTGAAAAGCTCATTATAGAATAAGCTCAATGAAGCCTTTTGTTTTTGCACTCTTCATAGTCCACTTAGACTATTTAGTTAGTTGGATATCAGTTTGTAGCCTATAGAGAAACCCCTAAGCAGTCTGCACTTTGCACAGACCTGCATCAGGTAAAGACCTACCTCAGTTCCAAAAGGCCTTTTATCAGATCAAATTTGAGCAATCATAAGCTGTTTGAAATTCTTAAAGACTATTTTTATGTAATCATTTGTTGCTCACATTCATTTTAGAACTAGGATCTCACAGTTCTAACTTTATTTACTTGCTTAAAATTGATCTGCAAAAGCCACTTGGAACTGATCCATAGTCTGCACACAGTCTTTTGAGTTCATTAGCATCTGATCTAGGGTAGATTTAGATAAGCAAATAAGCTCAGAATTTAGGCATTTTTGGCCTGGTTGTAGTACTTCATATGAACTTCAAGTAGTAGCTTTTGGAATTCATCAATCAGCCCTTTTCTAGCTTATTTATCAGCTGCAAAGTAGGTCAAGAGGCCATTTAGAATCTGTCATTACATTCAGCTGTGTAGTTGTTTTTCAGCTTATTTCTTTGGCTTATTTGAACTTTCTGAGTTGTATTAAGCTTAAAATAGTTCATTACAACATCCCTGAGCTTTTGAGAATATTTGGTCAGCTTTTGCTTATTTTTAGCTTATTTGCAAATTGCTTATTTGGCTGTTCAGCTTATTTAAGCTGAATCAAGTTCTGAACTTATTTTTCCTAGATAGCTTATTTAATTTTAGAATTACTCAAAATTTTCCAAGTTGTTTTAGTATTTTTAAATCATTTAAATAGTTTCTTGTAGTTTTTAATTCATAAAAAATAAAATAAAAGTCAAAAAATTATATTTCTTTTTTCTAAAATTTTCTTTTGTAATTTAGAACGTAGGAAAATTAATTTGGTACTCGTAGGGTTAATATTTTTAGATTTCACGTTTTAGTCGAACGTTTTCCGTTTTTAAATTCGTTACTCGTTATGTTTTGTTAATGTATGCTTTGTAGACTTGTACTTCATGCTTTCTAAGATTCCCGTAGCCTATTTATGCTTCCCGTAGTTTTAGATTTAATCAAAATCCAAAATTCTCTCAATTTTCATATTCCAAACACGATTCACAAACCCGATTGCACAAATTCCATTCATCCTTCATCGGGGATAACGAACCGGGTCACACATACTTCACTTGTGTTTCCTTGGAAAAATAACGTGTTGATTTTAATCGATCAATATATTAGATGATATGTTCATGGTATATGTGGAAAACTAGAAGGGGGGTTGAATAGTTTTACCGTTTTAAAATATTAATTTGCTTTGTGACTTATCGTGATTTCAAAGTAAATATACACAAACAAGCAATATAAGTTAAGTAAGTAAAGAAAGGAATGATCAAACCACACAACACGGATATTTATAGTGGTTCGGCTACAAGGACTCTCTTCCTTGCCCTACTCCACTCCTCGAGCCTCTAACTCGAGAGTTTTTCTTCACTAAGAAACAAACTCCCTTCTAGGCGGAGAAAACCTTTACACGTCGCTTACTCTTTATCCGGTACTAAGCTAAACACCGGGTTCTTTACAAGGGTACAACCACTCCCGTCACTCTTTGTGTTTTAAGGACTAAAACACTAACCAAACTCTACTGAATAAAAAGTATAACAATGATGTGTGAACACTAACAAATCACACAGTATCTAACACTTGCAACAATATGTATGTTGAAGCTTGTATGCTTGATCTTCTTTGCTACAAAAGTAAGATCAAAATGAAATGAATGAATGATATGGGTTAGTGATGTACAAATGAATGAATATATGTTTTAAGCTATATGAGTGATAAATGTGCCTGAATGATCAGCTTGCTATTTATAGGAAAACTGATCAAACAGTTGGCGGATTTGGCGGATCCCTTAATTTGGATCCGCCCTTGTACTGGTTTGGATCCGCGGGTACAGGATAGCTAAGATTTCAACAAATCTTTCCATATCTGGCCATATCTTCCCATATCTTCCAAAGTCAACTTTGTTGCTTAAGAATCTTTCCAAAATATTTCAAATCTTCCAAAGATTTTCTAATGAGGTATGCCATGATGTCATGTGTTAATATTTCTATTTTAAGAAATAAAAGTAAAACATGTAAATGTAAAATGTATGTAATGTGTAAAATGTGTTTATAAAAGACTTGTTACTATAAATTCAAAAGACTTAATCTTATATTTATGCCTTGCTTAAAGATATACTTTGTGATTGTCATTAACAAAATTAAGCAAAGATCGTAAAATATAAATAACGTTTTTAGGACGATATTTGTATTAACAATCTCCCCCTTTTTGTTGATGACAAAACATAAAGTGTATTTTTAAGTAAAGAGCTAAATAGAGTATGAGTCTTTTAAAAATATAGATTAAGTTAGTTTTATGCAAGTTTTAAAAACTATTTTAAGCATAAAAGTATGTACTGTGATACATCACAGTGATGTAAAACTTAATCCTATCTCCCCCTTTTTGTCGAAACAAAAAGAAGATATGCGTAGCGGAATGTGATTTTGAGAACTTTAAAGCTCCCCCTTGGATTATACTCCCCCTAAATGGAGTGCCAAGGTTATGATGCATGAACCTACAAAACAAATGGTTAGAATATGATATGCTCCCCCTCGATGTATACTCCTCATTGCTAGAGTACCAACGTATACGTTTCAAGGATGTGAAATGCTACAAAATAAAGGTTAGTTGTGAATAATTCCAACCAAGTTGAAGAATGCATATGAATAGGTCAACCAAGCAAGAAAGGTCAACCCATTTGAGTTTAAAAAGTCAAAAAGTAAGTGTCTGGTCAAAAATATACACCTAAGTATAAGTGGTCAAATCATTATGAGAATTCAAACCAACCATACAATAAAGTTAGTAAATCAAACAAACCAAGATATTATGCCAAATAGTGATCACCCATAAGCATAAATATAACATTCATTACTTGAAAATTGTTTGTGACATAAGTCACAAACCATGATGTTACATAAAAAGAAAAAGTTCCTAAAAATAGAGAATTCCTAAAACAATCCTATGAAATCCTATAAAAGGAGACTAGGAAGAAACTAAAAATTGCCTATTGCGAAGGATGAGAGATTGCATTTAGGTGTTCGAGAATATGGTTCAAAATGAACCTCATTTCATTTTGGAGCTCATGGACCAAAAATTTAGTCCTTTGGGCCAAATGAGCGGTCCTCTCGCATTGTGAGCAGTCATGCCTTGGAAAGTTGGGAGGAAGAGTGGGCTCAATGACTTGTGGTGGTGGTGGTGGTTGGTTGTTTGGTGGTGGTTGGTTGTTTGATGGTGGTGTTTGGTTGTTTGATGTTGGAGGGGTGATGGAGTTGAGCAAGATGGATTGAAGATCCATAGCTTCACCAAGGCGGGAATCGACCATATTGGAGAGAGCATAGAGGAGGGTGAGCTCCTCATTGATCTCTTCATTGGTTTGTGGTGCATTGATCCACATTGCCTCATCAATAGCAATGAGTGTGGATGTTGGTGAGAGGGGTTGTGTTTGTGGTTGAGGTGGTGGTGAATCGTGGTAGAGAGGACCATGGATGTCCCGATAAATAGGATGAAAGAGCATAGGTACTTGACCTTCAAAGGTCATGGGAGGAGGATTGATGGACCTTGGTGGAAGGTCTTCCAAATCATCCAAATATGGATGAGATGATGAAGGTGGAGTTCTAAATAACTCTAGGGGCTGAAGTTGTGGTGAATGTGGTGGTGAAGGTGATCTAGTAGGTTGTGATGGAGCGGGTGGTGGTGTGGTTGCTACAGGAGTGATTGTTGGAGGTGGTGTGTTGATGATGGTGTTAGGTGGTGTTGGAGTTGCTAGGTTGAGAAAATTCTCATTGGCTATTGGTGAGGAGATGTTGAGTGAAGATGACTCCTCTGATGATGAATTAGCTAAGTTCATGAAGCAACAAGGATGGACACTCATACGAGCTGTCCTTCTTGCAGGTCTGCTTGTGGATGCGTTACTTGATTTTGTCATTTGAAGAGTGAGAAGATTTGTTCTAGAGCACAGGAATGATGGTTGGAGATGATGGTGAGTAAGTGAGTTGTGATGATCCTGATCTTCCTAATTTATAGACAGTAAGAATATTGAACTTTGTGTTTGGATTTGATGTTGATCTAATGAGGAATGTTGGTTCCTAATGATTTGGAACAAAATTTTGTGCTAGTCACATCATTTAAGTCAAACCATAGAGCTTAAGTTGAGTGAATTTTAGAAGATTTACAGTAAATGCAAGGAGTGAGTGGAAATTCTGTTGATGTGATGTTCCCATGGATTTCAAGGAACCAATTTGAGGGTTCCTTGCTTGTTACAGAAGGGTAACTCACATGGAAAATTTGAATATTCAAATTTTGGTGGAAAATGGATTTCTTATGATTCTAAGTGTTCCTAAACTATCCTTATGAGTCTAATGATCAGGAAAGGAATTCTAAAAACTATAATCAATAATCTAAGTATCGAGATTAGTCAGGAATTTTTGAAAAAATTACTGTTGAAGCTGGCGGATCCAATCGACAACAAAGGCGGAACCAAATTTTTGGTTTCGCGGAATCCGCAGGATCAGGACTGGCGGAGCCAAAGGATACAACAGGCGGATCCAAATTTTGGGATCCGCCAAATCCGCCAATCAAAAGTACTAATTTAAATAGAGAGTATGTCGAATTTTGCGTTTCTCGTTCAAATCCCGAAAATTCTCCTAAAACATATGTAACTACTAATATGTGATAGAATAAAACTAAAAACACGGGTTCTAACACACGTTTACACATAGATTAATCCGATGATAATATCTTACCATAAAAGGAGTTAAGCCAAACGGTGGCTTAATCTTTGAAAATAGATAACAACACGTGTTATCATCCTGCAATGTTAAGTTAGTTCACATACGAGTTACATACTACCATAATATCCTAAGAAACACATATTTTCAACACATCATTGTTTGAAAAAGTCTAATACCAAACACTCCTTAAACTTCACTTCTTGCTAAGCTTCTTGTGGAGCTTCATTACCCATCGTCCAAGATTCTTCATCATACCCTTTGTTTGTTGAAATTCCGCTGATTCATTTGGGATAGGAGGAAGTTGGCTTAGGTACTCGGGTGGAGAGATCCTCGAGTTTGGAAAACCATCCTCTTCACTCATGGATGATGATGATGATGATGTAGGAGGATGAGGACGTTTTCCGCTTGCCACAACTACCCTATGATCACTTAGAGGAACAAAGGTGTATGGAATTTCGAGGTAGTCGGGAACGAATCCTAAAGCATTTCGAGGAATTGGTGCAAAAGCTCTATAGAGACGGGTCAAAAGCATCCCGTAAGGCATTGCAGTGTTACCTTGAACTGGAATATCGGCCATTCTTTTGGCGATATAATAAGCGAGGTTGAAGGGTTGATGGTTTGACACGCAATACATCATGTAGCAAAGGCTTGCGTTAACATGATCCCTATTCCCTATGGTGCTTATGACATTAGCCCTTAGAACTTCTTCTAGTTTCTTAAATTGGGGCCTAAGTTCATTTAGCTCCATGGCAAATGGATCCCTATCCACTTGACGACCTCGACTTAACCTAGTTTGGTTGTTCTTAGGCACAAGGAGATGCCCACAAATGGTTTTTTTATGGTTAATGGTGTGGCATATGGTGCCGAACGATCAAGGTTGGATTCTAGAATGGTCAACAACCACTTGTCCGAATAGAAACAAGTTCCCTTATTCGGAACTCCTAAGACTTCTCCAAATTTATCTAAAGGAAAGTTGAATTGAGTTTCGTTGACTTTGAAATGGACATTCATGTAACCATAGTCATTTGAACTAAGTCCTACACTAGCATAGAACTCTAGTATGAACCTAGGGATGATGGGCTCATCGATGTCTAGAAGGCTATCGAAGTGAATCGCGGCTAGTTGTTCTCGGAGAATGGTACCTTCATAGAATGAGGGGTCTACGGTTCTACCCTCGTGGACATAGCGTTTTTCTAACGCTTTAAAGATTTTGAATTGATCTTCGGAGAGACCTTTGGTTTTGTGGTGTTTGGGTAAGTATTTGGTGGTCTCTTTGTGATCATAATTTGTCGCGGGAGGCATGATTTTCCTAGACATGAAAATTACATAATTTAGTTAAAACTATCAAAAATACGTATATTAATTTCTAGTGTGTGCCTACATGGGGACAATGTGGAGGTGCGGTTATCTTGACTCCTTTTGATACATGAAAATTTTGTTAATGCAAGTTTTATAACGAAATTAGAGATAACCCAAACGCTCCTACTTCAATGTGTCTACGATTGAATGTACCCAAAAATACATATTAGTTATGTATTCCCTTTAGCACTCAAGAGACATTATGCAAGTGATGTGTAAAGACATAACGTTTTTGTATTTGTATGAACAATGTTCAAAAACCATTTTTCCTAGTCGTGAGAAGATTTTGATAAAAATTTCTCATGGGGTTTTTGATGAATTATGATAATGTACTACAAGATGCAATTCCTAACTAAGGAAAACATGGTTTGTGATGCAATTCAGTAACTATGTTTCATGATTTTGCTAAAAATATGCATAAACCCCAAGTTTTGATTTTGTGCATGAAATAGAAATCCTAGACGCAGATCAGGAATGTAGATATGATAAGGATACTTATAGTGATGATTAGAGCACAAATTTGTTGTGGAAGATGAGCTAAATTGTGAATTTGGTGTGATAATGGTCGAGTTTCAGTTGCTAGTGTGTTTTTGGGAAGTGTGATGAATAGTACAAGGTGTTTATTTAATATACAGAAAATTTGCTCAGCAGTCCACGGATCCGGCGGATCCAAAACAAGGGATCCGCCCTTGTTGTCGTTTGGATCCGCAGGATCAGAAGAGAAAATTTGCTTATTGCCGTGTTTGGTTAATCTAAGGTTTGAGCTAATGTTTTATCTACTCACTAGGTTCCATTAATCCTAAACCTAGTCTAAGAAAGTTGAAAGGTTCTCTCTTAAGGGGTTTTGTGAGGATGTCGGCAAAGTTGTCCTCTGAGGATACTTTCTCAATTGAGATGTTTCCCTTCTGAACATTGTCGCGTAGGAAATGGTGACTTATTTCTATGTGTTTGGTTCTAGCGTGTTGGACTGGATTTTTGCTGAGGTCGATAGCTCCTTTGTTGTCGCAAAGAATGGGAATGTCGTTGAGTTCAATTCCATAGTCGACGAGAGCTTGTTTCATCCACAGTGCTTGTTGACACGCCTTTCCTGCAGACACATACTCTGCCTCGGTTGTTGAAATTGCGAGGGCCGTTTGTTTCTTAGCAAACCATGAGGTGAGACAATGTCCTACAAAAGTACAAATACCACTTGTACTTTTCCTATCAACATAATCACCGGCATGGTCTGAGTCGGCATACACTATGGTTTCTACACCCGTTCCTTTGGGATACCATAATCCTAAATGTGTAGTGCCTTTTATGTACCTAAAGATCCGTTTAACGGCTTCAAGATGGGATATTTTGGGATCTTCTTGAAAGCGTGCACATAGACAAACACTAAACATAATGTCCGGTCTACTAGCCGTGATTTCATTGGTTTGGAATCTTCAAGACCAAATTTCTTAAGCATATCCTTGATATACTTGGATTGGTTGAAGAATATCCCATCTTCTAATTGTTTAATTTGGAGACCTAAGAAAAAGTTTAGTTCCCCCATCATACTCATTTCAAACTCGTCATGCATGATTTTTGAGAATTCATCGCATAACTCTTGACAAGTTGAACCGAATATAATGTCATCCACATATATCTGGACTATGATAATATGTGATCCCTTTTTCTTGGTGAAAAGAGTATTGTCTACTAGGCCCATGGTATACTTATGGTCAACTAGGAAAGTCTTAAGTCGATCATACCAAGCTTTTGGTGCTTGCTTAAGTCCGTATAATGCTTTCTTAAGTTTGTAGACATGATTAGGTTTTTCAAAATTGGCAAAGCCGGGAGGTTGTGCAACGTACACTTCCTCATTAATAAAACCATTTAGAAAAGCACTTTTAACATCCATTTGGAATAGTTTAAAGTCGTGTGCGCATGCATATGCAAGTAATATTCTAATTGACTCAAGCCTAGCGACGGGTGCAAATGTCTCGTCGTAATCTATACTTTCTTGTTGATTGTAGCCTTGAGCTACTAGCCTAGCTTTGTTTCTGGACACTACTCCATTTTCATCCATTTTGTTCCTAAAAACCCATTTAGTTCCAATTATGGTTTGATTTTGAGGTTGAGGTACTAATGTCCAAACGTCATTCCTAACAAACTGATTTAATTCTTCTTGCATCGCTATGACCCAAGATTCATCTTTTATGGCTTCATTAATATTTTTAGGTTCAATGGTTGAAACAAAACAAAAGAAATTACTTTCGTTTTGGGCTTTTGACCTTAAGGTTCTTTCGTTAATTTTTCCTATGACGTTGTCCAATGGATGACTTTTGGATTCTTTGATGTTGACAATTTCTCTTTTTACTGGTTCGTCTTCTTTGTCATTCTCTATGTTTTCTTGGTTTTCAACCATTTGACTTTCAACTAAGTCATCATCTACCAAAGGTGATGTCTTAGAGGGAGGTGGACTTTCGTCGAATGTTACGTTCAACAATTCCTCGACTCTTGATGTTTCTTTATTCAAGACAATATATGCTTTACTATTTTGTGAATATCCTAGAAATACACCTTCATACGACTTTGGGTCGAACTTGGTGAGGTAATTGGTATGTGCTTAAACACATACCATTTCTCGACCAAAACCGGACCAAAATAACCAAAAACCCGACCAAAATGCCAAAAGATATTGTGTTTTTGTATGTGCAGGGATGGATATCGTGAAAATTGACAAAAGACACGGAAAAAACCGGAAAAACGAGCGCGAGATTTGGAAGAGTGTCAAAAGTCGAAGCCGGGAAGTTTATGTCATCCAGATCCTTGAAGAATCATCAAATGTCAAATGAAGCCCTTGGATCACATTTCAGAAGATTGGCAGAAGTGGTCCTTGGAATTTCAGATTTTACATCTTTGGTCCTTGTACTAAATCCAAAAATCTTAAATCAATAAACATAAACCGAATCCCTTATTTAAACAAACCCAAAACCTAAGTTAAATCCCATGGCCCAACAACACAAACCCAAACCCACCTCCTTTTAAAATATTACCTGAGCCCACCTATCCTATTATAACCCGATCCCCTCACCCGTAGACCCAATCACCCAACCCGGAAGTCAAAGTTATTTAATTGCCAGTCAAAGAATAAAAGTTAACCCGCCACCCAATTTTCCCCAGAAATGTACTATTACCAAAGAACCCTAAAACCCCAATCCTAAAAATTACTGCCATTAAGGGTATAGATGTCAATGATTGGCTCTTCTAGAAGAACCTGACAGAGAGAATGACACATGGCAGCATTTGATTGGACCGAACACGCATCAAAGTTGATCTACGGCTGAGATTGAAGAGTGGTGAGCAAGGAAATGATCTAAGGGTGATAGAGGACTGAGATAGCACACGGATTGCCAGCATGGACAACCCAGAAGCTTCTCCCGTAGGCTATAAATAGATGAGCTCTCTTCGTTAGTTGTTTTGTCCAATTTTTATGTCTTAAGAAATTGTTGCCATTTTATTTACTGTGTTTAGTATAAACATTTTAATTCAGTTGTAATTTCTATCTTTCAGTTGTAATGTTCAAAAATTATTAATGAAATTTTAGTTTTAATTTCTTATAAATTCGATTCTCTTTAAAGTTTTCAGTTTAATCTTAGTTTTTATTGGGATATCAGTAGCTTATATAAATCATTTCTAGCTTATTTACATTTTCATTTCATACTTATTTCACCTTATTGCAAAAATTCAAAAAATATTGAAAAGTCAAAAAATCCAAAAAACAATTCTAAACTCCAGCTTCAATAAGCTGTTTTATACATGTTATAAGTTCATATAAGCTGTTTAGTTTAGTGTGAGCTTTTGCTTTGTTCAATTCTGAATTTATCTCAAATAATCCAAAAGTCAACAAAAAGTCAACTGTCTTGGATCTGAGGTGATTTTGGCAAGCCAAAGTGAGTAAGGGAAGCATTTGGCCTGTCTAAAGACAGGCAAGCTTAGTGAACTCCCTCTGTTCTTGCTGAGGGAGAAGTTCGTGTAAGTTTCAATCTCATTTTATTTATTTTTTTGTTCTATTTTGCATCAGTTGAGTTGGATTAAATTTAGTGTTGTTTGATTGTTAATCTTTGCTTGTTAGTTATTAAAAAAAGGATAGGTAATCATAGATCAGTTGTAGTTTAAGCTTATTTCAGTTGTTGTTGAGTAAATTAGTGCTAGCAGTTGGTTTTAGAAGCTATAATAGGGGTTGTATTTAAAGCTAGGATCATAGCATTGTTCATTGGTCATTGTTTTGAGTTTGGTTGATTATAGTTGAGGTTCTTGTGGCTGTTAAAATTAGATTTGAATGATTTTGTAGAGAGTTGAGGATTTTTGATCATTAGTTGCATAATTAAGTAGTTAACTGCCATTATTAAGCTCCATATAAGCTAGCATGGATCTGTGGTGTTCTTGAGGTTAGAATTCTGTTACAAGTAGCATTCAAGAGTTTGGTTTAGTTTTAAAAGGTTTGCGCCAAAGTTCCAGGTCTGCTGTACAGACTAAAGTCTATGCAGAGCAGCCCCACAAGGCCCACTTTCTAGCTTAATTTTTGGCTTATCAACTTAAGCCCTAGCCCTGATTTTTGGCTTTTCTAGAATTTCACATAGTAGGCTTTCAGTAGAACATCTGGGATTTCAGTTTAGTGGCTTATTTGATTGCTTATTGAGGTCTGCAAATTGCCCCATTTTTCTGTGCAGTCCTGGGTTCATATAACTTGTGCCCACTAGCAGATCTTCTAAGGTTCAATTGGAATTCAATTGGGGTGATAGATTTAGGGCTTTTGTGATTTTTGCATTCTCAATAGTACTGTTAAACTTTTGCCCCCTTAACCTTCACCTTATCAGCTTATTGAACTGCTTATTGGGCTGTCCAAAGTTGCCCTGTTTCTGCCTTTAATCCACCATCAGTCCAGCCTATGAGTGCTTATTCATAGTGCTTATTTGAGTTTTTTTAGTTGATTTGAGTTTATATAAGTACATTGTTTCATGCTTGAGCTTTTTGTAATTTTTAGATCTCATTTGCTTATTTTTAGCTTATTTCCAAGTGCTTATTTCAACTGTTTAGCTTATTTAAGCTGAACTGAGTGCTGATTTTATTTTTCTTATATTTCCAATTAAAAATTAAAATTACTCAAAAATTTTCAGAATTTTCCAAGTTGTTTTAATATTTTTAAATCATTTAAATAGTTTTAATTAGTTTTTAATTCATAAAAAAATTATTAAAAAGTCAAAAAAATATTTTTCTTTTTCTAAAAATTTTCTTTTATCAGATTTAATATAGGAAAATTATTTTTATATTTTTAGGTTTTGAATTTTAGAAAATCACTTTTTATTTACGTTTTAAAATTAGTCGCGTAACGTTTTTAAATTCAAATTTTCGTTTTTAAGTTCGTATGTTTAGTTTAATTGTTTCACTAGCTTAATTAGTTGTTTACTTTTATTATTTTATTGTTCGTAGTATAAAATCACAAATCAATCACTCTTTTTCACACTCATTCACCACACGTATTCGACAACGTTTACAACAACTCGATATTCGACCTTCGTTGGGACACGACCCGGGGAAAACGCATACGTTGCCTTTTCCTTTGGAAACTATAAAAATATCAGTAATCCTTAGTGTTTAATATGAAGCACTTGCTTCCAAAAACTCTAAAATATCCTAACGTAGGCTTTTTTCCTCTATAAAGCTCATATGGTGTTTTATTCAAGAATGGTCTAATTAGGAATCTATTTAGGATGTAA
This sequence comes from Artemisia tridentata subsp. tridentata, assembly GCA_021014915.2. Taxonomy (NCBI): domain Eukaryota; kingdom Viridiplantae; phylum Streptophyta; class Magnoliopsida; order Asterales; family Asteraceae; genus Artemisia; species Artemisia tridentata. The sequence goes on along the minus strand of CP139501.1, from coordinate 216,851,746 downwards.
GTGGATGTGTCAACGGCATTACACCAAAACTTTTGGGGTATGTTTTGCTCGTTTAACATTGTTTGACTCATTTCTTGAAGTGTTCTATTCTTACGTTCTACTACACCATTAGATTGAGGGGTTCGAGGAGCCGAGAAGTTATGTGTTATGCCATTAGCATCACAAAAAGCTCCAAATTGGATTTCGTTATCAAATTCACGACCGTAGTCGATTCTAATTGACACTATATTTTTTCCTATTTGATTTTGAATTTTCTTACTTAGAATTTCAAATTTATCAAATGCCTCGTTTTTAGTTTTTAAGAACTTAGTCCAAGTATACCTATAGTAATCATCGACTATTACCAAAGTATAGAAGTTTCCCCCGTAACTTTGTATAGCGGATGGACCAAACAAATCCATATGTAACAATTCTAGACACCCAGATGTAGACACCATGTTTTTAGCCTTATGGCTATTATGAACTTGTTTCCCAATTTTGCAAGCATCACAAAAGTGTTGGTCGTATTTCAACTTGGTCAGGTTCCTAACGAGTTCCTTAGATGATAAGGATTGGATTAACCTCATATTGGCATGACCTAAGCGTCTATGCCATAGAGTTGAGTTATCGTCCAAAGAAGTGAGACAAATTTTGTCTTTAGGTGTTTTATCTAATTTCATAACGTATACGTTATTCTTTAAAACACCTTTTCCTACGGTTATACCGTCTCTAAGTATTTTACTTCCATTTTCACTGAAAAGGACGTTATACTTTTTACGGCATAATTGACTAATACTAAGCAAGTTAAAACCTAAGTTATCTACATGAGCAACATCATCAATAGTGAGAAAAGGCTTTTGTTTCCCGTCATGTGTCTTGAACACCCACTATCTTTAATCCACTCATCTGGTTCTAACTCAACTTTCAAGCACACCTCTTCTATGTCATAAGCCATGAGAGCAACTTCGTCGTTTTTAGGCTCGTCGTCATCACCTTCACTATCACTCCAAGCTCCACTAACAAATGCTCTTTGAGACTTGTTCTTTGGAGGCTTTGGACATTCTCCTATTAGGTGACTAGAATCCCCGCACCTATAACATTTCCTATCTACCTTTCCTTTCCTATCATCACGGTCTTTCCGGAAGGATTTCTTTTCTTCACGAGGTGGTCTTACGAACTTTCCTCGTCTCCTAAAGAATTTCTTGAAATCTCTTATGGCCATGGCATACTCTTTGTCTTCGCTACTAGAACAAGACTCTTCATCATCACTTGATTCTACCCTAGCTTTCAAGGCAATGGACTTCATCTTCTCCTTTTTGCCTTTAACTATTTCTGAGTCTTTTTCCATCATTATCTCGTGAACTTTGAGATTTCCAATGAGCTCGTCCAGTTTCATGCTTGAAAGATCCTTAGATTCTTCAATAGCCGTCACCTTTGCTCTCCACTTCGGATGGAGTGCTCTTAGAAATTTCCTGACGAAATTCTTACTAGAAAAAGATTCATCAAGCGCTTTAAGAGGTGTAATAATAGTATTAAACCTAGCAAACGCACTATCAATGGTCTCATCTTCAGAGATAACAAATTGTTCATATTGTTGAACAAGAAGATCAATTTTGTTATCTTTGACTTGTGAGTTCCCTTGATGAGTGATAATCAATGATTGCCAAATATCTTTAGCCGTTTTACACATAAAAACTCTTTCATATTCTTTCTTAGGTAAAGCATTATAAAGCATCATTTTGGCTTCGTTATTTTAGGCAATCAACTTCTTTTGCTCATCACTGTGACGAGTAAGAGAAGCACCTTCATCCCGACCACCTGAAATATTATTACTTATGGGCTTGTAATCACCCTCTACAATTATATACCATAGATCTATGTCCTTTGACTTCACATATGTCTCAAAGCGGTTTTTCCAGTATATGAAACAATTTGGTTCAAATAGTGGTGGTCTTTGCATAGATTGCCCTTCTTTAAAGTTTTCAAAATTCATTGATCGTTTCAAGTTTTAAAATAAAATATATTTGAAAATCTTGAGTAACGTAGCTCTGATGCCAATTGTGGAAAACTAGAAGGGGGGTTGAATAGTTTTACCATTTTAAAATATTAATTTGCTTTGTGACTTATCGTGATTTCAAAGTAAATATACACAAACAAGCAATATAAGTTAAGTAAGTAAAGAAAGGAATGATCAAACCACACAACACGGATATTTATAGTGGTTCGGCTACAAGGACTCTCTTCCTTGCCCTACTCCACTCCTCGAGCCTCTAACTCGAGAGTTTTTCTTCACTAAGAAACAAACTCCCTTCTAGGCGGAGAAAACCTTTACACGTCGCTTACTCTTTATCCGGTACTAAGCTAAACACCGGGTTCTTTACAAGGGTACAACCACTCCCGTTGGTTCTTTAACAAGGGTAAAACCACTCCCGTTGGTTCTTTAACAAGGGTACAACCACTCCCGACACTCTTTGTGTTTTAAGGACTAAAACACTAACCAAACTCTACTGAATAAAAAGTATAACAATGATGTGTGAACACTAACAAATCACACAGTATCTAACACTTGCAACAGTATGTATGTTGAAGCTTGTATGCTTGATCTTCTTTGCTACAAAAGTAAGATCAAAATGAAATGAATGAATGATATGGGTTAGTGATTTACAAATGAATGAATATATGTTTTAAGCTATATGAGTGATTAAAGTGTCTGAATGATCAGCTTGCTATTTATAGGCAAACTGATCAAACAGTTGGCGGATTTGGCGGATCCCTTAATTTGGATCCGCCCTTGTACTGGTTTGGATCCGCGGGTACAGGACAGCTAAGATTTCAACAAATCTTTCCATATCTTGCCATATCTTCCCATATCTTCCAAAGTCAACTTTGTTGCTTAAGAATCTTTCCAAAATATTTCAAATCTTTCAAAGATTTTCTAATGAGGTATGCCATGATGCCATGTGTTAATATTTCTATTTTAAGAAATAAAAGTAAAACATGTAAATGTAAAATGTATGTAATGTGTAAAATGTGTTTATAAAAGACTTGTTACTATAAATTCAAAAGATTTAATCTTATATTTATGCCTTGCTTAAAGATATACTTTGTGATTGTCATTAACAAAATTAAACAAAGATCGTAAAATATAAATAACATTTTTACGACGATATTTGCATTAACAGTATATTTGACGAGTTGTTTGATGAGATGCTTGATTGTATATTTGATGAGATGTGTGTCTGACTATTGGATATTTTATATCCGCCTATTTTAGTTGTTCACTAAAAGCATTTTCATATGCTTATGCACGCACCGAACCTGTCACAGAGTTACGCTATTTCCTTGCGTAATCTCATTATTTGATTTCGAGTCTGTTCATTTGTTGTGGTTTTGGGAATGATTTTGGATGTAAATGACATACTACTAGTATAACTAGGCTGAGTATTTCAAAATTCATTGAACCTCGGGTGAATATAGACTGATCACCTATATTCAACCAGGGACAGTGGGACGTGGCTTGATCACCTATGTCCGAATCAGAGGTGAATTTTGCTATACTGGGAGTAGTTATAACAGAATTATGTTTGGGTGACTTTTGATTTTGGAAATGGTACACTTTTGCGTGTGTACACGGGCATTGGATATTACTTCCACACACACGACACACTGGCATCACAACACCGCATGAACCGTAATACCTCTGGCATCGCTATACGTCTCCGTTATATGGAATTCCTGTTTGTCGCCGTTGGACCATAGTTTGCATCGGGTCGGGTTAGACCCAATTGGCATTGTTTAAATCCGAGTTTCTTATTATAACTCATTGAGATTTGTAATAAGCCCATTTGAGTCTATTTGGAGTGTTTGGAATTGATTTTGGCTACGTTTGGATTAGGTTTTGGTTATGTTAGATTTGATTTTGGCTACGTTTGGATTTGATTTTGGCTACGTTTGGATTTGATATTGGCTATGTTTGGATTTGGTTTTGATTATGATTGAATTTGGATTGTTTGATTTTGTGATTTTGGACGTCATCCTGGATTTGGAATTGTTATTCGGCCTTGTTTTGTTGTGGTCTTGTTACAGTCGCCTCTACTCTAAGCCTTGTGCTCAATCGATGTTGTTCAATCGAAGTTGTTCAATCAATGTTGTACCTCCCGCTTTAAGTACTATGTACATTACTGATTCAACCGACTGATTGCTAGTAGCAATCAATATCTTCCCTCAGAGTTGTACTCTGAACTCGCTAAACTCTCCATTTGACAGAGATTCCATGCCCAATAGAAATCTTAAGACCTTAAGGAGTAACCTGAACCGCGTTCCTTGGGACAATCACCTAATTCTCCTCTCGTCCCTCGGGAATACAGTTATCTTTGCTAACCTCTTATAGGATAATAAACTGTTTTGCCATTAATTTACAAATTGCCTTTGATTTTCCTACCGACCATTTTACGGTCATCCTACAAAATGTTTTACTGCTATTTCACGAAAATCAAATTTTTGATCTTACTACCATTTTATAAATGGCGAACTGCTTTCCTGTTACCCAGTAAACTTTCTACAAATCATTTAGCAAAAACGATTTCATAAAACGTTTTGTTGCTTTGTTACGATGTTATGAATCAAACTAAAAATCAAAATTTTGACTTTGCTACAATTTTATAAACGATGAATTGTTTTCCTATTATCCTATAAGCCATTTCATAAACCGTTTCACAAATCATTTTGTAAGTCGATTGCTGTTTTTGCTACTATATCATAAGCTAGACCTCAGGAGCGAATCCCGTACCTCTACCTGAGAAATAGAGTGTGGCAATTGTTGGGATAGACACCTCCCGTTGGCCAAATTCTCTTATAACAATACCTACGACTCCAGTATTTCAACGGCACCGTACGAGCCACCTTATGGTCGCAAGTGTCGATCGCCGACTTGTTGGGTAGAAGTTGGGGATACCCAACTTACTGACCCTGAACTTGTTCATGAGACTACCGAGAAGATCGTTCAGATCAGAACCGAGTTGCAAGCTGCTCACGAATCGTCAGAAGAGTTAAGCTGACAAATGACGTAAACCTCTCGAATTCCTAGTTAAAGCCTAGATTTTGCTTAAAGATTCACCATGAGAAGGTGTGATACGTTTAGTAAACGTGGAAAGCTTAATCCACCCTATATTGGTCCTTTCAAAATCCTTGCTAGAGTTGGACTAGTAGCTCACAGACTCGAGCTACCATCGAAACGTGGCAGTGTTCACAATGTATCTCATGTGTATAATTGGAAGAAATGCCTTCCTGATGAAACTTTTGTTATCTTCTAGAAAGTTCTAGATCTACTAATGTATAAACCTTATTGAGAAACCTATCGAAATTATGAACCGTGAAATCAGACGACTTTAGTAAAGTCGTATTCTTATTGTCAAAGATCGGTGAACTCTAAGAGAGGTTCCGAGTTCACGTGGGAACGTAAGGATGAGAGCAAGCGTAAGTATCCTCATTCCTTTTCAAACGTAACGAGTAACTTGAATTGAATCGTGAGGACGCGATTCCTTTTTAAGGAGATGAGACTATAATACCCCGTAATTTTCCAGACGTATTTTATAAGGAATTATCCTTGTTTTTCATATACGAACTTTTTTGAACTCATTTGGTTTAAAAACGTAAAGTTATCTCGCGAAACATGGAAACCGTGCACAACGCGTACTGGCACAACCGACGATTTGATTTAATTATTTTATTAATTGTGAGAAACGAGGCGTATGAATAGTCCTTTTTTTGGAAATATTATTCTGAGCGCGATGGCGTTAATCTCGTGTCTTGAATCTAACGCTTACTAGTCTAAATGTGTCCCGAACGTAATTTAGTAAAAATTAGCAAAAATTACATGATAGGTCCCTGCAATAATTTTACACCGTTGCCCCCTGTCCCTTGTAATTTTCATTTCTGGTCCTTAGGGTTTTTCTTTGACACTATAAAAGCTTTCATAACCCTAACATCTCATTTGGTAACTCTCACCTCCCATCTCACTTTCTCTGTCACCTGCAGCCGCCACACCCCAAACAACCACCACCATCTCCGCCGCTCACCGCCACCTCTACCACTAAAACACCACCACACCCGCCCTTATATCACCATCATGAGCCCGTTTCTGAGGTGCACGCGCCCCCACTCACACCGCCACTCGCCGCCACCTCCTCTTTTTGTATCTTTCTTGGTAAGCACGAGATCCGGGTAGGCATGGTGGTAAGACCACCGGTTCACGACCCTACGCGAACCGGTGTGGCTAGATCTACGGGTTCGGTTTGGTTTAAATCGAGTGAGTAACGACTTAAAGATAAAAATGGTTAAGAAATGAGTGGGTATCATCTTGTGTGTCACGGGTTTTAGCTTGTTTTGTGTTCGAGTCGTGTACCGAGAGGTAAGCTCGGATACGAGCTTATTCCAAGCTTATTTTGTTGCTTAGTTTTGTTAGTTCGAGCTTGTTTGATATTGGTGACTTTTGGGTGTCGGTTTGGTTCGAACGGGTTAGATTCAAGCCGAGACCAAGTGGTCTCGGCGAGGCTTGTTAATTTCATTTTGGTCCGTTTGGTTGGGTTGAGCTCGATATTACTTGAACCGAGGCCAAATGGTCTCGGCAAGAGCTTGTTGATCTATTCTTGTTTTGTGTGACTCGTCCTCTTGGCGTACGACATGGAGCCGAGACCCCTTAGTCTCGGCATGGTAAGTTTGATGTGTCCTTGTGGTTATTTTCTTGTCGTGAGTGTTTGAAACTTTAGGAATGGATTTGGATTTGAGATTATTAGTTAACGAGCCGTAGGATTTAGCCGTTAAATATTGTTGATATTATTGGACATGGAATTTTTATTGTGAGCTTATGATTATAATTGTGATGATTTGAGCCAAGTCGAGTACCACCGAGATTTCATAGTCTCGACGAGGCCTCGACAGGCCGAAAAATGCATTGAGACTATTATTTGGACTTATGGATATTATGGCTGACTTGTTGACCCGAGGATAATATAAACTCGGATTTGTGACTCGAAACAGATAATAACTCGAAAATACTTCTTTGAGAATATATAACTAGAAATTGGAATATTAATAATAGTAACTAAATGCGAAGAATATTAATTAACAAAAACTCGTCTTTTTGTTATTTAATAATTAAAGAAAAGTTTATAACTTAAAACAAGAAGTTATAAATAGAAGGTTTTGAATAAATAAGAGTTATTAAATGTTTTGAGGGCACGCTTATCGAGGAATACCACTTAGATTAATTTTGGGACTTATTATTGAATATTTGGTAGTCGGAAGTGCTTGGGAATAAATCGTAACAGATTTTTGCCTTAACATGTTTGTAAACCTATAAATTATTCGACCTTATAACGTTCCATTTGTGGACGAGTTATGGCGAATTACGTTTTATAATATAAAACATATAAGATTTATCATTTAATGGGATATAGGGAAAAATACCGACGACTACCAACATACTTAGTTGTTTTGGTGTGTTCGGTTTGTGTGATCTACGTAATTTGACCCCGTCGTGTCGTCTTGAGTTTTGTCTCGTTTCTTGTCGATTTCTCTTGTTTACTCTTCTTTGGCGTGCGTACTCTTGAGTCGTGTCTTTCTTCCGTCACACGAATGATGATACCCAACTTATACTAAAGGCTAAAAATAGAATATTTTTGGAAATAGAAACGGTTAACCATTGGGAATCTTTGAAGATTTAGTTTATTGTTGAGGATCTCGTATTAAAACAAGTCTTATACGTATTAGGTAGATGCCAGTCGTGTTAGTTGTGATAGTTGCATGGCTGTGGCTAAGGTGAGTTCATGGCCCCTATTTTTACTGGTTTTATAACTGTTTTTGGGGAGAATACATGCTCGTTTTAACTCAACTCAAGGATTGTTTATTTAGATACGTGAGTAGTTTACTCAAGTTTTGACTGTTTGGCTGAAATATTTGATTTGGTTATTTGAATGCGTTGTGTGTTTACCTGTTGCATATGTGATTATTTCCTCATGGACCTGATATGTTTTGGGGTAAGATATATGCGAAACCTGTTTATTGATTAGACTTGAAATTGTGTTGTGGCTAAAAAAAACTGTTACGTGAGCTGGCTAAGATTATTGTTATGCATGTCTGCAATTGTGCAGAGTATTTTGTTATATGTCTGCAAATGTGCGGAGGTTTTGTTATGTGCTGAAATGTGTAGGGCTATTATAGCATAGCTTGCAATTGTGTAGGGATATAATATCACGCTGCAAGTGTAGGATAGTACTATAGTGTGCACCATTATTATTGTGGTTTGACTTTTGTGACTTAGCCAGCGTAACAGATAATTTGCGTGACACTATATGAGTGTAGTATCTGCATGATTGATTATGGTTTGAGATGTTTTTATTACGATATTATTTGCGGAGTTTGTTTTGGAACTGTGATTTAGGCAGTGTGAACCTACGTTGAATTTGACTTGTTCGTGAATGATGTTTTGAACTCGAAACCTTGTGGTTCAACCATATTGTTTTAAACTAAAACCTATAAACTCACCAACCTCGTGTTGACACTTTTAGCATGTATTTTCAGGTTAAGGCGATAGCTTATTTTTGGAGGTGCTTGGCAAGGGGCACGGTCATAGACGACTCTGATATATATGTTGGGACCGCTTTATTATTATGGGTCTATTTCCGCACTACTTTGAATAATGTAAATTTAACACCTTTTGTTAATGAATTTTATTCTAAATGATTGAGGTAAAAACCGTTCTTTATACCTTGTGTTGTGATACCAATTGAGTAGCACCCCAGTGACATGTATGCTTCCGCTGGACCTGATTTTGGGGGTGTTACAGCTGTTGAAGCCATATGATCGTTTAATTTAGTTTTGCCTTCTGACTTAGTACTGTTATTAAACAATTGTCAATACGCACCTTCTATTGTTAGAGGTGTCGTTTCATTTTCCTTATTGTTGGATCTTCGTTTTTATCCACACTATTACTAGTAATGGAATTTATGTTTCTTTAAATGGTATTTTTATTTTATTTTAATGCTATTGCTGTGAATGGTGTGTTTGAAATTGACATGAATGATAATGTATCCAATAGAAATAATTCGATGTATAGCATCAATAATAAGAGAATCAAGAAGGACTTGGATTCTACTTATCTTTGGCATTGTCGCCTTGCTCACATAGGCAAGAATCGCATGGAAAAGCTGCAACGCGATGGGCTTTTGAAACGTATCAATGATGAATCATTTGATAAATGTGAGTCTTGTATATCTGGGAAGATGACAAAGAAACCTTTTGCAAATCGTATAGAAAGGGCTTCAGATCTACTTGGTTTGATACATACTGATGTATGTGGACCACTTAGACATGTGTCAAGGAAAGGTGCTAGCTACTTCTTAACCTTTACAGATGATTTCAGCCGTTATGGTTATGTTTATTTACTTAAACATAAACATGAAGTGTTTGAAACATTTAAGGTTTTCAAGAATGAAGTAGAATTGCAACTGGGAAAGAAGATTAAAGCTCTTCGATCCGACAGAGGTGGTGAATACCTGAGTCAAGAGTTTAAAGATTATCTAGCTGAGTGTGGAATTGTTCAGCATCTCACATCTCCTTATACACCACAACAAAATGGTGCATCTGAGAGAAGAAATCGTACATTGCTAGATATGGTACGATCAATGTTTAATCTTACTACTCTTCCTTTATCCTTTTGGGATTATGCTTTAGAATCTGCTGTTCGCATTCTAAATATGGTTTCGACCAAGAAGGTTGATAAGATACCATATGAGATATGGCATGGTAAAGCTCCTAACTTGTCTTATTTAAAGGTCTGGGGTTGCGAGGCTTTTGTTAAACGTGACTCAGCAGATAAACTCTAACAGAGATCTGTTAAGTGTATCTTGTAGGATACCCAAATGAAACGATGGGTTACTACTTTTACTACCCACCTGAAAACAAAGTAATTGTTGCTAGGTATGGAGACTTCCTTGAAAGAGATCTCATATCTCAAGAATTCAGTGGGAGAATCTTTGATCTGGAAGATGATCATGAAGATGCATTACCTTCTGAAAATACTAGCGAACTTCCTGTGGAACCTGAAAGTCTGGGTCCTCCACCTGAAGTTGTTCCCATTCGTAGGTCTATAAGGACTACACATGCTCCTGAATGTCTATGTCTTAACGTAGAAGTTGAGGAAACTATATTAGGGGATCTTGGAGAACCTGCTAATTATAAGGCTGCCATGAATGATCCTGAAAAAGGACAAATGGCTAGTTGCAATGAATGGGGAAATGCAATCCATGAGAGATAACGAAGTCTGGATTGAAGTTGACCTTCCTCCTAATGCAAAAGTCGTTGGAAGTAAGTGGCTCTTCAAGAAGAAAACTGACATGGATGGCAATGTACACACGTATAAGGCTCGTCTGGTAGCTAAAGGCTTTACTCAAACCTACGGGATTGACTACGAGGAGACCTTTTCTCCTGTAGCAGATATTAGAGCTATTAGGATTCTCATAGCTATAGCAGCGTACAACCGCCTTCTTAAATGGTCGCCTAGATGAAGACATCTATATGGCGCAGCCTGAGGGGTTTGTGAATCCACAATTTCCAAACCGTGTATGCAAACTTCAAAGATCCATTTATGGATTGAAGCAAGCATCAAGGCAATGGAATAAGAGATTTGATGAAGAAATCAAAAAGTTTGGATTTACTCAGAATATTGATGAGCCATGTGTATATCACAAAGCTAGTGGGAGTGATGTTACTTTCCTTGTCCTATATGTTGATGACATATTAATCATGGGAAAAGACATTCCAAGTTTGAAAAATGTTAAGTCATATCTTGGAAAGTGTTTTTCTATGAAGGATTTAGGAGAAGCAGCATACATCCTGGGAATCAAGATCTACAGAGATAGATCACAGCGGTTAATTGGTTTAAGTCAAAGTGCTTACATTGAGAAAAATATTAAAGAGATTCAATATGCAAAATTTCAAGAAAGGATATTTGCCAATGCAAGTAGAACATGGCTTATGTAGCGAACTGCGTGCTTCAACACCTGCAGAGGTGGCACGCATGAGTAAAGTTCCTTATGCTTCGGCAGTAGGATCTATCATGTATACGGTTAGATGCACAAGGCCAGATGTGGCATTCGCACAAAATATCACCAGTCGATATCAACAGAATCTAGGTGAATCTCACTGGACTGCTGTTAAGAACATTCTTAAGTATCTAAGAAATACAAAAGATATGTTTTTAGTGTATGGTGGAAATCCAGCTGCAGAACTTGATGTTACAGGTTTCTGCGATGCGTCCTAGCAATGTGATAAAGATGATACGAAGTCTCAGACGGGTTATGTCTTTGTTATAAATGGAGGAGCAGTAGACTGGAAGAGCAAGAAGCAGAGTACCATTGCGATGTCTGCAACAAAAGCTGAGTACATAGCTGCTTCAGAAGCTACGATGGAAGTTGTTTGGATTAGGAAATTCCTTTCAGGGCTTGGTGTTATGCCTTCAATTGAATTGCCTATTAATATGTATTGCGACAATTCTGCTGCAATCATATTTGCCAATGAACCTGGAGTCATGAATGGCACCAGACACTTTATAAGGAAATATCACTATGTTCGAGAGCAAGTCCGCATAGGTGAAATTAAACTACTCAAAGTTCACAAAGATGATAATCTAGCTGATCCATTTACGAAGGCTTTGGCTCAGGATAAGCTCCGTGATCATGCCAATGGAATTGGAATTCGTTTAGCTAGTAGTTTCATGCATAACTGTGATTAGTATTTGGATAAAGGATGTATTAGACAATTATTATTTAATGAAATAAAATATTGGTTATGTTTATCTCTCATTTTAATTTTTGTATCCTATATTTGCATGTTTAATCCGTGAATAATTTAGTTATTCTGAATAGTCCATTGTTAATCAATGATATGGGAATATCATTGAACTAAGACAAATATGAGTTTTGGTAAAATATACTTGAAAGTATATTGATGCGTAGACATGCCAAATTCACATGATATTCAATGAATTGAATATTATACAGATCTCAACCGCATGATTGTACTTATGGATCTATGTCATTAAGTAAATCATGAATATTTATCCTCAGACTTGAGATACCAGATAACTGTCATGAATGTAGTGCATTTTTGTGGAATAGTCTAACGCTATCCGTAATAGGTAGTTATAAGGGTTGTTTTCAGAAGTGTTGCAAAATTCATGGGTTTGCTTGTAGTCAAGAAAGAATTTGTTCCTTTGAATTTGTTTCAAAGTTTAATACTGTTAGGCCACTCGTAGGATTGACAAGATGTTTGCGTGGCCACGCCCAAGATCTATCTCGAATACGTTCAGAAGATTTGGTAATCTTGCTCAAAAATAAACAATGAGAAACAGAATAGTTAATTATGGAATGACTGAGATCCATATCCATATTAGCATGGTATTAGTAACAAAAGGATAAGTATGATGATGAATAATCAAAAGGTTTTTCCAAGGAAACCACACTCGAGTTGTACTGGGGGGCATTGGCGTGTTGCTAGACGCTAACCAATGTCATTACACTATTAAGATATGTCCAAGTGGGAGCTGTTAGTTTTGTGGACATAATTATTAGTGTTTGTCCGGATTCAAACTTGAAATCACGGGATTAAACACTTTACATATGAGAGTTAAAGTTTAATAATTAATGTAAAATGTTATATTTAATTATTAATTACACAATAACGACTAACGAGCGTTAAGTAATTAACAGTAATTGACTAACGGTCGTTAAGTACAAAAGAGAAGGACTAAAGTGAAATTAGATGTCAAGAAGGTTCCGGATCTCCCCTATTAGATATGGCCGATCGGTTTGGGGAGGGTTTATCCCAATCCAAATCTAACTTGGACACTAAGTTTCTTTAACTATATAAACAAGGCTTAGGGTCATTATTTGCTGCTCTTGTACACATAGTTAACCCTAAAAATTTCAGGTATGAATATGTAAACACAAAGGATGTTTTCAAGTGAAATGGAAACAGCAGAATTGAGATATTAGCTGCTGACCATAATAGATTTATGATGGACTGAGTTTGGGACTTTAAAGCTCCTTAAAACTTCTTTCTTGAAATCTAGTTATGATATTTCACATTGAATTGATGACTTAGTTGATCAGATAGTAACTGATGCAACTCACTTTCTATCATTTTATACTTTTAAGTATAATGTGCAAGTCTGAGGACATCTGATAGAAAGAACAGCTAGTAAAAGTGAATCTAACACTTGTGTTAGAGGCAACAATTACTATGAGCTGGAAACCCTGTCAGGAAAGCTCTTTGAATGAGTTTATCTGCACACAGGCAGTTATTTATAACTGAAAAATATTGGTTCTCACACAACCAGAGGTTGCTTTAAACCGAAATGCTGATTAAGTGTCTGTTATACACTTGATTCCTTCAAAATGGTTGAAAGTAGTATGATTTTTCAATTCTAAAATCATGAACATACTACTAAGTCAAATGATTTCTTAAAAGGATTTTCAAGGATTCACAAAAACCATCCATTGATGGATCATGAATCTAAATGTCCACTGATTCACCTCTCATAGGAGTTAACACACCTAGAAGTGATGAGGGCAGTAACTTAAACTCTTAAGGAATTGATGGCTTCATGTACAACATTGTCTGACAACAAGTTCTAAATGCTGGATTAGATGATAAGGAATGATATATTTTGGTACATAGTGAGATCTTCCAAACAAGGGGAGGAAACAAAAGTTATTTGCTTCAGGGGAGGTAACAATCTCAGGGGAGGAAATAATGGCCCAGAAAAGGAAGACAATCCAATAAAAGGAAGGAGAAGACAAGAGCATACAAGATGATGAGGAGGTTGAAAATGACAAGAACATTCCAAAGGAGAAAGTTCTATCTAGATCAAACGAAGAAAAGTTTCAATTTCACTTCAAAGACATGCTGGTTAGATGATTTCACTTGTTGAAACAAGCATCCAAGATACACAGCATCATTGCCTCTTATAATTCCTCCATCCAAGGAAATTGCACCATCTTTTAGTCCAAGATTGGTTCAATATGTTTTGATATTGCTAAAGTCAAAAAAGAGCAAAGTAGATGAATTACTGAGAAGATATTCAATCTTGAAGAACAGAAGTGTTTGAAAGATCTTCAATCCAAGATTTAATTCAGAAACATGTTTGAAAGGATTCACATGTTTAGGGGAGGATTGTTGGGAATTAAATATTCAAGATGTCTAATATCGGGTTCTAATCCAAGAAATACTCAAAGTGTAATTCTGCTGCTAGTGCAAAATGGTTTCTGCTGATAATGTTGATTCTGCTGATAGAACATTTCACTCTGCTGATAGTGATAAATGACTCTGCTGATAGGCTTAGCATTCTGCTGATAGCGATAACTTGTTCCTGCTGATAGTGAACACTCTGCTGATGAAAGGATAAGATCGAAAAGATATTTATTGTATTTTGGTCAACAATATACGGTAGATAATATCTTACTCCATGTGCTTAGTTAACAAGTTGTATACATAGATACATGTTGTATCTGATGTACTGACACTCAATAGGATAAGTTAACAAAGTAAGTCGGCTAAGACTTTAAGCAATTTGTAAAGATCTTTTGACTATAAAAGAGATCTTAGTTGTGATAGTAATTGTCAAGTGTCCATGCATATGTTATTTTGAAAGAACATATAACTGTTAGATAAGAACAAACACAAAAACATCACAAGTTAGAAAAACATAAGATTCAAGGTTGTAACCCTAGTGATATTTCAAGGTCACTCGTATTATTATCTTTAATAATATTGAATCGTTTGGTGATAATCTTTATGTGTTCATTGCTAACTAACAAACATAAAAATTCCATTTCCATAACATACACAACCTTCTAAGTTTGGTTGAGTGAATTCCGCGCACTTAATCATTTTAACACAACATATCATACACACAAAGTTACAAGGTTTAACCACCTTAATCGTGTGTCCAGGATCCTAGCAAGTGGTATCAGAGCAAAAGGTTGATATTGTTGTTTTTAGAAGAAACAAGAAATGGATGTACAAGATGTTCAAACAAATGTTGCTGCAAAGTTGCCCATGATCAAACCCAATGAGTTTGAGTTATGGAGGATGAGAGTTGAGCAATATTTTATGGTTCAAGATTATGCTCTTTGGGACATAATTCAGTATGGTGATTCCTTCACTTTAGGCTATTCAGATGTTCTTGTTGAAGGGAAGACAGTTAGAAAAAGAAATACTGGACCAGTTTCCAACGATGAAAAGATACAGAAGAGAAATGATCAGAAAGCAAGAAACTTGTTGCTTATGACCATTCCTGGTGAGCAGATACTATCTTTTAGCAAATATCTTGATGCAAAAACTCTTTTTGAAGAGATTTGTGCATGGTTTGGTGGTAATGAAACTACCAAAAAGACACAGAAGACTTTACTAAAGCACCAATTTGAAAACTTTACTGCTTTTAGTAATGAGTCTCTTGATAAACTATTTTCAAGACTACACAAGCTTGTCAGTCAGTTAGTTGTGTTGGGTGTTGAGACAGAGAAGGAAGATCTCAACATGAAGTTCTTGAAAAGTCTACCTAATGAATTCCATACTCATGTTATTGTCTGGATGAACAAACCAGAAATTGAAACAATGAAGCTTAATGATTTGTTCAACAACTTTAAAATTGTTGAACAAAGTCTAAAGAGAGGTGGAAACTATGGTACTAGTTCTGGGAATGCTGCACTCTTATCAGTTCCTAGTGTTAGTCATTCAGAAGAGGTAGATGAAGTTGAAAGTGTTTCTAATGTTACTTATGGTGGTCCTTCTACTAGTTTACAAAAGGATATTGCTGGACTTGGAGATCCAACATTTTATGCCTTTATAACCAGTCAAGCTAGTGGTTCTCCTCTAAATCATGAAGACCTTGAACAGGTAGATAGTGATGATTTGGAAGAGATGGATATTAAGTGGCAAGTTGCTTTACTTAGCATGAGGGCTAAGAAGTTTTGGCAGAAAACTGGAAAGCAAATTACCATAAATGGTAATGATACTGATGGGTTCGATAAGAAGAAAGTGGAATGTTTTAACTGTCATAGGTTGGGACATTTTGCTAAAGAATGTAGAAGCCCAAGGAAGCAGGATAATAGGAACACTTGGTATAAGCAAGAGAGAAATAAGGAAGTACTGGTGGAAGAGCCAAAGGCTATGCTGGCTATTGATGGTATTGGATATGATTGGAGCTCTATGGCTACTGAAGAGGATGCACCACCAAATGCTGCTCTTATGGCCACTGAATTTGCTCTAATGGCTTCTTCTGATTAAGAGGTAGATACCATTCCTACTTTTACTAATTCATGTCCTAATCTTAAAAATTATGAAGACATTAAAAAGAGATTTGATGCTTTTAGAGAAGAGTTAATTGATGCCCTTCATAATTTAGCTAATCATAAGAGGTGTGTAGGAGTTTTAGAAAAACAGATTCAACATTATAAAAAGAATAAATCTACGTTTACTGATGACTTAAATGCTTTAAAAAGAGGAATAACGTTTAGAGATGAATTACTTAATGATCAAAGTAGACAGTTATCTGAAGTCAAAACTGAAAAAGAAAATGTTAAGGTAACTATAGATACTCTAGCACATGCCTCAGAAGGAATGAATAAGATTTGGGAAGCTCAGGTAATTGATAAAGCTAATTCAGGTGTAGGTTACAAAATTGTCCCTCCACCATATAGAGGTGTTCCTTCACCTCCAGGTGTTGACCTAGCACATACAGGTTTAGCTGAATTTCAAGAACCAATCATGGAATATGGTTCTAAGACTAGTAAGAGTCTTAAGGTAGCAAAGATAAGTAAAAGTTTAGATAAAACTTTACTTTATCAGGACAAGGTGTCCTTTGCTAAGAAATGAGATGCTATAGTTGTTGAAGATTGTACAACTGATAGTGATGATGATGAAGAAGAACAGGTTATGTCTAAACCTGAAGTGGTTAAGAAAGTAGGAACAAGTGTTTCTAAGGTAGTCAAACACAATACTGATAGGCCTAAATCAAACATTAAGCATGTTAGGCAACCAGTTAGATATTGTGAGCAATATAGAACCACCAACAAGCCCAGAGGTAACCAAAGGAATTGGAACAACCTCAAGTCTAACCAATTAGGTGATGACTTTGCTTTTTATAATAAAGCTTGTTATACATGTGGTAGTTTTGACCATCTTGCAGCTTTCTGCAACCAATGGGTATCTGGGTATGAAAACCATAGAGTGAACCACAAAAGGCAAACACCTAAATCTCACTTTCACTCTAGTTCTAAGAAATCAAACCCCAGAGTAGTCAAAAACAAGTCTATCTCAAAATCTGATCCTGCTGATAGACCAAATGATCCTGCTGCTAGAAAATTTGTTCCTGCTGCTCGACCATTTATGACTATTAACCCAAAATCAACAGCTAAGGGTGCAAAAACATTTTTCAAACATGCACCAACAACTGTTCTAAGGCCCATTCAATCAAAAGCAGTGGTCCAAAAACAAGTTTGGAAACCAAAGGGTAGAACTACAAAGTTAGCAGATTCTGCTGATAAGTGTGTGGTTCATTCTGCTGCTAAGGGAAATAGGGCAAATGCTGTTAAGGCCTCAGCATGTTGGATTCTTAAATCCAATGTTGCATCAACTATCCTCAAAAGATTCAATTACATTGATGCAAGAGGCAGATCCAAGTCAGTAATGGCTTAGATCCCCAAAAGAAACTAACACTCTTATTTGTGTGCAGGAACATTCAAATGATCAGGAAGAGGATCAAGGATACTCGGATAATGGATGTTCAAGGCACATGACAGGCAACATGTCTTATCTCTCAGATTTTGAAGCTTTCAATGGAGGATATGTTACCTTTAGAGGGGGTGTTCGTGGCAAAATTTCTGGTAAAGGTACAATCAAAACCGGAAATTTAGATTTTGAAGATGTGTACTATGTAAAAGAGCTAAATTATAATCTTTTTAGTGTTTCACAAATGTGTGACAAAAAGAATAATGTTCTTTTCTGTGAGACTGAATGTCTTGTACTTTCTCCTGATTTTAAGATGCCTGATAAAAGTCAAGTACTTCTTAGAATTCCTCGAAAGGGCAATATGTACAGTGTAGACATGAAGAATATTATTCCTAAAAAGAATTTAACTTGTCTTGTTGCAAAGGCCACATTGGATGAATCAATGAAATGGCATAGAAGGCTTGGTCATATTAACTTCAAAACCATAAATAAAATTGTTAAGAATGGTTTGGTAAGAGGTTTACCTCACAAAAGATTTGAAAATGATCAAACATGCATTGCTTGTCTAAAAGGCAAACAACACAAAGCCACTTGTAAGCCCAAGATTTTTAACTCTATCAATCAGTCTTTGTTTATGCTTCATATGGACTTATTTGGACCTGTTTCAGTGATGAGCATAATGCATAAGAGATATTGTCTAGTTATTACTGATGACTATAGTAGATTTACATGGGTTTTCTTTTTAGGCAGTAAGGATGAGACATCAAGCATCCTTAAGGACTTCATTACACAGATAGAAAACCAAGTAAGCAAGAAAGTAAAAGTCATTAGATGTGATAATGGGACAGAGTTTAAGAATAGAGTTATGGATGACTTCTGCAAAGAAAAGGGTATTAAGAGAGAATTTAGTGTTGCTAGAACACCACAACAGAATGGTGTAGCTGAAAGAAAGAATAGAACACTAATTGAAGCTGCTAGAACAATGTTAGCTGATTCTAAGCTACCTATAAATTTTTGGGCAAAGGCAGTCAACACTGCTTGCTATATTCAAAATAGAGTTTTAGTTGTGCAGCCTCACAATAAGACATCATATGAACTTTTTAATGGTAGAACTCCTGCAATAGGATTTCTTAGACCTTTTGGATGTCATGTGACAATTCTCAATACCTTAGACCATTTAGGAAAATTCGATGGTAAGGCAGATGAAGGTTTCTTTGTTGGTTATTCTCTTAATAGCAAAGCTTTTAGAGTTTACAACACAAGAAAAGAAATAGTAGAAGAAAATCTACATGTGGAGTTTTTAGAAAACAAATCCAATGTAGAAGGTCAAGGACCAAAATGGCTATTTGATCTAGAGTATCTAACAAATTCAATGAATTATGTGCCTTTTTTTGCAGAAACTAATGATTTTGCAGGTTCTAATACAACAAATGAGGCAGAGTTAGAGAAAGATCAAAATGATGTGATAATGCCAATATGGTCAAGTTCAATTGTGGAATCAACTTCGACAACTGATGAATCTTCTTCTAGTAAAGCTAAAGAAGGTGTTGAAGATGAAAGTAAAGAATATGGAACTCAGGAACAACAAAGTGTTTCTGCTGGTAGTATTGCTGCTGGTAGTGTATCTGTTTCTGCTGATGATTCTGCTGATAAGCTTACTGATTCTGCTATTCGGCCAAATGACTCTGCTGCTGGCCCTTCAGAAACAAAAGAAGTAGAATTCTCAGATAATGAGGTGGATTTCAACAATCTTCCATCATCTTATCAAGTTCCTACTACACCACAATCAAGAATTCACAAAGTTCATTCCCTGGAACATGTGATTGGAGATATACAATCAGGTGTGAAGACAAGACAACAATTGATGTCTTCAGACCAACAAGGGCTTCTTGATGCCCTTTATGCTTCAAAACAGCATGAGCTTTTAAACTCTTGCTTGTTTGTATGTTTTCTCTCACAAGTTGAACCAAAGACAATTCTTACAGCCCTAGATGATTCAAGCTGGTTAGAGGCTATGCAAGAAGAGCTTCTTCAGTTCAAGATTCAAAAGGTTTGGGTGCTAGTTGATTTACCTACAGGTGTGAAGGTAATTGGCACTAGATGGGTTTTTAAGAACAAAAGGGATGAAAGAGGAATAGTGATCAAGAATAAGGCTAGATTAGTAGCCCAAGGGTACACACAAGAAGAAGGGATAGATTATGATGAAGTTTATGCTCCAGTAGCAAGGATTGAGGCAATTAGGCTGTTTCTAGCTTATGGTTCATTTTTAGGCTTCACAGTCTACCAAATGGATGTCAAGAGTGCATTTTTATATGGTGAAATTGGAGAAGAGGTGTATGTTTCACAACCTCCAGGCTTCATTGATCCATTACATCCAAACAAAGTGTACAGAGTAGTGAAAGCTCTATATGGCCTTCATCAAGCACCAAGAGCTTGGTATGCAACACTAGCTTCCTACTTATTAGAAAATGGATTTCAAAGAGGAAAGATTGATCAGACACTGTTCATCAAATAGCACAAGAAGGATCTTCTGTTAGTGCAGGTGTATGTGGATGACATTATCTTTGGATTTACTAGGAAAGATATGTGTTTATAATTTGAGAAGCTTATGAAAGATAAGTTTCAGATGAGTTCTATGGGAGAACTTACATTCTTTTTGGGTTTGCAAGTTAAGAAATCATCTGAAGGCATATTTATTAGTCAAGACAAATATGTTGCAGAGATACTTAGAAAATTTCAATTTGCTGATTCAAAAATAGCAAGCACACTAATGGACGCTGAGAAGCACCTTCTGAAAGATGAAGATGGAGAAAATGTAGATGTACACAATTACAGATCTATGATAGGCTCTTTGATGTACCTTACATCATCTAGACCTGATATCATGTTTCCTGTTTGTGTTTGTGCAAGATTTCAAGTTACTCCAAAGGTTTCTCATTTAACTACAGTCAAGAGAATTTTTAGATATCTCAAAGGTCAACCAAGGTTGGGTATATGGTATTCTAGAAAATCTCCTTTTGACTTGGTAGCATATTCGGATAGTGATTATGCTGGTGCTAGCTTGGACAGAAAGTCAACAACTGGAGGATGTCAATTCCTTGGGTGTAGACTTGTCTCATGGCAGTGTAAGAAGCAAACAAGTGTGGCAAATTCAACAACTGAAGCTGAATACATAGCTGCTGCAAGTTGCTCTAGTCAAGTTCTATGGCTTCAAAACCAACTCCTTGATTATGGGTACAATTTCTTAAACACTGTTATTTATATTGATAATAGTAGTACAATTTGTATTATTAAAAATCCAGTGCAACATTCTAAAACAAAACACATTGAAATTAGACATCACTTTATAAGAGACTGCAATGAGAAAAGATTAATTCAAGTTCTTAAAATTGCTTCAGAACATAATTTTGCAGATCTGCTAACAAAAGCTTTTGATGTTTCAAGGTTTCAGTACTTGGTAGCAAGTATTGGAATGCTTAATCTTTAAATTTTTCAATATGATGTGTTTTTGTAAATAAATTTTTGTTGTTGCTGCTGATTTATAAGGTACTGCTAATGTATCATAAGGTACTACTTAGCATACAAGGTGCTGCTAGTACAAATTTAAATTGTGTTATTCATATAGTTGGTCTTATGATTATACTAATGCAAGACAAGTACTTTGTATTTTGTTCTTTTGGTTTTAGACTAACAATTTCAGGTATGAATATGTAAACACAAAGGATGTTTTCAAGTGAAATGGAAACAGCAGAATTGAGATATTAGCTGCTGACCATAATAGATTTATGATGGACTGAGTTTGGGACTTTAAAGCTCCTTAAAACTTCTTTCTTGAAATCTAGTTATGATATTTCACATTGAATTGATGACTTAGTTGATCAGATAGTAACTGATGCAACTCACTTTCTATCATTTTATACTTTTAAGTATAATGTGCAAGTCTGAGGACATCTGATAGAAAGAACAGCTAGTAAAAATGAATCTAACACTTGTGTTAGAGGCAACAATTACTATGAGCTGGAAACCCTGTCAGGAAAGCTCTTTGAATGAGTTTATCTGCACACAGGCAGTTATTTATAACTGAAAAATATTGGTTCTCACACAACCAGAGGTTGCTTTAAACCGAAATGCTGATTAAGTGTCTGTTATACACTTGATTCCTTCAAAATGGTTGAAAGTAGTATGATTTTTCAATTCTAAAATCATGAACATACTACTAAGTCAAATGATTTCTTAAAAGGATTTTCAAGGATTCACAAAAACCATCCATTGATGGATCATGAATCTAAATGTCCACTGATTCACCTCTCATAGGAGTTAACACACCTAGAAGTGATGAGGTCAATAACTTAAACTCTTAAGGAATTGATGGCTTCATGTACAACATTGTCTGACAACAAGTTCTAAATGCTGGATTAGATGATAAGGAATGATATATTTTGGTACATAGTGAGATCTTCCAAACAAGGGGAGGAAACAAAAGTTATTTGCTTCAGAGGAGGTAACAATCTCAGGGGAGGAAATAATGGCCCAGAAAAGGAAGACAATCCAATAAAAGGAAGGAGAAGACAAGAGCATACAAGATGATGAGGAGGTTGAAAATGACAAGAACATTCCAAAGGAGAAAGTTCTATCTAGATCAAACGAAGAAAAGTTTCAATTTCACTTCAAAGACATGCTGGTTAGATGATTTCACTTGTTGAAACAAGCATCCAAGATACACAGCATCATTGCCTCTTATAATTCCTCCATCCAAGGAAATTGCACCATCTTTTAGTCCAAGATTGGTTCAATATGTTTTGATATTGCTAAAGTCAAAAAAGAGCAAAGTAGATGAATTACTGAGAAGATATTCAATCTTGAAGAACAGAAGTGTTTGAAAGATCTTCAATCCAAGATTTAATTCAGAAACATGTTTGAAAGGATTCACATGTTTAGGGGAGGATTGTTGGGAATTAAATATTCAAGATGTCTAATATCGGGTTCTAATCCAAGAAATACTCAAAGTGTAATTCTGCTGCTAGTGCAAAATGGTTTCTGCTGATAATGTTGATTCTGCTGATAGAACATTTCACTCTGCTGATAGTGATAAATGACTCTGCTGATAGGCTTAGCATTCTGCTGATAGCGATAACTTGTTCCTGCTGATAGTGAACACTCTGCTGATGAAAGGATAAGATCGAAAAGATATTTATTGTATTTTGGTCAACAATATACGGTAGATAATATCTTACTCCATGTGCTTAGTTGACAAGTTGTATACATAGATACATGTTGTATCTGATGTACTGACACTCAATAGGATAAGTTAACAAAGTAAGTCGGCTAAGACTTTAAGCAATTTGTAAAGATCTTTTGACTATAAAAGAGATCTTAGTTGTGATAGTAATTGTCAAGTGTCCATGCATATGTTATTTTGAAAGAACATATAACTGTTAGATAAGAACAAACACAAAAACATCACAAGTTAGAAAAACATAAGATTCAAGGTTGTAACCCTAGTGATATTTCAAGGTCACTCGTATTATTATCTTTAATAATATTGAATCGTTTGGTGATAATCTTTATGTGTTCATTGCTAACTAACAAACATAAAAATTCCATTTCCATAACATACACAACCTTCTAAGTTTGGTTGAGTGAATTCCGCGCACTTAATCATTTTAACACAACATATCATACACACAAAGTTACAAGGTTTAACCACCTTAATCGTGTGTCCAGGATCCTATCATTCCGCACTTACTTTGATGTTTTATGTGTTTTAATTATATGAGTGTCATGTTATTTAACTCCAACAATATATATCTCTTCAAAAGCTTAAAATTGTGTATATATTAAACTTAAACTTATAACTGCATATATATTCTCCTAAAAGCTGAGTTACGCACTTATGGAACAATTTAGCAAATATATAGATGTAGGTGATATTAGCTTTCATATCAACTTTTTACTTTGAATTTGCATGTTGTAAAAGCTATTGTAACACCATAATAGCCATTCGTTTTATCTTGTCATAATCACTGATTGATGATCTGGTAAATAAGATTTGTAGAAAGTGATATTATACTTATTTTTGCAAATGATATCAACTTTTCGCAATTTATGTATGTTGGTTGAACATGTTAACGTTACCAGATTATATAAATAAATTTCGTATATTGTTGTGATTAAAAAGCCAAGAGATCACAGTTAAAAAGGAAAAAAGAATAAAAGCTACTTAGACATCAATGTTGACTCATAAATTGGTTGGTGAATTGCGGTTGGTTGTCCCATGTGAATTGGTCGTATGCCTTTGTTAGGCGCTGGTATGTTTGACGAAGCGCGGCAGTAACGTAACTAACATGCAATAGCTATTTGGTTGATAAAAGTGTTTAGTAATGTAGCTATAATTGTAATTTTGAAGTGTAAAATAACACAAAATGATATATATGCACATTAATTAACATACAAAATTTTTGAATAAATGATAATAAATAATAAGGGTATATATGTAATTTGAGAGCTAAAACGCTAGCGGCAAGATATTTTTTACACAAAATTCAAACGTTAGTCGTTTGTTGCCAAACAAACTTTGTATGTAAACTGCTAGCAACTATATAACAACCCGAAAATTTTCAGGTCCTTACTCAACCTTAAAACTCAAAATAATTTATTTTTGAAGTTACAAATTTCTCTTGCGTATAACTTTTAACTAAACTGCATGATCTAAGAGAACAAGTCGCACGCGTACCGACACCCAATTAGTTATGGCTTTGGTCTAACAAATTCTTATATGAGTCAAAAATATTGTTTTCATACCAATATTATTAAGATACTCTCAATATTGTATGTTACGTGTTTTAATTGAAAACATCAAACCGGGTTGCCACGACTCACATTTGAACTCAACAAGACACGGATTACGCTCCGTAAAAATCATTAAATTATTAAACGGCTTATAGCAGTAACCAACCCAAGTATATTTTGTTTTCTCCATGTGTGACCAGGAAATAAATGAACAAACACACCCTAATACATAACATGCGCATTATATGAACTTAAAAACTAAACCTTAAATATCCTAATCACATCATTAGTACCACCTTGTCATTCCATGTCCCCCCAAACCATGAAGGACCTTTGGACAAACCCTTTAACCAGATCTATTATCCAAAAGCTATTAACCAGATCTATTATCCAGATCTATTATCCAAAAGCTATTAACCAAATCTATTATCCAGATCTATTATCCAGATTTATTATCCAAAAGCTATTAATCAAATCTATTATCCAGATCCATTATCCAAAACCTATTAACCCTATTTCTTGCCCTATAAATAGGAAGGTAAACTAGCAAGTTATACTTACATTTTTTTCCACCAAAATATCTTTCTCTCTTTGTTGTGGCTCGGCCAAAAATAAAAAGGAAGAAGAAGTGATCGATTTCAATAGTTTCAAGTGTTTTACGATCATTTACGAGCTTACAACTAACTACATAACGATTTGGAGGATGATGACGTATAGTCCGCATTCGGGTCACGAACCCGACCAATGGACGCTACCAACACTCAAGCCCATCACGAATGGGCTCAAGCCCATTATGCGTGGGCTATCTCGGTAAAGACTCGGGCTTACAAGGGCCCAAGTCCAAATTCTATTGTTAGTCTTGATCTCTTATTTACGGATAAGGATTGATATACCGAAGGAGGCGGGATACGCCGAAGGGTAAGGAACACGAAACCTATGAGGACTTCGTGTATATATATAGGATATCTCGGCTCATTAAAGGTACGATCTACAACCCTAACTCTTCAACTAAACCCTAAAAATGATTACTTACTCTCACGCCGGAGGATAATCGTGGGAGACAATCCCACGATAAGCCTAACGGTGTCTTTTTGTTTTCTTAGTGCGCAGGTCTCAAGCATTAAGATCTAATTGGTACGGAAACAAGGAACGCCCAACTTTTGTATCAACAAGTGGCGCCATCCGTGGGACCATACACTAAGAACTCTACGAAGAACTAGAATGACGAAGCATGGAAACCCAAACCAGCGGACTCCGCTGGCAAAGAAAACGCATGACGACCTACTGGGGAAGAAGCAGCAAACTGATTCAGCTGCTAAGCAGACCTCTGGAACAACCAGTGCACCCAAAAGCCTAGGATCATACTCAGATCTGGCTTTTACTCCAGTAGAACCGATCACAAGGACTACCCATGCTACTACAACAACCACTAGCGCGGTAGATCTACTGCGCACTCCTCTCACCATGCCAGAATTAAACTTCACTGAGCCGCCAAATGCGCCCACCCGAAATAAGGGTCCTGATTTGGAAACAGACAACCACGCGCTAGAAGGAGTCGCGCCTGAATTAGCGCCAAGTGATTTCGTGTCCCAAAACTACGAAACCTTGGCTGCGCTGATGCGAGAGGAAGCGAAAAAGAGGTCAAGTCAGAGTCTGCAAGCCAGGCTCAACTTTGACCCTGAGCATGAAGCATCCCCACCGCGTTACCGAAAGGAAAGGCGCGAGAAGGATGGGCGCCGACACCCAGTGTTTACTAGGATCGGAAAGAAAGTTGTGGACGATGAAGCAGCCGACTTACAGTCTCTGGAGGAGAATGAAGATGATGGACGGCGTACCAATGTCCACGCTAGACTTGGCAGTCGCAGGATCCACAATAGACTTGGGCGACGATGCTCCCCAAGTGAAAGCCCTTCAAGCTCGGATTCCGAGGATAGTCGGCGCAAGCGCCGCAAAAGGGTAAGCTCATCCTCAAGTGACTCCTCGGACAACGAGGACAAAGAAACAGGACACTGGAAGTCCAGGGGAAGATCCCGCGACTGGGAAGACGAAGATATGTCTCGTCCCTGGCGCCCCAAAAGGTTGACGCATTCACTCGGCGCATCAGTGATTTTTCAGAAGATAAAAAAAGGCGCATGCCCGGTAATGTTAAGACTTATGATGGGACAGGTGATCCTGATGACCACCTAAAAATTTTTGAATCAGCAGCAACCATCGAAAATTGGCCACAACCTGTGTGGTGCCACATGTTTAACTCTACTTTAGTGGGGAATGCGCGAAACTGGTTCAGTAAGCTTCCACGTAGAAGCATCAATGGGTTTGAAGAGTTGCGGAAGGCGTTTCGTTTGAACTTTACTCAGAGGAAGAAGTGCGCCAAGAACCCTGTCGAGCTCGCTAGGGTAAAACAGCGCCAAGGGGAATCCACAAGCGCTTTCATGGAGCGCTTTAAAGATGAATACATACATGTCAAGGCATGCCCCGAAATACTAAAGATCTCAGGATTTATGAACGGAATCAATAATCCAGAACTTATCAAAAAATTAAATGATAGGGTTCCCCAAACCTTTGATGAACTCATGAAGCGCACGAGGTCCTTCATCCAAGGAGAAGCCGCCGCTGCGGATAGTAAGAAAGGCTACTCAAACTATAGGTCACAAGAAGAGCCAAGGAGACAATCCAATGACCAGAGTAGCAATCGTAACAAAAGCTATCGCAGTCAAGGGAGCGGACGGGGGAACGACAAGTATACCCCACTAACGAAGACTCCAAAGGAGATATTTGCGACGGAAGGCGCGAACTTTCAGAGACCACCACCGATGCGCACCCCAGAAGATCGGCGCGTAGGGAACGGATACTGCGAATATCATGCACAGAAGGGCTACACAACCAATGAGTGTGTCCAATTACGCCAATTAATTGATAAACTAGTAAAAGAAGGCAGATTGGACCATCTAGTTAAGAACATTAAGGACGGGAAAGACAAACAGAAAACTAGGGGCAAGAAAGAAGCGCCTAAGGACAAGGCTGACACAATCTACATGATACAATCATGGCAGCGAAAGACTAGACAAAAGGTCAGCCAGAAATTTTCCCATGGGAGCGAAATCTCTTTCCCCACCTTGGTTGCGGACAACGCAGTGGCAGAACCACTCACCATTGAGATAAATGTGGGGGGTCACGATATCCACCGCATGTATGTTGATGGAGGGGCATCAGCGGATATAATGTATGAGCATTGTTTCAAGAGATTGCGCCCTGAGATACAAAGACAGTTAAGCCCAGCCACGACTGCGTTGACTGGCTTCACAAGAGAAAAGATATGGTGTAAAACCATAAAATCTGAAAGCAAGCAAAAAGTCTAAATTGCCCCTACAAGTTTTTTTTAAAAAAAAAAAAAAAAAAAAATATTTAAAAGCTTATAAAGTATCAAAACAATTCCAAACTTTTGACAATGAACAAGATATGATACCAAATAATTTTGACAACTTCATTTAACATTTATACAAGCTACAAAATTACCAAAATACCCTAATAGCACCGAATGGAATAATTAAGTATTTTATGATTATATAAAATAAAATATAATGGATAAATATGGAACTAAATCAACCCAATCAATTTGCCAACCTATAATGTCGAAAATTCTGGTCAAGGCCCTCCCCAAGACTCAGTTTTACCATTTTTAAATCAACCAAACAAATTTTCTATGGAACCCTAATTTGCCGAGTGAAATAAAAACACACACACAGATTCTATAGTCTCCATTCGACATCCTAAAATCCTTGGAGCATTTTTTTGGGTTAGATCATCATCTAAAGGAGCTAGGA
This sequence comes from Artemisia tridentata subsp. tridentata, assembly GCA_021014915.2. NCBI lineage: Eukaryota > Viridiplantae > Streptophyta > Magnoliopsida > Asterales > Asteraceae > Artemisia > Artemisia tridentata. The sequence goes on along the minus strand of CP139501.1, from coordinate 216,823,364 downwards.
AAAATAACCTTCGAATTGTTTGAAGCTCGATTCGATCTTGGTGAATTCTTTCTTTGTCGCTAGGTGTAAAAAGGGTATGATTCGAAATAATTCATGCGACCTTCTAAAAATTCGTTTCTTATTTTTCTCATGTTACTTGTATCATATGTGATCCATGAAAAATAGATTTGAGGCTGTTCTTGGCTGAATTCGAGTTTTGTGGATTATTGTTCTTATCGCGCCTATTTTTAAGGTATCTTCTAAATAAATTCGATCAAGCTATATAAAATTCGTTCATGATTTTTCTCATAATCCTTATATCGTGTATACTCTGGGAAAAATGTTGGAAAGGTTGTGAAGAAGCTTTTGGAGTCGTTTTGGAAAATTGGTTCGATTTGATCATGCGCATATCACTAAATTGGTACAGCCCTTTTCACACATTCGATCCTTGGTTTGGTAATTTTATCAGGTCCCTTACATCATATGAACACCAAATAAAATGTCTAAATCGATCCATGCATGCTCTACATAATATTTGTGAATTAAATCTTAAAAACATGCATAAACCCTAATTAATTCAATCCGAAATTTTGAGGCTTCATATTTATTTTATTTGGGCTCTATACAATCATAATAGACCTGTAAAAATAATACTTCGAATTTTTGAGGCCTAGAACAATTATTTTGGAATTATGTTTAATCGGCTAAAAAGAAAGAAAAAAGGAAAGAAATGGATTCGATTAGGGTTTGGGGAATTAGGGTTTGTTTTGGTGATAATTAATGGTTTTTAATGATGGTTTAATGATTAAAAATGTGTTGGATATGTTAGGGTTTGGATTTGTGGATTTAAAGTGTTAAACGTTTTGTATTTAAAGTATAAGGGGATGTTTTGTAACTTTTAAAACTCAAGGGTTATTTTTATAACTTATTATGGGTTGTGAACATTTCGAATAAAATATAAGTTGAGGGTGCCATGTGTAATTTTTATATTTAAAAGGGTTAAAATGTTTATTTGATAAAGTATAAATCGATTTTTGAAAATAATTAAAATAGAGGGACTAAATATGTAATTTCTGGAAACTTAAGGTTGATTTGAGTAATTAATTATATTCAGGGGGTTAAGTGCTATTTTGGTAAATTAATGGCTTAATATGTAATTATTGATAATTAAAGGTTGAAATTGTAAATTAAAGGACTTAATATGTAACTTTGATAACTTGAGGGACTTAATGTGTAAATTATGAATATTTAAAGGTTCATTCGTATAACTTATTAAAATAAAGTACTCATTGTGTAAAATTGATAAATAAAGGGTTTAATGTGTAACTATGAATATTTGAAGGTTTAAAGTGTAACTTATGTAATGAAAGGGTGTAAAATGTAAATTATGAAACCCTAAGGACCAAATGTGTAAATCTGATCAAAGAGACCTTATTTCCATTTAATAATGATTGAACTAAGTTATACTATCAAATACTGCTAAATAAGGGAACTTTCTAAAAGTGGAAACTTGCTAATTCTGGAAACTTGCTAAAAATAGAAATCTGGAAAGTTACTAAATCTGGAAAGTTACTAAAAATGGAAAGTACTTAAAATGGAGAAGTAAACTAAATAGTAATCTGAGTTAGAACCCTTTGTAATCCGTCTTCTATTCTTTAGGTGTGAAGAAGGGAGACCTTGATCTGTTCTGTGCTTCTATTTCTGTGATTCGTATTTGCATCCGTAATAAGGTACAGATATTCTGACCTTCTCTGTAAGGTTTCCTGTGATCTCTTTCATGATTCTGATCTGTTTAGCCTCTGACTTGATACTTTGCCCTGATTCCTTTGCTTTGAACCTTGATCTATGATATGAACCTAGACTGTGAGAACCTCTTTAATTCTTACCTGAAAATGATTTGAGAAAAAGCTATTTTAAAATGATGACTACAAATGTGATACAATACTCTTTTAATTGGGATTTTACTAACTTTCATGAAAACTATTTTAAAAGAATATCTTTATGAAAAACCGTTTTGAAAGATCATTTTATGAAAACTACTCTCTGAAGGATCATTTTATGAAAATCGTTATTAAAAGATTTATTTAAATGGACTCTTAATTAGAAACCTTTTTAAATGAACTGTTGCTATGGAACTTTGATTATTGACCTTCTGATATTGACCTTCTGATATTGAACTTTCTGATATGACCCTCTGATTATGATATGAACCTTTGACCTTTGACTCTCAGTTTGATACCCGAGCCAAAATTTGTTCCCTAGCCATGAAGGTAACATGGCCGTGTCTGTGATGCACCACTGACATGACTAGTGTGTAGCCCTAGTGATTTGGTTACACCGTCCCCATTCTGATTTTGTTATGCGCGCTTATATTATATCTGATATGGCCAATATGATTTGTTCTGGGGGGCGAATGGATGCATCCTAGATTTGTTCTGTTTTGTGAAGATCTGATATATCTGATATTTGGTGACTGATGATGGGTGCAATCCACGTCTTTCATGTTCTGGGAGCTAGCTACTCCATATATTTCTGTTGGATACATGAGGTCACCCCTCATATTATCTGGGTACTTGAGAGGCATCCCCTCTGGATTTCTGATGTGGTTACATGGATGTGATATTTCTGTTTCTGGGCTCGTGGTGGATTACTGTCCTAGACCTTTACTCTTGTACCTTATTTATATCTTTTCATTATGCTATATCTGTTCAGATCCGTTTGCTTTCATTTCTGTTTGTTTCATTTCCGTTTATTATATATATCTGTTCACTGGGCTTTTTAAGCTCAGCCGCACGTTTCTTTTCGTGTGCGGCAGGTTTTAGTTGGAAGCTGGGCTATTAATAGAGAGGACCTTGGACTTAGAAGACCTTACTAGCTAAATTGGATTAGAGATGATTAGAAGAGTTATATTCAGACTTAGTAATTATTGTGTATTTCATTTGTAGCCTTGTAATATCAGATTTTCAGTTGTAACCCTTGGAATCCTATTGTATTATGTATGTCATATGCTTGTGTTTGTTCTGATAAGAATCCGTATTTGTGACACCTTTGCCCTTGTCGGGTTGGGGTGTTACAATTATGGTATCAGAGACCAGGCTGCGACTTGTAATACATTTACCCTTGACCTGTGAAGTTAGGACCACTAAGTTTTCACTGTAGGCACTCGTAAGATAACCTGTAAGAATTGCTTTAGGACTTCCCTAAAGGAACGTAAGTTTTTGACCAGTGAGGAATGGGTAGACTAAGGCATTTGTTTAAGTATCATTGCTTCCGCATCACTCTGATTCGTGCCTTACTTTTGGTTTAAGCCTGTTGAATCCCTCTTGGAGATTGAAAGTTTATGCCTACAAGATTTATGTCTTTGAGAACTGTATAGTAATTGCATGACACAATTGAACCTTATCTTTAGATTCCGACTCTGATATCTAATCCATTTGTTAATCATCTTGATGCCTCTCCGGGCAATTCTGAGAATCTCCATGATGATGACGTACTAGATACATTCTGTTGTTTGTCTCTTGCTCTTGATAAGCACCTATGAATCTTCTGACGCTATTTGATTTCGTCTTACCCCTCTCTATCCCTATTAAAAGTCTTGTGATGGTTAACCATGCATATAAGAATGTTTCCCTCTTACTTTTGAATGATAAGATTTGCCTGGTTGATCCGTCTTTCTTGGATAGTCAACTTCGATTCCATTCTGATAAGGGATTGGTTGATTGAGCGCTCGAAATGTTAACAACAATGGCGGCTACCCTGAAGAGTGAAGGCATCCCTTACAAGGCAGAAGTGTTGGCGATGCAGAAGAAGAAATCTACTCAAGACGGCGAACCTGGAGCTGATGAGGACATGCAGTCTAACTTCCCTATTCACCTTGGTTGTACTAAGATGAATTGAGAGCGGAGGCAGACTGGAGGATGAAGGATTTGAAGATCGTGCCAGAAATTCACATTACTCCAAGAAGAACAGCAGGAGGCCTGACGAACCAGACACAAGTTCACAATTTTGTTTCACCTCCGAGTATTCTCAAATTTAAGATCCTCTGATGATTTAAGTTCCTTAGAAGCATTTCAGTTCCGTGTCTATTCGTACGTCCAATGATGGCTTTGATGAATTGGAGAAGATCTGACGCTTGTGGACGGCATACCTTAATCTGATAGGCAATCTGGGATTCCGATACTCTTGCAAGTAGTTGTTTCCCCTCTTGACTATGACATCAATTTTGTTGACCTCTGAAACTATAGAGTACTAGGTGGATTAAGATAGGTGGCTTTGTTTACGACTTGAGATAAAGTATGATCATCATGAAGGCATAATTATGTGGTGCTGGTATTATTAACGTGATAATACTTACACCATATAACGTGCCCTCATTGTGGCCATAGGATATCTTGGGAAGTACCTAAGAAGTTTAGAATTTGACCCCGTTGGATTATCCGTAATTAGTGAGACTTTAGGTTCATTCTACCTATGCGTATACTCTACCTTCGTTCGTTAAATATCTGGGTAAATTTAGACTCTCGGGTTGCATTCTGTCGACCTCAGTTAGGAATCTTAAACTCCTTGAAGGGCTCTCTGCTATAGATACAATTAATTCGATTTGAAATCTTGTTCGCATCCCGTATGAGTATTCCGTTCTCTATTCTTTCTGCTTTCTGCAAATTTCGAGGACGAAATTTTTCTGTTAGAGGGGAAGAGTTGTAAAACCCTAAAATCTGAAAGCAAGCAAAAAGACTAAATTGCCCCTACAAGTTTTTTTTTTTTTTTTTTTTTAAAAAAAAAAAAAAAAAAAAACTTATTTAAAAGCTTATAAAGTATCAAAACAATTCCAAACTTTTGACAATGAACAAGATATGATACCAAATAATTTTGACAACTTCATTTAACATTTATACAAGCTACAAAATTACCAAAATACCCCTAATAGCACCGAATGGAATAATTAAGTATTTTATGATTATATAAAATAAAATATAATGGATAAATATGGAACTAAATCAACCCAATCAATTTGCCAACCTATAAGGTCGAAAATTCTGGTCAAGGCCCTCCCCAAGACTCGGTTTTACCATTTTTAAATCAACCAAACACATTTTCTTTGGAACCCTAATTTGCCGAGTGAAAATAAAACACACACACAGATTCTATAGTCTCCATTCGACATCCTAAAATCCTTGGATCATTTTTTTGGGTTAGATCATCATCTAAAGGAGCTAGGAAAAATAACCTTCGAATTGTTTGAAGCTCGATTCGATCTTGGTGAATTCTTTCTTTGTCGCTAGGTGTAAAAAGGGTATGATTCGAAATAATTCATGCGACCTTCTAAAAATTCGTTTCTTATTTTTCTCATGTTCCTTGTATCATATGTGATCCATGAAAAATAGATTTGAGGCTGTTCTTGGCTGAATTCGAGTTTTGTAGATTATTGTTCTTATCGCGCCTATTTTTAAGGTATCTTCTAAATAAATTCGATCAAGCTATATAAAATTCGTTCATGAGTTTTCTCATAATCCTTATATCGTGTATACTCTGGGAAAAATGTTGGAAAGGTTGTGAAGAAGCTTTTGGAGTCGTTTTGGAAAATTGGTTCGATTTGATCATGCGCATATCACTAAATTGGTACAGCCCTTTTCACACGTTCGATCCTTGGTTTGGTAATTTTCTCAGGTCCCTTACATCATATGAACACCAAATAAAATGTCTAAATCGATCCATGCATGCTCTACATAATATTTGTGAATTAAATCTTAAAAACATGCATAAACCCTAAATAATTCAATCCGAAATTTTGAGGCTTCATATTTATTTTATTTGGGCTCTATACAATCATAATAGACCTAGAAAAATGATACTTCGAATTTTTGAGGCCTAGAACAATTATTTTGGAATTATGTTTAATCGGCTAAAAAGAAAGAAAAAAGGAAAGAAATGGATTCGATTAGGGTTTGTGGAATTAGGGTTTGTTTTGGTGATAATTAATGGTTTTTAATGATGGTTTAATGATTAAAAATGTGTTGGATATGTTAGGGTTTGGATTTGTGGATTTAAAGTGTTAAACGTTTTGTATTTAAAGTATAAGGGGATGTTTTGTAACTTTTAAAACTCAAGGGTTATTTTTATAACTTATTATGGGCTGTGAACATTTCGAATAAAATATAAGTTGAGGGTGCCATGTGTAATTTTTATATTTAAAAGGGTTAAAATGTTTATTTGATAAAGTATAAATCGATTTTTGAAAATAATTAAAATAGAGGGACTAAATATGTAATTTCCGGAAACTTAAGGTTGATTTGAGTAATTAATTATATTCAGGGGGTTAAGTGCTATTTTGGTAAATTAATGGCTTAATATGTAATTATTGATAATTAAAGGTTGAAATTGTAAATTAAAGGACTTAATATGTAACTTTGATAACTTGAGGGACTTAATGTGTAAATTATGAATATTTAAAGGTTCATTCGTATAACTTATTAAAATAAGTACTCATTGTGTAAAATTGATAAATAAAGGGTTTAATGTGTAACTATGAATATTTGAAGGTTTAAAGTGTAACTTATGTAATGAAAGGGTGTAAAATGTAAATTATGAAACCCTAAGGACCAAATGTGTAAATCTGATCAAAGAGACCTTATTTCCATTTAATAATGATTGAACTAAGTTATACTATCAAATACTGCTAAATAAGGGAACTTTCTAAAAGTGGAAACTTGCTAATTCTGGAAACCTGCTAAAAATAGAAATCTGGAAAGTTACTAAATCTGGAAAGTTACTAAAAATGGAAAGTACTTAAAATGGAGAAGTAAACTAAATAGTAATCTGAGTTAGAACCCTTTGTAATCCGTCTTCTATTCTTTAGGTGTGAAGAAGGGAGACCTTGATCTGTTCTGTGATTCGTATTTGCATCCGTAATAAGGTACAGATATTCTGACCTTCTCTGTAAGGTTTCCTGTGATCTCTTTCATGATTCTGATCTGTTTAGCCTCTGACTTGATACTTTGCCCTGATTCCTTTGCTTTGAACCTTGATCTATGATATGAACCTAGACTGTGAGAACCTCTTTAATTCTTACCTGAAAATGATTTGAGAAAAAGCTATTTTAAAATGATGACTACAAATGTGATACAATACTCTTTTAATTGGGATTTTACTAACTTTCATGAAAACTATTTTAAAAGAATATCTTTATGAAAAACCGTTTTGAAAGATCATTTTATGAAAACTACTCTGAAGGATCATTTTATGAAAACCGTTATTAAAAGATTTATTTAAATGGACTCTTAATTAGAAACCTTTTTAAATGAACTGTTGCTATGGAACTTTGATTATTGACCTTCTGATATTGACCTTCTGATATTGAACTTTCTGATATGACCCTCTGATTATGATATGAACCTTTGACCTTTGACCTTTGACTCTCAGTTTGATACCCGAGCCAAAATTTGTTCCCTAGCCATGAAGGTAACATGGCCGTGTCTGTGATGCACCACTGACATGACTAGTGTGTAGCCCTAGTGATTTGGTTACACCGTCCCCATTCTGATTTTGTTATGCGCGCTTATATTATATCTGATATGGCCAATATGATTTGTTCTGGGGGGCGAATGGATGCATCCTAGATTTGTTCTGTTTTGTGAAGATCTGATATATCTGATATTTGGTGACTGATGATGGGTGCAATCCACGTCTTTCATGTTCTGGGAGCTAGCTACTCCATATATTTCTGTTGGATACATGAGGTCACCCCTCATATTATCTGGGTACTTGAGAGGCATCCCCTCTGGATTTCTGATGTGGTTACATGGATGTGATATTTCTGTTTCTAGGCTCGTGGTGGATTACTGTCCTAGACCTTTACTCTTGTACCTTATTTATATCTTTTCATTATGCTATATCTGTTCAGATCCGTTTGCTTTCATTTCTGTTTGTTTCATTTCCGTTTATTATATATATCTGTTCACTGGGCTTTTTAAGCTCAGCCGCACGTTTCTTTTCGTGTGCGGCAGGTTTTAGTTGGAAGCTGGGCTATTAATAGAGAGGACCTTGGACTTAGAAGACCTTACTAGCTAAATTGGATTAGAGATGATTAGAAGAGTTATACTCAGACTTAGTAATTATTGTGTATTTCATTTGTAGCCTTGTAATATCAGATTTTCAGTTGTAACCCTTGGAATCCTATTGTATTATGTATGTCATATGCTTGTGTTTGTTCTGATAAGAATCCGTATTTGTGACACCTTTGCCCTTGTCGGGTTGGGGTGTTACATATGGCCCATGGGGCAACTGCGACTACTAGTCGCTGTTGGTAATAAGGAACACTCCACGACAGCCTGGATGAATTTTATGGTGATCAGATTTCCTTCACCATACAATGGCATTATTGGAAGACCAGGAATTTCGGCAATACGCGCAGTACCGTCCACAGCACATGGGATGCTCAAATTCCCAGTAGAAGGCGGCATTGTCACCATCTACAATAGCGCTGCGCCACCAGGAGAGTGTAACACGATTTCATGAGAGACGACGCACACCCCAGAACAGAGCGCAGCTAAAGTACCAAATCTGAAGGTCGCAATTCATCCTGATTATCCGGAACAAGAAGTATCCATCGGGGGATCGTTGTCTGATAAAGGCAGAGCGGCCGTGTGCGCACTCTTGCAAAAGAATCTGGATATCTTCGCATGGGAACCAAAGCACATGACTGGTGTGCCACGATCGATTGCAGAACACAAGCTGAAAATCCGACAAGGATATTCCCCAGTACGGCAGAAAAAGCGCGGCCAGGCTCCAGAGCGCGCAAAAGCCATTTTGGAAGAAGTATACAAACTTGTGGACGCAGGCATCATGCGAGAAGTCTATTACCATGACTGGCTCTCCAATCCAGTAATGGTCAAGAAGAGTGATGGTAGTTGGCGGATGTGTGTGGATTTCACCGATCTCAACAAAGCATGTCCACAGGACTGCTACCCACTACCAGAGATAGACTGGAAGGTAGAATCTTTGTGCGGATATCCCTTTAAATGTTTCTTAGATGCATACAAAGGGTACCACCAAATCCAAATGGCCAAGGAAGACGAGGAAAAAACAGCCTTCCACACAAGCCAAGGTGTCTTTTGTTATACAAAGATGCCTTTTGGCCTGAAGAATGCGGGCGCCACCTACCAGCGATTGGTAGATAATGCATTTGAAAAGCAAGTGGGCCGCAATCTAGAGGTCTATGTGGACGACCTTGTCATAAAAAGCCATACTGAAGACGAAGTGGTGCGCGACATTGAAGAAACATTTAGAACACTATGAAAGATCAACATGAAGTTGAATCCTAAGAAATGCACTTTTGGCGCTACAGAAGGCATGTTCCTAGGATACTTGATAGAACCAGATGGCATTAAGCCATGCCCAGAAAAAACAGAGGCTGTCATCCAACTCCCTTCACCGCGCACGTTGAAAGAAGTTCAGTCTCTGAATGGAAAGCTAGCCGGTTTGAACAGATTCCTATCCAAATCAGCGGATAGGTCACTTCCTCTATTTAAAACACTCAAGAAGTGTACAAAAAAGGGAGAATTTTGTTGGACTACGAAAGCGGAAGAAGCTTTCACACAGCTTAAGCAACATATAGCAGCGCTTCCTAAACTAGTCGCACCCCGACCAGGGGAGGAATTAATTGTCTACTTATCTGCGACTCATGGAGCGGTCAGCGCAGTGCTACTGACAGATAGGAACTCCGTACAAACACCAGTATATTTTGTAAGCAAAGCACTCAAGAAGACAGAGATTAACTACAGCTCAATGGAGAAGTTGGTTTTGGCGTTAGTATTTGCCGCCAAAAGACTGCGTAGATACTTCCAAGCACACCCAATAGTGGTGATCACAGACCAACCTATCAAGCAAGTTATCTCTAAACCTGACGCATCGGGGCGATTACAAAAATGGAGTGTGCTGCTAGGCGAGTATAACATCTCTTATAGACCACGCACTGCGGTTAAAGGGCAAATACTAGCAGACTTCATCATCGAAAAACCAGACACTGATGCCGCACCTCCACTTAGAAAGGTAGAACTACAAGAACCATGGGTCCTGTTCACGGATGGATCTTCATGCGTGGATGGGTCGGGCGCTGGCCTTATCCTCACTAATCCAGAAGGAATGGAATTCACTTATGCACTGCGCTTTGAATTCACAGCTACGAACAACGAGGCAGAATATGAAGCCCTAATTGCCGGGTTACGCATTGCAACTCGAATGGGTGTACGCAACCTAGAAGCAAATGTGGACTCCAGATTAGTAGCCAACCATGTGTTAGGCGAATATGTGGCTAAAGAGGATAACAAGGTCCAATACCTCGACAAGACCAAATCACTAATCCAAGGTTTTGACAGGTTTACCATTAAACAAGTCCCTAGAGGTGAAAACAAGAAAGCGGATGCGCTAAGCAAGATCGCATCTACAAGCTTTGCGCACCTGTCAAAACAAGTGCTGGTGGAGATTCTAAAAAATAAATCCATCTCGGAGATGGAAATATCCACGGTAATAGAGGAGGAGAATCCTACGTGGATGACCCCTATTGTGGAGTTTATAAGCAAAGGTATATTGCCCCAGGAGCAGAAGGATGCTCGACGGATACGGCGCACAGCGCAGAGGTTCGAACTTCGAGATGGTATCCTATATCGACGCTCATTCCTAGAACCATGGCTTCGGTGCGTTGGACCTCTTCAGGCAGATTACGTACTCCGAGAGATCCACGCTGGTTCATGCAGTATGCATTCAGGACCACGATCCGTCGTAGCGCGAGCCTTGCGGTCAGGATACTACTGGCCCACTATGCATCGTGATGCGCGTGAGGTGATAAAGAAGTGTAACGACTGCCAAGTTCATAGACCCATCCCGCGCAGACCACAACAAGAGCTAACGCCTATCACTTCTCCATGGCCATTCTATAAGTGGGGTATCGACATTGCGGGTCCCTTTCCTGTTGCAGCGGGGGGACTGAAATTTCTTATTGTGGCAATAGACTACTTCACCAAGTGGATTGAAGCGAAAGCAGTGGCGACAATCACAGGTAATCAAGTAAAACGCTTCGTTTGGGAAAATATTGTATGCCGCTTTGGATTACCGGGGGAGATTGTTTCGGACAACGGAAAACAATTCCGCGATAATCCGTTCAAAGACTGGTGCGCAGAACTAAATATCACACAACACTTCGCGTCAGTTAAACACCCACAAACCAATGGTTTAGTTGAGCGCGCAAATCGTAGTTTAGGCGAAGGAATTAAAGCGCGCCTGGACAAGCACAAAGGAAGATGGGTGGACGAATTGTCGCATGTCTTATGGGCGCACTGCACGACAATCAAAGTTAGCAATGGAGACACTCCTTTTTCTCTTGTCTATGGGACAGAAGCTGTCATACCAGCTGAAATTGAAATGCTGACTATCCGTACTGCGGAAGTTAATGTCGCAACCAATGACGACGAACGACGTATAGACTTGGACCTATTGGAAGAAAGGCGTGAACGCGCAGCTATACGTGAGGCGAAAGCCAAGTCAAAAATGAAGGGATACTACGATGCTAAAGTTCGAAGCACCTCATTCAGACCAGGCGACTTTGTATATCGCGCTAATGATGCAAGCCACGCAGAAGATACAGGTAAACTTGGACCAAAGTGGGAAGGACCCTATGAGGTCGTTGAAGCACTAGGTAAAGGCGCGTACAAGCTGCGTGACATGGATGGCCGCGAACTACAACGCACATGGAATGTTTGCAATCTCAAGAGATGCTATCTTTAGGAAAGGTTACGACCTCACACATGGACACTTCCGCACTTTAGTAAGTGCTTAATAAATATCCGTGTATTTACATTTTGTTTCATTTAGGCAAATGTTTTTCTTTTTACAAAAACTTGCAAATATTAATTCAAATGTCGTGGTTTCTAGCTAATTCCGCGACACATTTCACTTTACTGTTTACATGTTATTTATGTCTTAATATTTTTGTTACTTTACTTTCTGCCTACATGGCGTGCATGCACTTATTAAAACCCACGATGGTAAAAGGATGAGTAAACCTACTAAATAACTCGTTGAGTAAGAGGGTTGCAAACCCATCAAAATCGGATCACGCATCCTTGTTAAACACCTTACTCTCAAGACGTTGGAGTAAGTTCAATGTGTATCCCACGACGGATACACAACAATGCACACTGTGCGCATTTAACAATTTAGGAATTAAGACACTTACCTCCTTGATATGATATTTGCAGCACGCTGCATAATCAACCAATAAACTTGTAAATTTTATGAACTTCATACACAATTATGGATTTTTTATAAATTTTCTTAAGTATGTACACAACAAGTTGCTATGTTAGACACAACATAGACGTCTTTTACGTAAAGACAAAATAACTAAGTACAAACATTATAACCTCAATCACATTTGATATAATATGCGTACAATCGTATTTTTCAACATTTTATTGTAGACTACGAGTCTATATACAGTATAGATTCAACATGCACATGTGCAACAAAAAGTGAACCTGTTACAAAACATCACTACATCTAAGCAGCCTTATATACTATGTGTGCGCTTAAGCCTTGAACTCCCCACTTGGAGCGCCACACTACCAGCCTCCTCAAGCTTCTTTAACAGGTCAACATCCTTGGGTGACACCGTTGGCACGCTAACGGGCACTCCATCAGACCTCGGAATATGGGCAGCTCCAACACTACAAAGGATGGCCTTCCCCTTCACACCTTGTTTCTTTGCAAGTCTCATAGCATGCGCCTCTAAGGATTCCCTCAGCGGGATCTCCTTTTCGAGGGCAAAAGGATTAAGGATGTCACGAGGGCGGGCAAAGATAGGTACCTGCAACTGCGATACATCTGGCTTGAGGAAGTAGTCAGGATGTGCCTCTGCGCCCTCCGCTGCGTGCTTGGCCAAGGTTAGTCCCTCCATAATCACGCTTATGGGATAATCTTGATCGCACTCTAACTGGGCAATGTGAGGAAGATCAAGTAGCTTCATCTTCTCCATAGCAGCGACAAGCTCATCATAGGAGTTGGCGTTGTAACCCGGTACTTGAGTAGCAGGCACGATCAACAAATTGCTCTCAGCAAGCTCTTCTATAGCCTGCGCCTGGCCACGTGCCAACGCGCGCTCAACAACTTCCCCAAATACCCCCTTTACCTCCTGCGACTCCAAAGTACCCAAAGCAGCAAGGCGCAAACCATGGCTGATAAGCCACCTGCGCTCAGCAATTGATGACACCAGGTGAGGGTACAACTCCTCGTCATATTCAATGCTCAGCTTGCGCAGTTTCATTTCCTGCTTCTCCAGCGAATCCTGCACAACCTTACGAAAGTCATCCAATTGGGAGATGTGCGTGTTCTTGTTCAGCTCCATATATTTCAACACCCAAAGACAAGTGTTCTGGTAATTTATGAACGCAGCACGCTCCTGACCCACTTGAGCAAGCAGAGACATCTTCTCTTCAGCAACCTTTCGAGCATATGCATCTGTTGCCCTAACCTCGGCCTGCGCTGCCGCTAACTGAGCTCTCAGAAAAGCGATCTCTTCATCTTTCTGCACACTAAGGCTACTCTCATCAGCATACTTTGCATGTAGCTGCGCCACTATAGAGGCTTGATGTGCAGCAGCCAGCCCTAACTCCTCTACCAAGCGATTTATCGGCGCATTCTCAAAAGCTTTCTTCCCCGTCTCTTGGCTCTCCTGCGCAATATGATCAGTAGGCAAGGGACCCGCCTTGGGTGGCGAATCCCCAACACGCGCATCATCATCACCACCAGCCTCAAAACTGCACGCAAATCACAAAACTACCTTATAGTACCATTGCGGAATAAAGAAATGCAGATCTAAAGATAAAAGTCTCATTACTTACTTGGGGGGAGGAGATTTAGTTGACGACGCATCCTCCTCTGAGGCTGATTGCTCATCAGAGATAAGATGGCGCCTTCTTTTGGATGTACTAGCGCCATCATCCCCAGTAGCTTTCTTGCGCTTCACCCCTTGGCCAGCGCCTCCTTGCCCACCTTCAGACATGGCAAGCTCCCCACTTTCTGACGAATCAGTCTGCGATAGCTCCTCTACATGGATTTGTACCTCAGGAGTGGGAAAGCTGCGCAGAGGAGTCGCCTCTAAAACAATTGGGGGCGTATCCTCTGACTCCTCCTGCACGATCTCCATCGTGCGCCCTGCGGTAGCCTGTAGAACTGGCTCCTCGCCATCTCTCAAAGGGCGCACCCCTACAGTCACTTGTTTCGGCTTCTCCAAGCGAACAACACTAAATAGATCCATCTCTGCGCAACAAGCAACAAACAAACAAACACAAAATGCGTTAGATAAGCTACAAAGGGAAGAACGCTTACAACTAATAAGTGAAGAGGAAGGGAGAGACAAGCACCCACCCCGGCTATTCTCGTCCAAAAATGTTGGCACTTCCTCCGGACTACCGAAGTAATTGCGACTGATGCCCATGTGCACCAAAAACTCCTCTGGATACGCCTTGATCGGTATGCGATTTGCATTAATCGTCTCCGCATCCTCTGCGCTATATGTTCCGGGGATGGGGCGCTCATCTCTCGGTAATGATTCTTGAGTATAGAACTCAAAAATCCATGGAAAAAATGCACTATCAATCCAAAAGAACTTTTCCCTCCAAACCCTCAGTGCGTCTAACTTCTCCGTATAGCACTGCAGTGGCCCTGCGCGCTTGGAAAAGGATACCCACCCGTTCGACCACGATGTGTGGTAAAACGCGCGGAATAGATGAATTGTGGGTTCAATCGCCAACAGGCGACAATTTACTTCAAAATTGGTTATTTTTGCTGCACCTATACAGTGCAGCTGGGAAATATGAAGACGATAGTGGTTTAGAATATCGCACAAAAATAGGGAAATAGGCACACGCTGGTTAGCGAATTCGAAGAAACGCGTGTATACCCCTACTTTCCCTTGCGGGAAGTTCGCTATTGACGCAGTCGCCACCGGAACAACCGGGTGCAATGCGATAGGGATGTAATAATCTGAGGTGAACTAACGAAGTTCGTCCTCAGATATATCAGAAGTAAAATCGGATAACTGCAGAACCATGGTTAGAATTTAAAGGTTTGAAGCGCACACGCTGTTACCTTAGGAATTGTTGAGTTCTTGATCGCTGTTTAAAGTTTTTTAACAATGGCGGCAATGGATGATTTTACTGTGATAAGCACAGTGAAATGGAGATGACACTTTATATAGGGTTCGAAGATCGCATGGATGGTTGACATATGGCACCCACTTGCTCTAATCGTGTGGCTGGGAGCCCAAAAGGTGAAGCACTTTTTCACCCACCCTTCACGATTTACGAAAAAGATACGGATGTACTTGGACTAGTTTATTATATGGCTTCTTTAGGCGGGAAACACTTAAAACTTCCCCGCTACGCATCGAGGAATATTTTGGCTACATTTGTTAGTCTAGCATCCGCAGTCGTCACACTACGCATACTAGACTGGGGGGACATGATGACGTATAGTCCGCATTCGGGTCACGAACCCGACCAATGGACGCTACCAACACTCAAGCCCATCACGAATGGGCTCAAGCCCATTACGCGTGGGCTATCTCGGTAAAGACTCGGGCTTACAAGGGCCCAAGTCCAAATTCTATTGTTAGTCTTGATCTCTTATTTACGGATAAGGATTGATATACTGAAGGAGGCGGGATACGCCGAAGGGTAAGGAACGCGAAACCTATGAGGACTTCGTGTATATATATAGGATATCTCGGCTCATTAAAGGTACGATCTACAACCCTAACTCTTCAACTAAACCCTAAAACCGATTACTTACTCTCACGCCGGAGGATAATCGTGGGAGACAATCCCACGATAAGCCTAACGGTGTCTTTTTGTTTTCTTAGTGCGCAGGTCTCAAGCATTAAGATCTAATTGGTACGGAAACAAGGAACGCCCAACTTTTGTATCAACAGAGGAACCGTTGGGGATATTTTGTTCTAGATCTAGTCAAAAACTCATTTATGTTATATTAAGTTTAAATCTTCATTTAAACTCATAAACTACCTATATCACCTATATACATGTTTGTGAGATTTTATCATGTTTTTATTTTATTTTGGAACTATATAAATTGTTGAAGGATTGGTGGAAGAGATTAGAATAGATTTTGGAGTTGATTGAAGGGTTTTAGTATAGAAAAATGGATTATTGAAAAATATACGCGGAAGCGCTGCCCAAATTTCTAATTCTTAGAAAATAAAGTTATTTTTACAAGGATTTAGTTAAAGAAACAGAAAATAAATTTTCTAACGAAAACGTGGTCGTTTGAATGGATAAAAACGGGTTTATAACGAATAAAATACGAGTTTTCTAAATATATTATCGATAACTATTTTTCAGAAAAATAAATAGTCTGCTGTCCAGATTTTCATCATGGTAAAACTAAGCTTTAAAAGATAAACCGAGTCCCCGAGACCTTAAAATATGTTAGTACTCTTAAATACCTTTGAGGGGATAGATAGAACATTAAAAACCAAGCTATAACGAAGAAGTTATGACTCAACAAAGATACCGACGAAAAATATTATTTTGACAGCTTTCTATTAGTGAATAGTAAACTATTTTTATTTTTAGAAATGAACTTTGGACACTTTAGGTGCGGTTTCGGATAAAATGTCATAAACGAAAGTTGTGGTGTTTTGGTTACATACTTTATTCGAGTCGGAAACTTTTCCAAATATATATTACCGAAACATTCATATCGTAGTTACGATACATACTTGCTAAAAATCCCAAAATGTATTATTTTGACTATTTCTAAGGATTTTCAAAGTAACGTTATATTATAACCAAACTTGCAAACAAACATGTACGGGTGATATAACATTTTATAAATTGCATACACGACACACAAGCAACATCAAACACGACCACTTGTAAACACTTAAACTTGATTAAATACTTTGAGTCGTGAACAAAACTGTAAACTAAGACTTGTCATACTAATTTAGGTCGCGTGTCGGTGCCGTACACTATTGTTACTTGATTTATTCATTTCAGATGACTATTTCTTAGGTGAGTTCTCGTAGCCCCTTTTTCATTATGTTTTCCTTGGGGGAAAATGGTACTCAAATGATATTTTGACTGTTTTCATGTTGTGATACATCATTTTCATGTTTTTGGACATATATGTGTGATGATGCGATTATGTGCTATAAAATGTTTTGCTCTGTGTGTACATGCAAATGCGCAACTGTTAACTCTTTTGAGAGCCGAAGCATTACGATAGATCTATCAGGGTAGCTCCCCACTGTGTACTGTTTATGTGTGTGACATCATGGTAGGTTCAGTTGGCACGACACCTATTTTGTTTGACTTATGCTTATAATTGGCATTCATGCTCACTATTGTCCTACCTTGTATTATTCACAGCTTCGTGGTTCAACTCCTAAACCTACGAGCTCACCAACTTTATGTTGACGTTTTCGAGTATCCATTTTCAGGTGTTACGAATGAAGTTACCATAGAAAGTTGAGTATTGGACTGGCCTAGCAGACATAAGACAAGACCCTTCCGGACTGAGTTCCAGAAGAGTTATGCATTCAGCTTATCACCTTAAGATTTTATCATTTTGTAAACTTATGTATTACGACTTGTTTCACCCGATTTATGGGATTATTGTAACTTGACTTATGATGTGATGTTGCAAATTTAGTACTTCTCTATTTAGACACCTTGTGTTCCTGATTATGAAGTCATACCCCGTAAATGCCATTCCGCTGCGCCATTTTTGGGGTGTGACAAACTAGTCGCTCCATACCACTCACAAATGCTTTGATGCCATACATGTTCATCTTTTAGAATTAAACGAGCATAAAAGCCCGCGCGTTGCTGCGGGGCGGCCGCGTTTGTGTTTATTACAATTATGTTAACGCGTTTTGGAGTAAGCAATTATGTCGTTTGCCACAAACGGTAGGTTTTGTACGCCTTCATAAACGCATTCTGTTAACTACTATAAAAAAAATTCATGTATTTTATGGTAAAATGACGACATTTAAACAGAAAAATTTAACACATTTAAACAATTATTCTACATGCTGCATGATGTTTACTGCAATTCAAGTTTTCAAGCTTTCATTCTCTCGTTTACATAAATACGTAGCCGAAACTAATGGTACATGATTAGAAACCATCTATGGCCTTCCTTTCCTGTCATTATGACTATCAGTTTTGGCTTTCAAAAGTGCTTCAAGCAACTCATTGCAAATGTTTAATATTCCTTTTCCTATTCCTTAGGTGTTAGACATGTGATTACAACAATTGTTCACTGTTGTTGACCAAACGATCGGCTGCATGTTTGTCGTTAAGCATTGCAGTTACATCTCGTATGAACCTGAGCAAATGTTGAACAAAGTTATTCTTGCCTTTTGCAACTGCTAGCGTTACTATTTTCAATGATCACCTTTGTGGCTAAGTCTTTATGCTTTCTGAATATGGATTTTGCTTTTCACCAACACCCATCAAATTTTGTAGAACTTCATACTCAGGCCTATGTCGTTGCCAATTCCTAGGCGAAACAGAATTAGTTAGTATAGCAATAGAAACTATGAGAAAATAATTGAAGAGTATGTGATTTATCTTAATTGAAAAGTTTCTATGAATATTAAGTGGTTCATTTCATAACACTAAAGATGAAAAAGTGGACATACCAAAGGTAAATCTATCTATCTTCTGAACTAAAAGCATCAATGGAAGTATGAAGCATCTTGAACTACACTCGACTTTGTTTTTAATGACCTAAAAAATATAGTAAACTATATAGCATGCATTACATGCACTTACCCACATTGGTGCTTACCGCGCTTACCTGTGCGCCTATTTTCTTTTTAAGTCTTTTCTTTATTCTAAGTATATGAATCACATAAAACACGACGCATATCAACTTATTCATTAGTAAATCTATCTGACTCGCACAAACCACGATGCGTCCTAACTCATTTAGCAAGTGGGTCGAAACAATTGCATCTAAACCGATGACATGGAGGAAGTATAATTGTGCACCTACTGTGAAAATAAGCAAATCCTTTTAAGAAATTCATGGCCTACATTGAGGATTTTTAGAAGAATGGTGCCTTTTTATACAAAATAAGCAAATCCAAACAGTATTTGTAAAGGTAATTTTCAGCTTATAAGTGGTCAGCGCAAAAAATAATAATAATAATAATAATAATAATAATAATAATAATAATAATAATAATAATAATAATAATAATAATAATAATAATAATAATAATAATAATAATAATAATAATAATAATAAAATAATAATAACAAACCTGATGTTTACGTTTGTGCAAAGATCTGACTGGTCCAGGAAACAAACTCAACTTGCCGGTAGTTTATAGCCAATTCGAAGTTGCTCATATAAGCAAAGCTGGAAGGCGTCGAAAGGCAAGTCTCGCAATAGAGAAGAACTATACCCCTGCAATTTCAAGAAACCATTTACATGAGTCACATCGTCTAATTTAGCAAAAAGGGGAACAAATGAAAAGGGGCCTAAGTCTTTTTTAATGCAATCAACCTCTTAAATTAAAGTAGCCGTATTCTGACATTAAGCGGACTCTTTTTCAATAGAAAGGATGACATGTTGCAAATTAGTAATCGCACGACCTCGAGCCATTGGCTTTGCGCGACCAGCACTCGGATGTGAGCTGGAACAGCTCGTCGTTTTTTGTGCATTTGCACCTACAATGATCGCAGCCACCACTGAATTAGTATTAAGTATTCCAAAGCAAATACACTATTTAAAAGGGAAAAAAACTTTGGTGTTAAAGATGCATTCATTTATGAGGAACTTTATAATATTCTCAAACCAAGAACTGGGAATATTCTCAGACATTGCAGTAACTATTTAGCAAATGACTAAAATAAACCACTTGTGACACCTATTTATATCAAATATTCGAACTAAAATTAGTTTAACTTTTAAAGTGATTTTTTTTAACTAATAAAGAAACGATAGCAATGAGAAGTAACACTTTAGGACACGTTTGGTCTACGGATATGGAAATGAAGGACTCGGTATCATTCCTGATAGGACTGTATTTTTTTCATTTGGTAAAACAAATTCATTGGTGTTTGGTTTTTCTTTTTTAACCATTTGTATTGACCTCATGGCTGTAGTGACTGATTACCGCAAAACAAACACCTCAAGACATTAAACCATGTCATCTAAGAGAAATCTACATTGTTTAACATCACTACAATCTTGACTATTTTCAACTTCCAATTTCAAGTGACTAATTAACATTAAAACTAATCAAATTTTCATTTCCAGAATAAAAATAGACTCTGACAACAAATTGTGTTATTTTCTAATCACGCTAAAAAATGAACAAAAAAAAAAAAAAAAAAACAGTTAACCCCAACCTCAAAATTGCATCAATTTCTGAACAGAACATACCTTTGAAGGTTTTACAAAATTTGTTCCATGGATCTGAAATTTCTACTAATTTTTTTTTGCCGAAATTGAGTCTGTTTGGGACAGAATAATGCTGCAAAGATTGCTTAGCCAGAACAACTCATTTTACTTTTCACTGCATCAGCCTTGAACACACTTCCCGTGAGCGTACTGCGCAAACGCCAAAATTATTCAGTATATTTCTACATGTAATAACTACCATAATATCAACTTTACATAAGTATTCTGCTAAATAGTCCAAAGAAATGAAGTTATTGACAACGTTGAATACCTTAAAACTGTCATCGCAAGAGCAAGGTTTCTTCAAATCATTAATGGAATCTTACTCTTGACAAATACGACACGTTGCCATTGATAATAGAGGTGTTTCCTCGTCATCATATGAAGCCCGACTTCATCCACTACAACAACAACTGCATCAGAAGAGGAGTGGCCCTCCATCTCCTCGCTCCTTTTAATGGGTCGATTCACATTGAGAGCCAAGTGATCACCATCTATTTACAACGGAAGTCTGTATTTGCACAACATCAAATAACCTTGAATTAAAAAAACAAAAGCCACAAATTTGATACTATTAATGCCTATAATTTAGAAATAATGCAGCAAATGTGATTTCATTTTTCTTATTGGTGAAATTTTATGCATTACAACAAACCATGTTCCTCGATCATTTGGTAAAATTTCGATTCGACCATTTTTCCATTACTATCACTTATGCAAAATAATCACATATGCAAAATCAAAATCGTCGTAGCTCCAAACCTCAAACAAATTCACATATGCAAAATCAAAACCCTACAAATCAAAAAGTTTAAATATTTTATATAAAACTGCTTATTCAAATGAACCTTTGACTTTATAATTTTTCTCATTTGAATAAGCAGTTTGAAGTTAGGCGTTAAAAACTGTTCATTTCTTACACAAATGTACTGATTATCTTGATCTGATTTTCTGCGTGAACTGGTGCTAGTCGTACTTAGGTTTTCATTGACACCTGTAACAGTTACAACATATGATTGATTCAATTGTGTGGTGGTCACTGTTATGAAGTCGAGGAGCAACTTGATTCAGCAAAAGCCGTTTTTTAAACACATGAGCACAACTATAAAATAGAGCATATGTTTAAATACCACAAATACACTATTAAGCTAGAAGAGCGCTATGAAAACAGGACATAAAAATAGACTGACCAGTTAGCGTTAGTGCCTAGGCTATTGGATACCCCTTTTCCCGAGCAGCAGGATTCAGTTGAGTATGTAGTAGACCAGAACTCACTTCCCCAACAACGTGTTTCTCTGCGTAGCATTGTGTTCAGCTCTATTAGTGCGTTAGCATAAGATGAGCTGATAATCAAATGAAAAATTATGTGAATGAGTGGTGAGTGGGTACCTGTGGAAGGATAGAGACGCGTTTGTAACAGAAATTTACCTTGTGGCACCACTTGCACCAATAGGAATCGTGTACATCATTGAGCACGTATTAAGGTTGCAATGACGATCAGATGAAAGATCATGATGCGAAGTTTTTTAGACGCTTCATGATTTTCCATCAGATGGAAGATTTAAAAAAAGGTAAATCTATCTATCTTCTGAACTAAAAGCATCAATGGAAGTATGAAGCATCTTGAACTACACTCGACTTTGTTTTTAATGACCTACAAAAAACTTTTAACCCAGTTGGCATCCCAAAAAACTTCGCATCATGATTTTCCATCGCATCATGATCTTCCATCTGATGGAAGATTTAAAAAAAGGTTAAAAGATTTTTTAGACGCGAAGTTTTTACGGGTCAACCCAGCCCCTGCTTTTACCCATAACATGCCCATCTTCCACCTCTAATTTGTTTTTTTCTTTATAAAAGATCTGGAGACATACTTGATTCGATGATCATTAGCTCTAAATATCTCATGGTTCTAACACCATCTCTTCCTTCAATGCACAGAAGGTACGAAACAATATTCTGAGGAACAAAGGTGTCAACTTGAAAATCAACAACCCAAATGGTTTAAACTACAACCCAAAAGGTTCGGTGTCTGTGTCTATATATATTTTAATAATATACATATATATATATATATATATATATATATATATATATATATATATATATATATATAAAGGAACACAAAGACATACATAATTGATTAACTAAATTGGCATGATCAAGGGGTTCTAAAAAGGAACTTTGGCTGTGCAATTTTTTAAAAATCGATATTCACGTCATTTTAAGCTTTTTAATACACATTTAACTCAAATGATTTCTCACCCGTTAAGCCTGATGTGCATACCTTATCCCTTTTTTCCTTGCAACGTAATGTATCATATAATCACCAACAGCTGCTCTTTGAGGCTGAACAAAATGAAAAAGTTACCTTTAATTATATGAAATTACTTTATGCCAGTTTTTTACTACATAATACCAATCTCTTGTCTAAACAGTTTACGTCTTTTTTAGTAGGATATTTACACAATGTGGTTACATACATACATATAGACACAGACACCGATATGAGCATGTAAATACACCCTCACACTCCTACACAGATACCAGCTTGGCAGCACAAAGAAAGTAGACCCTTGGCAGCACTCATGACTCAAGTCAAATGGATAAAAACCGGCAAGGATCAAACCACAAATAATTGATTTACGGTGAATAGGTAATGCCACCACATGATTCTAGATATCTAAGTATCGACCACATTAATGTTCTTCTAAGCCCTAATTATAGGATTATTTCGAGGATCATCAAAATGTCCCCTTCGTCATATAGATTTCATGACACATAAATAACAAACAGACAAGACAATGATCGCATACTCTTCAATGTACACAGCTATTTTCAGACTGACGATCAATAAACGAAATTGATAAGCAGTAACCTAAATTTACCTTTCGTTCACCTAGAGCAAATAAATTCTCTTCAATTTTCAAATTTTCCATGATTGACATTCACCAAAATATGATTTTACTTCACCTTCAAATAACCCGAAAATCATCAACATTAGACAACAGCTGCATTTCTAATAACTCGTTATCTCAGCTCATCAATAACTCATTAAATAATCTAGCATCATGTGTACCATAAAATTCAATCAAACTCACGAAAATGACAACATTAACAGAAAAACAATGTTTTTTTAATGAAATTTCTTAAATAAATATTTATATATCAGCAAATAGAAAACAAAAAACACAATAAATTTATATTTTTTCACAACAACAAAATTAACCAAAACAAAAATATTGATCAGTAATTTACATGATGAATAATTTAACAACAACACATTTTCATACGTTTGGCCAATAAATTACATGTAAAAATAACTACTCTTTAAAAAGATTATTAACATCAGCCCAGATGCAAATATTACATAAAAAATGAAATCACCATTAACCCATTTGCAAAATTATCAAACAAAAATAACCTAGAAACAATTTTTTTAATTTCCATTAAAAAACTTTAAATAATTAAACCCATTAATTATCAAATTAGTACTAATATCATGAAATTATATGTCGGTTTAATTTTGCATAGAAGTTATTACCTGAATAAACATTGAAGCTTCATCATAAAAAATTACTCAAAAACATAATAAAAATAAAAAATTACTCCAAACCCATAGTATGTTTGTGTCGGAAGCAGCCGCAACACGCATCCACCAACACCTTCACATCACTCCCATACCTCATATCAACTTGCACCTCATCATCCTTTGTGTACAACACAGCAAAAAAAAAAAAAAAAAAAAAAAAAAAAAATATATATATATATATATATATATATATATATATATATATATATATATATATATATATATAATATATATATATATATATATAAATATATAATAAAAATAAAATAAATAATAATAATAATAATAATAATATAATAATAATAATAATAATAATAATAATAATAATAATAATTAACCAACAGCTTCAATGTTTATTAACAAGCAGCGTGTTTTGTGTGGGCGATTTTGGGTGATCGTCTCCTTCACCTTCGTCCCCGATCCACGGTATGCCTGTGTACCTTTGATTCAACAGTTCTTGTTGGATTATGGTTTAATGTTTCTCTGTTACTCCATCTCCTTACTTCTTGTTAGGATTGTACCCAATTTTGCTCCCCCAATCCGTTGTGGGGTCCTGTTGGGTTCCCCTGTACAGTTTCTGACAAGGTTTCGTTTTACACGTGTTGTGATCCTTTCCTTCTTGGTGGAGCAGTCCTTTCACCGTAATTCTGTTGAGGTTTCTTGGTTGCGTTTTGTCCGAGGGGGAAGGGGTTACTGTTTTTGTCCTTTGGATTAATAAACAAGCCTGCGTTTTGCCTTTGGATTGATAAATGCAATTGTTTTTGTCCTTTGGGTTACTGTTTTTGTCCTTTGGATTAATAAATCCAATTTGCCTAGGGGCCCACGTTGTGGTGTTGCGTTTTGAGGTTTGGTTGCTTCTCAGGTTGCGATTTGCTTAGTAGGCCCCACATTGCTTTTTTTTAGTTGGTTTCTTTTTGGATCAACATTGCGGTTTGTCTTGGCCTGTGGTTTGTCTACTGTGCTGCGTTTTGTGCTTTTTGATTGAGTTTTGCAAAAAGGTCCTGCGGTTTATCTGGATTGCGGTTTGAGCCTCTTGACTGCGTTTTTCATTAACTGGGCTTTGCGTTTTGATTTGGGTTATGTTTTGCTCCGGTTTTTGGCTGTTGACCTGCGTTTTTACTTCTAGTGCGGATTGCTTCAGAAACGATTTGTGATTTGACTCTAAGTAAATTGGGGTTTGACTCAGGACTACCTGTGGTTTTTCATAAAGAATTGCGGTTTGAATTTGGAAAATTCGCTGTTTGACTTGGGGTTTGACGTGTGGTGAGATTTATCTTGCATTTGGACTTGTGGTACCTTGATACCGTTTGCTATGGCAATCATACGGTTCCATTGTCCTTTTGTTGGTTTAAGTGGTTTTCAGGATGGCAGTGGAAATGGGCTCACCAAAACCTCGTTGATCTCTCATCTTCGTGATCGTCATTTCAATGAGGATGCGCTTGCTACCACCAAACTTTCCCTGGCCACTAATCTTGTTATTTTTGAGGCAGCTGAGGTTACGTTGAAACGTATGGGTCTTTGGTTATGTGGGATTTGTTTTAAGACGCATACCCTTTGTTTTAAGTGTCGGCATGGATCTGATTTTGTGTCACCCCCTGATTGTGGCGATGGTGTTGTTAGGTTTGTGCTGTTTGATCTCGCCAAGCCACATGTTCCTTCTTCTATCCAACTTACTCGTGATGAAGACCCGGTTTTGGAGGATCATTATGGTTTTGATCTTCACTTACTTGACACTTTGCTTTCTAAAGGGTTGCACACTGTCAAATCCATCCCTCCTAAGTGTCGTTTGGGATTCTCTCGTGTACTGAAAGGAGCGCTTAATAAGGTGATCTGTACACCTGAGGACATCTCTTGTTAGGTTAGCCTATTGGTCTTGCCTCTTTGTCTCCTTAAAACCTTTTGCCCGAGGAGTAACATGGAGTGTAAGTCTACTACTAAGCGCCAACGTCAAGAAGAATATATCGCTAATGCCATCCGCTCTTAGGGTATGCCTGGTGGTAGTCTGCAGCTTGTTAGAGAGGTTTTTGCTGAACCCTCCCCTGCATGGTCTAATAGTGATGAGGAGAACCTGGACTTGGGTGAGCGTAATGTTAAGCAATGTAAGAGGAAGATTTGTGATGGCCATTATACCGCGGCTGTCAGAGTTCTTTCTTCGTCAGGGTTGCTCCTTATAACGATACCACTCTTGAGGACTTAAAAGCTAAGCATCATTTCAAGTCTGCTCCTTCTCTGTCGGATATACCTATTGATCATCAGAACCTCATTGCATCTCCTGCTGTGGTTCTTGATATGATCAAGAGTTTCCCCTGTGGTACCTCTTGTGGTCGAGATGGTTTGTGCGCCCAACACCTTTTGGATTGTTTTAGTGGTGCTGTCGTGGCTATCTCCGATGAGTTAATCGATTCTATAACCCATGTGGTAAATCTTTTCCTCGATGGTAAATGTCCTAGGGCATTGGGTGAGTATATTGCTAGTGCTCCTCTCACACCGCAGATCAAGCCTGGAGGTGGTATCCGTCCCATTGTTGTGGGGACTGTTTAGAGACGTCTAGTCTCCAAGGTTGGCGCTTCTATGATCGGTCATTCCTTAGATGGTTATTTGAATGATCTTCAGTTTGGTGTCGGGGTACCTGGAGGGGGGAGGCTATTCTCCATGCTGTGAATAGGTTTCTTGAAGACCGTGGAGGCGAGGAGGGTCTTTTGATGTTATTGGTGGATTTCAAAAATGCCTTCAATTTGGCAGACCGTGAGGTCTTGTTACAAGAGGTTCATCTACGCTGTCCTGCCATTTCGCGTTGGGTGGAATTTTGTTACTCCAGGCCAGCTAGATTATATTACGGAGAACATACGTTATGGTCGCACCAGGGGGTACAACAAGGTGATCCACTTGGACCTCTTCTCTTTGCTCTAGTGTTACATCCATTGGTGTGCAAGATTAGAGACTCCTTTAGTCTTTCCCTTCAGGCTTGGTATCTTGATGATGGCACAATTATTGGAGATACTTTGATCGTGGGGAAGGTTTTGGAGCTTATTATGATTGATGGACCACGGCACGGGCTACACCTCAATGTTGATAAAACTGAGGTTTTTTGGCCAAAGGAAGACCCTAGAAGCATGCTCGCATGTGTCTTTCCACCTAATATTGCCCGCCTGTTACATGGTGTTAAATTATTAGGCGGGCCTGCTAGTGTGGACTTTGATTTTAGTAGTGAGCTTGTTTTGAAAAGGGTTGCTAAAACTATTGAGCTCATGGAGGCGGTTGCTAAGCTTAAGGACCCTCAATGTGAGCTGTTGCTCCTTCGTGCTTGTGCTGGCATTTTCAAGCTATATTTTTCTATGCGCACATGTTCCCCTCGGGTCTTTGAGCGTGCTCACATTTCATTTGATGTGGCACTTCGTTCTTCTCTAGAGCGTATTGTCACGGCTTCTGGTCCTGGTTTTGGTGATTGGCAATGGAGGCTGGCCACCCTGCCATTCACATTCGGGGGGCTTGGTGTATACTCTGCAAGTTATGCTTTGAACTATGCTTTCCTTGCATCTCGACTTCAATCTGCCAGCTTACAAACTAAGCTCCTCCGACATTCTGGTATTGTAACTTCTGGACCTTCCTTCGAAGATGCCTTGTGTGCCTTTAATGCGAAAATGGAGATCGACCTTTTGAGTAACCCGGATGAGATCGCTGCCCCCAAACTCATGAAGAAATTGGCAGACATATATTTCACACGTGTTACCCAAATGGCTGAATCCACCTTTTGCCTATCTGCTCGACAAATGGCACTCTGGAGTTCGCAAAAAGAGGACTACACTTCACACTGGCTTAGGGTGGTTCCGATCTCTGGGCTGGGACATTTTTATAGGGGATATTTACGGGGACCATGCTGTATCGTGCACTGGCATCATTGGTATTAAACATCGGCACAACATGGTGCGTGATACTCTGGTTGATATCTGTTCCCGATCCGGGGTCTCGACTCGTAAAGAGGTTGACATCGGGCTTTGTGGAGAGAGGGAACAAGCCTTACGTCCAGCTGATGTATTGCTTTATTCTTGGGACGGAGGGAAGGACGTATGTGTCGATCTGACCGGGTCGTCTCCCTTGACGCAAACTGGTATGATTGATTTTGTGCCAGGTCGTGTGGTAACTGACGCTGCACAACGTAAACGCGTCAAGTATGGGGCTAAGTGTGCAGAGATTGGATATGGGTTCCTCCCTTTCTCATTCTCCTCTCTGGGGAACTTGAGACAGATGCTGTGGCCTTACTAAAGCGGATCCGGAAGTTCTCTATAACTCAAGACATTGGAGCGCGTTCTGCTATTCATATCTTCAATAGGATTAGTTTTGCTATCGCTAAAGGTGTGGGGGCCCAGTTAGTGTCGAGGCTCCCCACTAATTTCTTGTAATCCTATGGTTATTCTAATTAAAGTGTTGTTTATAATTAATAATAATAATAATAATAATAATAATAATAATAATAATAATAATAATAATAATAATAATAATAATAATAATAATAATAATAATAATAATAATAATAATAAAACAAAAAAAAACAATTTTTTTTTTCATATCTGATTATTGTGAGGTTGGTGTCTGAGTGTTTTGGAGTCTCGGAATCAGCCGTTATCTCTGTAATAAAAAAATATAAAACTAATTAATTATAAGAAATATAAATAAAAACTTATAAACATCTTTTTATAAAACTAAGAGGTGCTTCGCCTACCGTTTAGCAAAACATAAACTTAAAACACTCGAGTTTTGGATTCATGATTACATGACGGTGATTGATGACTTGTGTGGTTGGACTCTTCTTTACAAAAAATTAAAGATGCTGATGATGATGGTTAGATGGAGGCTGAGATAGAGAAGATGAATGAGAGGGTTGGAATTAGGTGAGGCGGCAGATGGAGAAGATAATGGGTTCTCTAGAATTTTCTGGGAAGTGAAGAGGAAGTTTAGAGAGATATGATAAAGAGAAAGGCCATAAGTGTGTGTGGTGATTGAATCTGCTGGATTTATGGGTTAGACAGATAATGGTAGCAAGTAGATTCGGGAAGGGGGGAGAAATATCGCATCAGATTACACATGACACCATAAGAGGTATACATGTGTTACAGAATGGATGGTGCCGTACAAAGTCATTAGGAGGGTATTAACATGAACAGTAGATACCACACCACACATTAGCCAATAGGAAGGCGAGTTTTGAGCTTAAGCTAAAAAATAGCCAATAAAAAAGATGCACGTGTAACTTAATTACCTTTTTTTAAGCTCCCACCCTTTCAATGGTTCGTATATATATATAATTTGTTGTTACGATGGATTAGTCGTTTTGCTTGAGTAGTGATTGACATGACTAAAACTTATTCCACTGCATCAACTTGTTATTTTTCGATTAAGGTTTCCAATGGTAATAGTAACATAATCTCTCAACCCAAGTAAGCTAAACTACCACATCTTTCATGATATATGGCTTCTGGAAGAGTTGAACAATGTTTAGTTTCGACTTGTCAAACAAATGTGTCAATAAAGTTTTAAGTTTCAATCCTCACATGAACACTATAACAACTAATGATAATCCATCTTGGTTCTTTGAAGTCATTGTAGTGAGCTACCAACAATTTATTCGTATGGTTTGTATGGTTTTATTTCTTTAGAGTATTATGATCGTACCATTATGGGACCTACTCATTCATATTTCACGTACCTTCAGAACCTAGAAACTGGTTTTATTCTTGTAAGTATTATGATCGTACCATTTTGTCATACAGAACTAAATGCGACCTACACATTTATATTTCACGTACCTTCTACACATTTATATTTCACGTACCTTTAAACCTAGAAACAACCATTCAATGATAACATCAAAGCGTAATGGGTCACTGAATCTTGAACTTTGAAGTTGAACTCTTGTATGCACAAGTTAGATACATAAACCCTATGATCTGGCTATTCTTACCTAACTCATAGTAACGATAAGTTGATATAACATGACCATTTTAATATCATAAATTGTCGATTTACTGTCGGTGTTTAGACTACAATATAGTACCTGACCATATGAAAATGTTGATCTCGGGCTATGAGCCTATGATCAAATCATAATCAAATGTTAAGCTTGGAGATAAACAAAAATGAATATGCATAATAACAACACAACTCAATCTCATCAGAGCAGGATATAGAGAGTTAAGATATAGATAAGTCAGATTTTTACCAGAGATAGAGAAACTATTTCCAAAGAATATGCATAGTTCTAAAACAAAGGTAGAACGATACATTTTGACGAAAGACAAATTATTGTTTAATTTGATGTTTGCACATATACTCATGACTTTATGTGCTCTTTATTTGTTTTATACTTTTTCTCACCGTGATAATGTACCATTAGAACAAGTTTTGTTAGTAATAGTCTCCCGATACAATTTACTTGATAAAAGACGCAAAAAGGATGATAATTTTTTTTAATCGATAAACTTTGACTTATAAAATTACTAGTATACAACTGTAAGGAAAATTTAAAAGTTAGGCGAAGCTCCATTTTTGTTTTTAGTATCGGTTATTTTTTTTAACTTGGAGCTACCAATGCTTACAAAGGGTTTAGTGACCTTTCAAATTAATTATGAGGAGCCATTTTGAAGTACAAAGAATTATAGTGTTCGCAATGTGAGATTCTTAAAGCTTTTCATATTTAAAAACATTTAAGTTATGCGATATGGTTATAAAGTTGTAAGAATTTCATGTATAGCTAAGATAAGTTTATAAAATGAAAAACTTTATAAATTAACGATGTAATGTAATATGATTTATTTATAAACTTTTTGAAAAGTGAGGTGATAAAAACACCATTTTTCTATTCATCCATCTTTTACAAGTTATATAACAGATTATACAACCTAACAAAGCACAAATTAAATGATGGTGTGTGAAAAAAAAAAAAAAAAAAAAAAAAAAAAAAAAAAAAAAGCCTTTGGATTTAGTTTAAATTCCCATAATGACATTTACGTAGATAAATTACTGTAGTAAACTTTTCTTCTAAAAATAAGTAGTTATATTCATGTTTTAATTATAAAATAATTGTAAAATATTTGTTATATGCATCTAAAAGACATGTCTAATCCACCAATCAATTGACACATACAGAGGCGGACCCACCTTTGTCATAGATGGTTCCCGGGAACCACCTTAGAAGCCGAAAATCTTTAGAACGATATGCAACAAAAAAAAGGACCTACCTTAGAAAACTACCCGGAACCACCTTGGGAACTTGAAAGATTGTGGCTCTTTTCATTTTCATGTTGTTGGAATTGGTAATGTTGCCTTACCCAAAAAATATTCTTGCCGGAATATTAGTAAGTGCTAGAGAAGAAAGACGGATAAGAGAAATTAAAAAAAAATGTCTATTGTTTAAATATTTTCTATTTGCAGGTGTGACTTTTGTCTCCTCATGTAAACGTTTGATTTTATCAATACTTTTTTTCTACTTTATAAATATTGATCTAAACTACTTTTATAAATATTGATCTAAACTACTTTTAATTATATTTAGACAAAATAACAAAAGATATGAACCTTAGTGCAATTTATTTGTTTCAGAAACCGAAAACAAAAAATGTGGACCTTAGCGTAATACTTTTAATTTACAAGTACAATTTGTTAGAATTTTGGTTCTATAAATTTGTTACCAAGTACCTTTTCTGTAGGGTAAATTACACCGATGGTCCCTAAACTATCCCACGTTCTCACATTTCGTCCTCCGTTCCGTTTTACTTCGTACGGGGTCCGGCTTTTACCAAACGGTTACCCGTTTGGTCCCTATTGCTCCGTTATGCCTAACCATGGTTGGAAAGGGTGGTTTGATGACGTGTAAGCGATGGTGTTTTAGTCATTTCACCCTTTTGTTCCCGTTTTGCTTCGTCCCTGTTACTGTACCATGTTACACTTTTGACCACAAGATTACTGCGGCTCGTTCCCCTAGTGATCCTCGAACTCTTTATTATAAAGGTTATTATAATACACACGTAGCATCAAGTGTCTTTCCCACCAAGACTTAAAAAACAAAGTGTATAGTTAGCTAACACACCTTAAGTTGCAACAATTGTGGTATGTACATGTGGTCGAGAAGCTGTGGTGAAGACTTCCTGGACAGACAGGAATCCGGGGCGCCGTTTCTATGGTTGTCCATCAATGGTAAGTTTGGTTAGATGGTGAAATGTATATCATGTTTACACAATGTGTTGTTTATTTGCAATGTGTTGTTTATTTACACAATGTGTTGTTTCAGGGCTCAAATTGTCCCTTTCTGGGATGGTTTGATCCTCCGATGTGCCCAAGGTCAGTAGAGATTATCCCTTGTTTATTGAGGATTAATGCGCGCTCTTGAAGAAGTTGTTGATTTCTTTGAAGAACAGCGGTCCAAGTACAGGGAATATCTCATCATCAGCTGGGTTTTTTTTTTTTTGTATTTTTACTTTGCTGCTTGACATCTCTTGATCCATCCACCATCAAGTCTATTTTGGGTAGTTGTTGTTAGTTTGTGATGGTGGTGGATGAATGTTTTTAGTTTTTTGGAGTAGATGATAGTGTTTGGGTTGTGAAGCAGTCGTTTGTAATGGTTGTCAATCTGGGATAATGATCAATGAAAATGCTGGTTTGTAATAATGGCTAAATCGTAATGGTTTGTAATCAAGTGAATGTGGCTTGTTATTGTTACGTATGTTGTTTGCTTGTTCAAGCTTGTTCAATGCATAATATGTTTGACTTAGGGCAGTCAACAAACCAAAAAGCTGTAGTTTGACTTAATAAAGTCAACAATCTTATCCATTTTGATTATTCACTTGTAAAGCTTTGTGATTCGTACTCATTTTGGCCAAATTGTTGTTTGGAAATGTACTTGAGAAGTGTATTTTTGTTTGAAAAAAAGTGTTGCCATTCATTAAAGGGTAAATTGTTGAGCATAGTGCCATAAACTTTGTTTGACAAAATTAAGTCAAACATTAGATGAGAATGTACAAATGCAGTTCAGTTTGTATCCAAGAGTATGGAATGTACACAGCAGTTCATATCAGTGAACATATGCAGATTCATTACCAATAAAAAAAACTAAAAACTGTTGCATTGCAACTGATCCATTACCAATCAAAACATATTATCATCAGTAGAAAAGATAAAGAGGTAGGAGTTATACTATCATCATGAACTACCATCATTAACAGTTACAAGTTTCCTTTTCCTTGACTGACTTCAAGTCATTTTTGCAGGAGTGGAGCTTGAACCTTTTTCACCTGCAAGCTTTAAATATTGGGCATAATCAGAATCAGGAGCACCAATGATATACTCAGAGCTTGTAGAAGTGGAGCTTGAACCTTTTTTGAGCTTGAAGCCTTAAATATTTGGCATAATCAGGATCAGGAGCACCAATGATATACTCAGAGCTTGTAGGAGTGGAGCTTGAACTTTTTTGAGCTTGAAGCTTTAAATATTCGGCATAATCAGGATCAGTAGCACCAATGATATACTCAGAGCTTGTAGGAGTGGCGCTTGAACCTTTTTGAGCTTCAAGCTTTAAAAATTGGGCATAATCAAAATCATGAGCACCAATGATATACTTAGAGCTTGTAGATTTGATTTCTGCAAATAAGAAAAAGAGAGCATCAAAAAACAAAAAGAGAGCTTCACAAACAGTCAAATGTTAACACAAAACAACCCTATTTTTGACCTTTTGAATTACATACACCCAATGATAGATCAAAACAGAAATAACAATACCTTTTTTGTTTTTGGGCTTCATTGTGCGTGAAGTAAGGTTATAAGAATTTGAGGGTTTAGGAGAAATTTAGGCTACACGGTTGATTATATGTGTTTGTGTGTGTGTTTGATCGGGTAGGTGGGTATTTAATGGGGTGGGATTAAATGAGGTGGAATAGGGGGGTTAAATGATGGACTACTATGAACCCCTGCATCAGTTTAAGGGACTACCATGACTACCAAGTCAAACATGTCACAAACCTAAAACAACTGAAACTGCAAATTGCAGCAATCCACCAACCACTTACAAAAACTGCATCAGTTTAAGGGACTTGTAAGACAACAAATGCATAAAGGAACAAGTCACAAAATACCTAAAACAAATCAAACAAGTGACAAACACATAAGACAAACCATAAGTTAGTCCTAAATATTACCATTTGCCACCTAACTGGACTTAGAAAATTGCCACAGAAGTGGACTTTTTAGTTTGCTTGTACAAAGGACTTAGAAAATTGCTACGGGTGTGGACTTTGATGTTTGCCACTTATGTGGACTTGCATTACAGACATTGTACTTAAACAGAGAATTGTCTAGAAGTTAAAACATGCTTATAGGAAAGCCCATTCACTTTGATTAGCTTGACTTGATTATGTTGGTATAGCATCAGGCATTTGTCTTCCAATAGCTTGATCATCTGTTGCTTCTGTGACTGGCTGTGAAGAAGGTCCAACACTTGCCCCACCTTGCCCATGACCAACAGATGGTTGACCAGAACCAGCATTAACTTGACCAGCACCATTTTGCACTTAACTAGCTTGAGCAGTTCCACTACCACTAGCTTCAGCAGTGTTGCCATCTACATTACAAAAAGAGAAGTTGAAAAGTATCCATGATATTTAAACCAAACAAACAGTTAAAACTTGCAACTCAAATCACTACCTGTCCTTACCCTTCTTGGAGCTTCACCTTGTCTTTTGCATGTAGACTTATTGTGTCTAATGTTTCCACAGGTTTGATACGTAATGGATCGGCCTCTCTTGGTCAGTTTACCATTTTTGACAAGTGGTTCTTCTTCATATCTGGACCTCTGTCTCTTCTTCTTTGGTCTGCCTATCTGGACATGATGCTTTGGTGGCAAAAGTATTGTTGGACCTGTTGTCTTTTCCCAGTAGTTGCTTCCTCTAATTGGTTCTATTAAGTGAGAGCATACTTGCTTCCATGTACTCAACCAATAACAAGGATTTACCCAAGATTCTGGAGGTCCTAATTTTTGTCCATTGAAAGCCATATTCCAACAAGCTGCAACAGCATGCTTACAAGGTATCCATGTCAATTCTCATTTCCTGCATGAACATCTCAAATGATGTACATCTATAACACACTGATCACCCCATGACCCTGATACTTGATACTTAACTCCTCTATTCTATTGCACCTTTAACAAATGAGCCTCTTTCTTGATGGCTTCCATGATTTTAATTGCAGTAGGGGTAAGAGGACCATCACATTTGGAAATTGCACCTTGTAAAGTAACTATTCTCTTCATGCAATATTCCCTAATGTACTCTAGAAGGGTAATGACTGGCTTGTCCATGGCTTCAACTATTTTACCATTAAAAACTTCACAAATGTTGTTGAGCAATAAGTCTGTAATGGCTCTACCTACAAATCATAAATATGCAAGCATTAAATGCTACACATGCCTAACAATTGTAGCTTTTTCATTGTAATAGTAAATGCCATTAACTGTAATTACTTAATGAATACAATAAATAAATAAATGTATTACCAGAAAAATGAGATCTTGCCCAATGTTCAGCTCGTATCTTGTTCAACCATTCATGTGCTTTAGGATTCAAGCTCTTCAAATGTTGCATACACCTGTAAAAGTCATTAACAGTTGTAACAGATGCACATCTCCACAGAGCATCCTTGTAGACCTTTCCACTCCAAGCCTGCTTCATATTTTTATGTATGTGCCTCAAGCAAAATCTGTGTTCTGCCATTGGGAACACAGATTTAATGGCTGGAATGAGGCTCTGCATAAACCAATTCAGTAATCAAATAATAATTCATATGATGTTGTATTTAATAATTCAACAAGTGAAGCATATTACTGACCATTTTTCTATCACTGATGAATGTAAAATTTAAATTGGGCTGTAGATCGATGTCATCACCCAAGCACATTAAGAACCATGACCATGAACTCTTACTTTCAGCTTCAACAAGGGCATAAGCCAATGGGTAAATTCCATTGTTTGAATCAAGTCCAACAAATGTCAATACTTGGCTTGGAAATGGCCCCTTCATGAAAGCACCATCTAGGCCTAACAATTCTCTTTTGCAAGCCTTAAACCCCTCTTTCAATGGTCCCAAACAAACATATATTCTCTTAAACACCTTGGTAGGTAAATTAGGATCAATATCCCTATCAACTGCAAGCTTGAAAGTGGTATTGGGGTTTGTAGACTGCAATTCACCAATATAGTCTCTAAGCATAGCATACTGCAGTGTATGATCACCTGCAATCTCTCTTTCAGCTTTAGCTTTAGCCCTGAATGCTTTGCTCATAGAGACCTGAAGCTCGAACTCACGCTGCAGCTGGTCTTGAACTGCCTTTGCTGGGATCTCTAGATTAACCTTAACATGGTCACAGATCTGCTTTTCCAAGAATTTATAAGTGCAGTGTTTGATTTCCCTTGATTGAAGGCACCTGTGTGTATCTCTGTGTGTTTTCACCACCCAATTATTTGTTTTTTGGTATTTGGCCGCATACATGACCCAAGGGCATAGATTCCCTTTATCATGTGAAGCAACATCTTCACTTTCATCACTGGTACCTATACTTTTCCTTTTCTTACCCCTACTTATTGGGCCACTTGATCCACTAGGCCCAACACCAACTGTTTCAATTGGGCCTCTTCGACAACAGCCTGCAAAGACTGTTATTTGGTTAGAACATATTGCTCTAATCCTTTAGGCATCATTCTTTATCAGCTTTAAATTTTGTCTTGTTTCAATGGAGTGCAAATACACTCTCTCCTTCAACTCTTTTGCAGTACTAAATTTTTGACCAGTGTAAAATGAATACTAATTCACAACTTGCTTGTTTGACAAGCTACTTTCCATAAACCTTCTCATCTTCTTTAATATCTTCCTCATATCAGAACCTAGATCATCATCATCAGAGCCTGATACACTCTTAAAACCTTCTACATTGACCACTTCTGTTCCTTCTCCTTGAACCAAGTCAACAGGTACCTGATTGACTAGTCCAATGCTGTCAAAAGCTTCATTCCTAGTTAGACTAAACAAGTTCATTTCAACTTCAGGCTCTATTATTTGGTGTTCTTCATCACCCAAACCAGTCTCTTCTTTATCTGCATCTGATTCTGCATTATCACTAGAGCCTCCTTCATATTCAGAATCAGGAGCACCACCATCCATGTCACCTTCATTCATACTTTCTACAAATGCTGCTTCTCCACCAACACATTCACTACCAGTCATGTCACCATATTGAGCATTTTGAGGAACGTTTAGTTCAAGATTTAAATTTAAGTCCATGTCATCTACTCCAAAATGTTCATCATGACTTAAGCCAGAAGTACTGTCTACATTCATTGCTTCAAGATAACTATACTCTGGATACCTATCCAATTCATTATCATCAAAGTCTATACACCTATTCAGATCATCTAGCACATTATTTACCACATCATTTACTACATCATTAACCATTGCTTCCACTGGGGTGAAAGTGAAGTTTATAGTGTCAAACTGTGAACTTATATGTGGAAGGCTATTGATTTGGTTGTCAGCAGATTCAATACCAGTTAATTGTGTAAATGTGATATCACATGAACTAGTAGGGATACCAAACACACCTTCAGGTATAGACTTAGGTGAGCCAGAGTCAGGTGTACTACCATCTTTACTATCATGCCATGTCAACAACAACATTTTACCAGATTCTTTTTCCTTACAAGAAGTAACACTAGGTTCACTAGAAACATCTTCCTGGTACTCTTCTATTGTTGCCCTGATTTTTCCTGGTGACACTTGGTAACAATTAAACTGTGTAGAACCATGCTCTATATATACCTCTATTAACTTGAAACTCGTAAGTAGGGTACTAAGACAACGAACATCCTCATCACATGCCAGTGCATACAACCCAACATCTAAATCATTCATAGGTCTTAAATAGTGATAAAACAGAGGCTCATTCTTACCTTTGAAGCCTAGCAGTGTAACCATCTTGTCTACCTCAAACACCGAGAAAACTTCAGCGTTGTGAAGGATTATACAAACACTTGGGATGTTTATCTTAATAATGTGTTTGGGATATTTAGGAATGAATGTGTTTTAGCACGCGGAATTTACTATAACACACTTAAAAGAAACAAAGGTGATGAATATGTAAACGTGCGTTATAATGAACAATGAACACAACTTTAGTAACACAAAACGATTCAATATTATTGATGAAATAATACGGATGATCTAACTATCATCAGGATTACAAAGTAACCTTGAATCTTTGGTTTTAAAGGATTTGTGAATTAGTAACTAAGTTACTTAGAGAGATTGTGTTGGTTCAGGTTATTACAAAGCTATTAGTTGAAGAGATATCTAATAAGGTGACTAAGGGTTCCTTTTATAGGATAAGGAACCCTTTTACATGTTGTCAAGTTGCACAATAAAATAAGATACTTGGATTTTTCTAGCCTACTATTTATTACAACTTCCAATGTAAACTACTCTGTATATTCTTCTGCACAACATAGAAGACTGAACTACTTCTACTAAACGTATTACATTGTACAAAGACTAATGATATAACTAAATATCTACAAATAAATATCTATCAACTTGACATTCAACTGGGCAGTACCTTCTTCAACTAGCAGTACCTTCTTACCCAGAAGGTACTGTTAGTACATCTTCAACTTTCTTCAAAATCAACTAGCAGGATCAATATCTCATCTGGCAGGCTCTTTGACTTGAACATTTTATTCCCAACAATCCTCCCCTAAACTTGTTATTTCCTTTAAAATACACAAGTTTCTTATGAATAAAATACATACCTTGAGGATCTGAGGGAACTCTTCCAAAAACCTTTACTCTCTATTCTTCCTTTTTCTTTCACATTGCTCAAAAATGCTCATCAACAAACTTTGAACAACTTCTGACTTTTCTTCATCTTTATCACATCTCAACCTCTTTGAAATCATGGTTGTAAGAACTTCATCGCTCAGAGGATACTCTTTTTCAGCCAACATAAAGAGCTCAATCCCACTTTGTGTAAAAAGATGATGAATACTGCTATGACTTAGGAATTCCCATGTGGTTGTAGAATCATGATATGGAAACTTCCAATGAACATCTTTTGGATTAGGATCATACATCCTATTGAACTCTACCCAAAGTTCTTGTTCCTTAACATCAGTGCTAGAATTTGTGTCTAGCCTAATTTGAACTAGATTCCACAATTCTTCTAAGTCAGCTCTGTCACATGCTCTTATTAGATTTTCAAAGTTTTTGAAGATAGCAGTTTGTCCCCCAACCCTAGTTATTTTCCATGACTTTCCTGATCTATCATGGTGAATTTCCCAATCAATAATAGGGTGTCTAGACCTTATTGGATCAGCATGTATAATTGTTGGTAAAGCAATTAACATTTTACTTACTTGCTCTGGTTCCAATTTTGCTTCTGCTTTCTTTTGAGCATCTTTCTTTTTCATTGAAGGCTTTGCATCAGATGGGATCTTGTAGTAACATGTCTTGTATGCATTCAGATAAAGGAAATGAATTTCTTCAGGAGTTTTCTTCTTCAATTGAGATTCAGTCCAATTGGCTTGATTTCTTAAAAACTTCTTCATGAAATTCACTTGATCTTTTGGAGATTTGCCCACCTTAAAACCCCTTTTCTGACTTTCTTGAATCTTTAGAAAAATATCATCCAGAGCTGCTTCTCTATACTTCTTGTTGATAAAGGTTTCAAGCTCTGCTGTTTTCTCTTCAGTAGAAAGATTCTTGTCATCCATAATTATGGAAGCTTGACCTCTTACAATTGGAACATTGGCAATAATTCATTGCATCTGTGCATCAAATGTTTCCTGTGCAGCTTGAGTGTCAAGAAGAGTTTGAGCAGCATCTTTTTGCTCTTGCATTTCTGCAAGCAGTCTTGAAGCTTCAAATGCTTTTTGCTTTTCTTCTTCATGAAGCCTTTTGGAGACTTCCTCATCTAAAGCCATCTGCACTTGCTCACTTTTCTTCAACCTTTTGGGCTTAGGTTCATCTTCAACCATAATTTTCTTGCCCTTGTCTTTTGGAGTTGGTTCTTGACTTGGAGCAGTAGATTGCTCATCAGCAATAAATAACCTCCCTTGAACAAACAAATCCCCTTGAGGTTGTGATTCCCTCTTTCTCTTGTAGACATGCTCAGCAGACCCTTTATAATCCATAGCCAACAGCCTCTCTATCCTAGCAGGCTCTTTTGAACTAGCAGGCTCTTGCTCTGCACCAGCAGGCTCTTCATCATAAACCTGAGTTCCTTCATGAAAATGAAATTGAGCCTCCTCTTCATCTTCAGAACTATCCATCCTCCCCTTTTTGGAAGAGTGACCCAAACCTTCAGCATCTGATCTTGAAGAACTAGATAGTACCAACTTTGAAGATCTTTTACCCTTTAGCATCTTCACCTCATTCTCCAATTTCTTTACCCTCTTAACTAATTTGATGTTGATCTCAGAAAATTTTGTGTTCTGACTTTTAAGAGCATTTTCTAAGAGCTGCACCTTCTCTTTTAGTTCTTTCACTGTCTGAGAATCCAGACTCTGTTGTTGAGGTGATTGGGATGGTGTTGCATGATGTGATGGTGTTGGTGGTGTTGCAGATGGTACTGGTGATGGGATTGGTGATGTAAGATGAGTTGGTGAGATGTAACCAGGTGAAGAACTTGATGATGGTGATTCAGATGATGGTGTTGGTTCTTCAGCATGTTGTGGTAACATTTCATCAAAAAGTGGTATTTCTTCCCTATGGAAACCAATTTTCATGTTTGAAAACACCTTGTGTGAAAGTTTTGGTGTTTCATAAAGTGAGTGTGGGGGAAGTAACAAATGTTTTGATTTTGTAATGATGCATTGAAGAAATCTTGGATACATCAAAAACTTTGTTAGGCTATCCACATTTTTAACCAATCCTTCAAAAATATGTTTGGAAAAATTGAATTTTCTATTTGTTGCCAAGCAAATGAGAGTTGTAGCCATGTTACCACTAAATTGCTCCCAAGAGGTTTTCTTTTGGCTTAAACAATGAAGGATTGTATGGATCAAAAATCTCCATTGTGGAGTAAAATGCTTTTTAAGAAAAGTGAGTTTAGTAGAATCAACATTATACCCCATTCTTTCTAAATTTTCAAAAATTTCAGTATCAGGCAATTGACTAATACCATCTGAATCATCCAAATGAAGATGTCTTCGAATGGATGACTCAGTAAGAGTCAAGGTTTTGCCATCCACTTTGGCTTTTATCCTTTGGTCCCCATTTTCAGAAGTTTTAACTTTAGCTGTTTGCCAAAATTGTAAAATTTGAGATTCATAAATAGTGGGATTTACAAGTAAAGCAAACCTAATGTAAGAATCATTTAAAAAGTCCACTATTTGATGAAAAGAGGCATTATCCTCAGATTTTTCCAAAAATGCTAACTGGTTGTGACGTTTAACAAAAGTTAGAATAGCCATGGTGAAAATTAATGAAAAACTTGATTAGGATGGTGGGATTTGATGGTGGTACTGGTAGAAGATGAAAGATGAGTGTTAATTGTGATAAGGACTGATGAAAGATATTATGAGAGAATTACTTTTAACCGACAATAAGAAAGATTATAATAAGTAAATGAAAAGGCGGTTAAAAAGATCTTTTATATGTGAAATATAATATAATATAACATCAGTAATTTACAGAATTACCCCAACGGCTATGTGTAACTACCAGGCCCAACGGCTAGAATTTTTTCTGACAGGCTCAACGGTTATCTGGCAGTACCATTTTACTCTACCAGTACCAAAATTTGAACTACCAGTACCTTTGAAAGAAAATTTTACTTGGCAGTCTCTTTGAAATTTTAGCAAAAATCCCTTATAGTTTTTAGCAAACTATCAGCTATCAACGGATTTGATTTGTCTTTACCAAAAGTCGTTTGCTTATGGACTAGTTAACTATTTACTGTTAAGTATGGTTAGTTAAATACCATATAGTTTTTGGTAAACTATCAACCATCAACGGATTTGATTTGTCTTTACCAAAAGCCGTTTGCTTATGGACTAGCCAACTCTTAAGTTTGTAAAACTTGGTGAGCTGAATACCAATTCCATATTGACCTGAAAGATGGTACAATTTCCTTGGATGGAGGAATTGTAAGAGGCAATGATGCTGTGTATCTTGGATGCTTGGTTCAATAAGTGAAATCATCTATTAGCATGCCTTTGCATTGAAACTTTCCTTAGTTTGATCTAGATAGAACTTTCTCCTTTAGGAATGCTTCATCCCTTCTGAATATTTAATCTATTCTTATCATTTTCAACCTCTACATCATCTTGTATGCTCTTGTCTTTTCATTCCATATATTGGTTTTTCTTCTATTCTGGGCTATTATTTCCTCCCCTGAGATTGTTACCTCCCCTGAGATTTAAATAACCTATATTTCTCTTTTTGTTTGGAAGATCTCTTGTTTTGTTATCAACCTGAAATTTGTTAGTTGCAGACCAAATGAACAAAGTGCAAAGCACTTGTATTATAGCATTGTAAAC
The DNA here is from genome assembly GCA_021014915.2 of Artemisia tridentata subsp. tridentata. Lineage (NCBI taxonomy): Eukaryota > Viridiplantae > Streptophyta > Magnoliopsida > Asterales > Asteraceae > Artemisia > Artemisia tridentata. The sequence continues at coordinate 216,780,731 of CP139501.1, read as the reverse complement.
ATTTAAGCATCAAGATGAACAAAACAGAGCAAACTTTATACTAGCAGGACCAAATATGAACTGACAGTACCTTTTGACTAACTAGCAGTACCATGTTTAAAAGCCAATATCAGTTATTTTATGTACAAAAAAACATGTTTTTCAAAGATTAATCATTCCAATACCTCCTACTAGGTATTTGAATCTACCTAAATCAAAAGCTTTGGTGAGAAGGTCTGCAAAATTCTTTTCAGAATCAATTTTGACAACTTGAATTAACCTTTTCTCATTGCAATCTCTTATGAAATGGTGTCTGATTTCAATGTGTTTTGTTTTTTAATGTTGAACTGGATTTTTAATGATACATATAGTACTGCTATTGTCAATGTAAATAATGGTGTTAAGAAAATTGTACCCATAGTCAAGCATTTGATTTTGGATCCAAAAAACTTGCCCACAACAACTTGCACCAGCAACATATTCTGCTTCAGTTGTAGAGTTGGCCACCATTGTTTGCTTCTTGCATTGCCAAGATATGAGTCTGCAACCAAGAAATTGACATCCACCAGTTGTGGATTTTCTGTCTAGGGTTGCACCAGCATAGTCACTATCAGAATAAGCCACCAAATCAAAAGATGATTCCCTTGGATACCATAGACCCAACCTAGGTTGACCCTTGAGATATCTAAAGATCCTTTTGACTGCTGTGAGATGAGAAACTTTGGGATGTACTTGAAACCTTGCACATACACATACTGAGAACATGATATCTGGTCTTGATGATGTAAGGTACATCAAGGACCCAATCATTGATCTATAATTGTGCAAATCCACATCTTCACCCTCAGCATCTTTGAGTAACCCCTTTTCTGAATCCATTGGTGTACTTGCAACCTTAGAATCAGCAAACTAAAATTTCCTTAGGATCTCTGCTACATACTTATCTTGGCTGATAAATATGCCTTCATTTGATTGTTTTACTTGGAGACCCAGAAAGAAGGTAAGTTCCCCCATGGAACTCATTTCAAACTTACTATGCATAAGTTTTTCAAATTCTACACACAAGTCTTGGTTTGTGGATCCAAAGATAATGTCATCAACATAAATTTGCACCAGCAAGATGTCTTTCTTGGTTCTTTTGATGAACAAAGTTGGATCAATCTTGCCTCTTTGGAATCCATTTTCTAATAGATAGAAAGCCAATGTTTCATACCATGCCCTAGGAGCTTGGTGTAGACCATAAAGAGCCTTGGTAACCCTATACACCTTGTCTGGATACTCTGCATCAATGAAGCCTGGAGGTTGAGAAACATACACTTCTTCTCCAATAGTACCATATAAGAAGGCACTCTTAACATCCATTTGATAAACAGTGAAGCCTATGAAAGAAGCATAGGCCAAAAATAGCCTGATTGCTTCAAGTCTTGCAACTGGAGCAAAAACCTCTTCATAATCTACCCCTTCTTCTTGAGTATACCCTTGGGCCACCAATCTTGCTTTGTTTCTGATCACTATCCCCCTTTCATCTTTCTTGTTTCTGAACACCCATTTGGTTCCAATTGCCCAGTGACCTTTGGGCAAATCAACTAATTTCCAAACCTTCTGAAGCTTGAATTGAAGAAGTTCTTCTTGCATTGCTTCAACCCAACTTGCATCATCTAAGGCTTTGTTAATGTTTTTGGGTTCAGTCTGTGAGAGAAAACATGAAAACAGGCATATGTTGGCAACTTCATGATTCTTTTCTTCATAGATAGATGAGATAAACCCTTCTTGGTCTGAAGTCAAGACTTGAGTTCTTGTTCTAACACCAGAATCAATGCTACCAATTACATTATCAATTGAGTGATCTTTGAGAATTCTTGTGTTGTGTGTTGTAGGAACTTCATAAGTAGATGGAAGATTGCCAATCCCCACATTTTCTGGTAAAGAATCATCTGATTGGACATTTAATGGTTCAGCAGTACCAACTTGTGAACTAGCAGTACCATCTGATGAACTAGCAGTACCATTCTCATTTGTACTACTTTCTTGATTCTCTTGACCCTGAGTTCCATGATCATCTTCAGTACCTTCATTTGTTGAATTTGAAGGATCTTCAAGATTTGAAGATAAATTCAATCCTTTCCAAATTGGCATCCAGATGTAATCTTGATCTTTAGGTGTTTCAACATTGTCTTCAAAACCTGCATTATCATTAGTATTTGTACCTGCAACAGGCACATAATTCATAGATTCTGAAAGCCTATCAATGTCAAACATCCAATCTGGCCCAATGCCTTTAACATTTGCTAGTTTCTCTTGAAACTCTATGTGCAAATTTTCTTCCACCAGCCTAGTGCAACTATTATACACTCTATAGGCCTTACTTTGCAAAGAATACCCTATCAAATAGCCTTCATCAGCTTTTCCTTCAAACTTTTCTAGATGATCTTTGGTATTGAGAATAGTGACATGACATCCAAAAGGTCTCATAAAACTTAAAGATGGTGTTCTACCAAAGAAAAGTTCATAAGGAGTCTTTCTATGTGGTTTAATCACAAGAACCCTGTTCTGCACATAACAAGCAGTACCTACTGCTTCAGCCCAAAATGAAATAGGCAACTTAGAGTCTACTAACATAGTTCTAGCAGCCTCTATAAGTGTTCTATTTTTCCTTTCTGCTACTCCATTTTGCTGTGGGGTTCTAGCTACACTAAATTCTCTTTTTATTCCTTTTTCTTTGCAAAATTCATCCATAACCCTATTCTTGAATTCTGTTCCATTGTCACATCTGATTACTTTCACTTTCTTATCAGCTTGGTTTTCTACCTCTGTTATATAAGACTTAAGAATCTCACTAGTTTCATGCTTAGATCTTAAAAAGAAAACCCAAGAAAATCTGCTGTAATCATCAGTAACAACAAGACAATATTTTTTACCATTCAAGCTACTCACATTAGTAGGACCAAAAAGATCCATATGAAGCATGTATTTAGCTTGAGAAATTGAGTTATGGGTCTTGGGCTTACAAGAAGCTCTATGTTGTTTGCCTTTTAGACAATCAACACAGGTTTGGTCATTTTGAAAAATCTTTTTGGGTAAACCTCTAACCAAATCATATTTTGCAATTGTATTGATTGTTTTAAAGTTTACATGACCAAGCCTTCTATGCCAAAGCATAGATTCATCCAATTAGGCTTTTGTTACTAAACAAGTTAAACTCTACTTAGGATCAATGTTCTTTAAATCAACACTGTACATATTGTTCCTTTTTGGGATTTTAAGAAGAATCTGACTTTCATCAGGCATTCTAAAATCAGAAGAAAGAACCATACATTCATTGTTAGTAAAGAGAACATTGTTCTTTTTGTCACACATTTGTGAGACACTAAGGAGATTAAACTGAAGTTCTTTCACAAAGTACACATTTTCAAAATCTAATTTACTGGTTTTGATTGTACCTTTACCAGTAATCTTTCCTTTGATTCCTCCCCCAAAGGTAACATATCCTCCATCAAATGTTTTGAAGTCTGTGAGGTAAGACATGTTGCCTGTCATGTGCCTTGAACATCCACTATCTACATATCCTTGATCAGCCATATCATTGGAATGTTCCTGCACACATATAAACATATTAGTTTCCTTGGGGTACCCAAGCCATAACTGACTTGGGTTTGCCTCTTGCATCAATGAAATCAAACCTCTTTAGGATTGTTGATGCACCTTTTGATTGGAGTGGTCTCCATATCCAACATGCTGAGGACTTAACAGCATTTTCCCTTTTAATCCATTTTGTGGTCCTTGGTCTATCAGTACCAATTTTGGCAGTACCATTTGGTCTAGCAGGACCTTTTGGTTTTGGTCTCCAATCTTGTGTTTTGACCACAGATTTCTTTTCAATGGGACTTTTCTCAACTCTTGGTGCATGTTTGAAAGTATTTCTTGCACCCTCAGTAGTTGGTTTTGAATTAACAGGCTTATTTGGTCTAACAATATGATTAACTTTTGGTGTGTTAGACTTAACAAAACTTTTTCTGGGGTTAGTTTCATTTGTTTTAGACCTTGATTTACTCCCAGAAACCCAGTTGTTACAATAAGCATGAGTATGATTAAAACTACCACAGTAATAGCAAGCCTTATTGTACATAACAAAATCATCACCAAGTTGGTGTGACTTAAGATTGTTCCAATTTCTTTGGCTACCTCTAGGTTTGCTATTGCACTTAGCACAACATTCAACTGTTTTTAGAACAGCTTTAGCCTTAGTCTTAATCTCTACACTTTTAGGACTGACTGGTCCTATTTTGTTTCCTTTGTTTGAAACAGTCTCTTCTTCATCATCATCAGATGTCCAATCTTCAATAATTAGAACATCTGATTTCTTATCAGTGAGCACCTTTTTGTTAGAGAGTGAAGCAACATTAGCACTCTCAAAAGGTTCACTTTTCTCTACAGATTTCACTAGTGGTTTATTGGTGACTTCATGTAAACCTGATTCTGCAAGATCTAATCCTGGGGGACAAGGGATTCCTCTGTAAGGAGGTGGACAAGTATTGTATCCAATCCCAGATTTGATTCTCTTGTTCATTTGATTTTCAACTATGCTTCTAGTACAGTCAGAAGCAGTTTCCAATGTGGTAACAGTTAGTTGAATATTATCCCTTGCCAATGTCACTTTAGCACACTCAGTTCTTAACATATTTATTTCAGCATCTTTCAAAAATATTTCCCTATTAAGAATGCCTTTTGCATTAGAAAAAGTGAGTTCATTTTCCCTAAAATGGATTATTTGTTTCTCAAGTTTGGCCATACCACACTTATGATTAACTAGCTCTTGATGAGTATTTCTTTGTTCTACTTTCAGTTCATCATAAAGTTTTATTAAAGTTTGTAATTCTTCAAAAACTTTGCAAGCATTAGAACATTTAGTAATTTGTACCTCAGGATTGGAGAAAGCCATTAAAGCCATTTCATCTGAAGTTGACTCCTCTTCACCCAAAAAGCTCCAATCAAAACCCATCCCATCAATAGCTACCATAGCTTTAGGCTCAGTGATTTCCACAGCCTTGCTCTTGTTTTCAAAGCCTCCCTTGTTCTCAAAGTTTCCTTTGTTCTTGTTCTCAAACCCTCTACCCTTATCATCCTGCTTCTTTGGTCTTCTACACTCTCTTGAGTAGTGACCCTTCATGTGGCAGTTGTAACACTCCACTTTTGACTTGTCATACCCAGCAGGCTCATTACTATTTATGATAATCTTCTTTCCAGTCCTCATCAGCAATTTCTTAGCCCTTATGCTCAGAAGTGAAAGTTGCCACTTTATGTCCATTTCTTCAAGATCATCATCATTGATCTCTTGAATGTCTTCAAAAGTCAATATGGAACCATTGTGTTATGATGTAAGGAAAGCACAACCAATTGTTTCATCTAGAATTGTTTTGGTACTGCTAGAAGTACTGGCAGTACCAAAATTTGTGTTGGCAGTACCTTCTTCTCTACCATCTTTTTCTTCATCTACTACCCTTGAGGTGCTTGGAGATGATACAAAAGCCATATTTTCTGAGCTTGAACCAGTAGTCTTCTTTACTTCATGCTCTACTATTTTGAAGTTGTTGTAGAGATCATTAAGACTCATCTGATCAATATCTGGTTTGTTTTTCCAGACAATGACATGCATGGACCATTCAGAGGGTAAACTCCTAAGGAATTTGGAGTTTAAGTCCTCTTGAGTTATCAGTACTTCATGAATGGCTAACTGACTTGAAAGCTTTTGTAGTCTATTGAACATGCTGTCCAAAGACTCATTTGTTGTGGCTGTAAAGTTTTCAAACTGATGTTTGAGGAGAGTTTTCCGAGTTTTCTTGGTGGCATCATTTCCAGCAAATCTAGCCACAATAGCTTGAAAAAGAGTTTTAGCACATTTGTACTTGTTGAAGATCAAATGCTGGTCATTTGGAATAGTCATGAGAAGCATACTCCTGGCCTTGAGATCATTTCTCTTTTGGATTCTTTCTTCTGCGGTTGCAGGGTTTACTTGCAAATTTGTTACTATTTCATCGTTTACTGTGGAGGTGGTGATTGTAGGTTTGAATGATTTTCCTTGTTCAATGATCTCCCAAAGTGCATAGTCTTGCACTTGAAAGTATTGCTCTACCCTCAGTCTCCACATATCAAACTCATTTTGTTTGAGTAATGGAAGTTTTGCAACCACATTGGTTTGAATGTGTTCAACGTCCATTGTTCTTTTAAATCGTAAATATCAGCCTAGCTCTGATACCACTTGTGAAGGATTATACAAACACTTGGGATGTTTATCTTAATATTGTGTTTGGGATATTTAGGAATGAATGTGTTTTAGCACGCGGAATTTACTATAACACACTTAAAAGAAACAAAGGCGATGAATATGTAAACGTGAGTTATAATGAACAATGAACACAACTTTAGTAACACAAAATGATTCAATATTATTGATGAAATAATACGGATGATCTAACTATCATCAGGATTACAAAGTAACCTTGAATCTTTGGTTTTAAAGGATTTGTGAATTAGTAACTATGTTACTTAGAAAGATTGTGTTGGTTCAGGTTATTACAAAGCTATTAGTTGAAGAGATATCTAATAAGGTGACTAAGGGTTCCTTTTATAGGATAAGGAACCCTTTTACATGTTGTCAAGTTGCACAATAAAATAAGATACTTGGATTTTTCTAGCCTACTATTTATTACAACTTCCAATGTAAACTACTCTGTATATTCTTCTGCACAACATAGAAGACTGAACTACTTCTACTAAACGTATTACATTGTACAAAGACTAATGATATAACTAAATATCTACAAATAAATATCTATCAACTTGACATTCAACTGGGCAGCACCTTCTTCAACTAGCAGTACCTTCTTACCCAGAAGGTACTGTTAGTACATCTTCAACTTCTTCAAAATCAACTAGCAGGCTCAATATCTCATCTAGCAGGCTCTTTGACTTGAACATTTTATTCCCAACAAGCGTCAATAGCATCAAATATATCTTCTTCACCAACAACATATTCTCTACCAGGAAACCCCCTAAATGAACCGCCATGGTGTATGCGTATGGTGAACAAATTGGGTGCACACGCTGCGTAAAAAAATGCAATTAGTTAGTAAATCAACAAAGATAAACACAAGATCATTGCAAAATATAGCTCAAACCATTAAAAAAACAAGTCATTACCATATGCCTTATCACATTCGATTTCCAAGTCTTTGGTTTAGCTACTCTTTTTTTTCTCATCTTCCATGTTGTTAGCCCAATTATTGACAAAGATTTGGGAACAAGATTATCAATGTGAAAATTTTAGTTAGAGAAATTAGGGGATGAGTAATGTACGATTAGATGGTTGATGTGAGCGGGAAAGTGGCAAATAAACTTGTCAAGGACTTATGGGGAGTGATTACACTCAGATTGTTATTAAAGAAGGGAGAGAGGGTAAAATGACTAATGAACCTTGTCTAACACATCATCAAACCACCCTTTCCAACCACCCTTTCAGACCCCGTACGAGAGCAAAACGAAACGGAGGACGAAATGTAAGAACGGGGGATAGTTTAGGGACCATCGGTGTAATTTACCCTTTTCTGTATATATTTATTTCATGTTGTGTTGTATATTAGAATTTATTTGTTTGTAAGACATTATCGACGACACAAATGAAGTACTTTTAAGTTAATGAAACTTTGGAAGACTTGATTGTAATAAAATGTTTTGGGACCGATTAATTGGTTCAAATTGTATCTAATCCGACCCGACCTGACCTGACTTGATACGACCTATTAATTGGTTTGTACCGCTAACGTCTTTTTACCTTAACTAAATAAGGGAACCACTTTATTTTTTGCGCTAGTTCCGCCAATGGACACATATATTATATATTTTAACTTAAAAGGTACTTAAGACCTAACAATGAAGACAGAAAAATTGCCAGTTAACTACATCTGTTCACAATTTAGATTATAATCAAAGGATTGTGTTTTATATTTTTTGAACTTATCAATAATAGTCAATCCAGCTTTATAATAAAAGTATTATTACAAAATACTCTCTCAGTCCCATAATAATTGTCTACTTTGACTTTTTTGAGTCTTTCTTGTTCAACTTTGACCGTTAATATTTTTATTTGTGTTATATAATACTTAATAAAAATTATACCAATGAAAATACATTTAAAACCCAATCTATTCATATATTTTTCATCAAGTATTATATTACACAAATAAAAATATTTATGGTCAAAGTTGAATAAAAAAGACTCAATAAAGTCAAAGTGGACAATTATTATGGGACGGAGGTGGTACATAAAAAGAAATTATTGAATACCAAAAACTTTATTCGAGATTGAAATTGCAATTAATCAAAAATCTAAACGGAAGAGCAATTCATATTACCCGGAGAGGGCGAGCTTTTTGACTTACATGTATGCAACTTCACTGGGTTAATCACAGGACTGGTTCCGACCATTCTCTGGACACCCCCAAATGTACACACCCAATGAGGTTTGAACCGTTAACCTCTTGTGAGGAAACCATTGACCTTACTACTAGGCCATTTGATGATAGTTAATATACAAAGTTTTCAAAGACAAATGCCAAAAAACACTGTATACTTTGGTTGAGTTTATATCTAGGACTAAGTGTACCAATGACGAACATCACCCCACCAACTCAGCAGTACATCATCTTTTCACTTCATTATCAAGTTCGCCACCAAACAAGTATAATAAGACCATCAACCTCACCACCAAATCACACAAACATAATACAATAACACCACCGTGATTTTTAGCAGGTTAGTTTGACTAAATGTCTCATCTTATCTACCTTTTGTTTGGTGTGAACTATGTGCTTATATGTGGTATATGTGTGGTTTATGGGTGTTAAGTTCTTGTGATAGCACTAAATCCCTGAGTGTGAGGTTTATATCATGATTTGAGTTGTATTTGTGGGATAAGTTCATTTTGATCGCCTTAGTGGTGTAGAAATGACTTGTGTAGTTTTGGTGTTTTGGTGGTTTTGCGTAACAAGTCTTCGTTCAATTATTTGAGCGTTAGTAAGTTACGTGGAGGTTATTTTTATGGAGTATATTAGTGTTAAGTGTGAAATTTCTATTTTTGGAAACTTTATTTTGAAAATGGTATTTTTCCGGATTGTCGTAAAAACGAAGGTTTATCGCGTAAGGTGTTAATTTAAGTATAGGGTTTTTATAAAATATCAAAAGTATAAGGTTTTGAGTGTAATAAATAAATTTAAATATATATATATATATATATATATATATATATATATTATATATATATATATATATATATATATATATATATATATATATAATAAAGAAATCGGTTAGGAAAAAAAAAAGAAAAAAAAAAGGAAAAAAGGAAACCAAATTGTAATCTAATTGCAAAACTTGGAGGAAAAGATATCTAGATTCTTCCATAGACCACTATAAATACAAAACCAAAATAACCCTCATTCTTCTATTGAAAATTTCGACCAAGCAAGGGAAAAAAAGAGAGAAGAGATTTTTTTTAGGGTTTTCATCTTCCAATAATTAAGGTAAAATTTATAATACTTGTGTTTAAATAATTTTTATAATTCATGTAACTATAATATGATGGATTAGGGTTTATATTTAGATCTGTAAATTATGATTATAAAACATGTGGGAATCATTAATTAGTGATATTATAATGATTGGTGAAGTAATTAGGGTTTAAAACATGTTAATTAATGAGTTATGAATCTGGCAGAATTATAAGGCTGTAAAGATTCGATTGTGTTTAATAGATGGTGATGAGTTAGATCACGAATTTTATGTCTAAATTGTAGTTCAGTGAAAGAGCTTTCTAAAAAGTCCAACCACGATCAATTTTGAGGTTGGGAAGTCAGTCAAACGAATTTTATGAGTTAAGGTGTCAAAACAGTTAAACCGGGACAGATTTAGGTTAGAAGTAATGAGATCAAAAGTGGTGTAAAAAGTGTAGTTTGGGTTAGCCCTTCTGTGGGAATTGAGTTCTATATTATTTTTGACTTCCACCGGAAAAATTAGACGATAATAAGTTGTGCGAGTATGTCTAAGAGGTCAAAACTTTTTGGTGTGCGTTCAGATCCGAATCTGGATAGTTGTCATGTTTGATTTTTCATTGGGTACTTGTTTGTGTTTTTAATGCATGGCCTTCTGGGACAAGCTTGTATGCTTATGAAGGATCATGGTGAATTTTTGGTGTGAGTTGTAATGCTTTATTCGCTGTGATTTTATGTGGGTGAAAGTACCCTACGAATCTGCGTTTTCTGAAAGTTTTAATTAAGGGATTTAGTGAGTGTAAGGTATTGGGTGATTATTAGTATGGAGTCTAGGTAATCCATAGTGGGTTATATGAACCTTAGACATCCATCATATATATGTGTTACATGGACTATAGCTTTTAGCTTGGTCGCGTGTAATGTGGTATTGTTTGTTTGTATAGATTGTGTGTTGATAACTTGGAAGCTGCGGAGTTGAGGTGAGTTCATAGTCCCATATTTTTACTTTGTTTTAAACTTGGGATGGAGATGATGCTTGTATTTAAATTGTTTTGAGATTACTGCGATTATGTGTTTTAAAAGGCATGGACGTGTAATTGTTATTATACTTTTACTGCATGTTATTGTGGTGTTTAATTGTGGTGATTATTTGAGTGGGAAAGTCCTAGTGGCTCTACTCATTATAATTATCTTGGATCGGTGGGCGCGTTCCGTCCCAATTGTGGTGGTATTTGGATCGGTGGGCACGTTCCGTCCCAATTTATGTGGTGTTGGGATCGGTGGGCACGTTCCGTCCCAATTGATGTGGTGTTTGGATCGGTGGGCACGTTCCGTCCCAATTTATACTTGGATCGGTGGGCACGTTCCGTCCCGTAAGCTGTGATTGCATGTTAGTTGTATGATAACTATATTTTTACTGTCCTGCTATATTTTATAATCACAGTGAACTGATAATGGAGGTATATTGTGTGTCTTAAACCTATGAATCTCACCAACATTATGTTGACGTTTTTAAGCATCATTTTCAGGTGAGCATTCTAAGGCTAAGATAGAAGGGCGCGATTAGAAGAGACCTAGTTTGCATTTGAGGATGGTTATCTTTAAGTTTAAATTTGAATAAGTTGGATTTTGTTTATGATACTTGAATGTTTTTCATTAGTAACTTTATGTTTTAATGAAGATACATTGGAGTTTGTTTTCGGTTATTTTATGTTGGGGTATCGTTACGACACTTTGTGTCTGTTCTTTACTCTTTATATTTGCATATAGTAATTCTCTATATAGACGCCATGTGTTGTGATGATATCCATGATGTTGCACTAGCGTTTCCGCCATCGGCGAGGTGTGACAGATTGGTATCAGAGACTTGGTTATAGAGAAGTAGGTGGTTGAACCTAGACTATAACCTAGGAGTCCCTCATATAGTTGCATTTAGGGCCTATGTGTGAATATAGTATTTTACGTGTTTATTTTTCTTGAGTTTATGAGTAGTTTCTTCGAGTTTCGGACGCCGATTGAACCCCCATACTTAGTATTGTATACGTCGATTATAGTATGTCACCTCCCTCGCGTAAGAAGTTTCGTTGGGCTATCGTTTTGCTACCAGTTGTAAGGGAAGTGTTAGGATGAAGCGGAATAACCGCAGAATCCGAGTTCCCGCTAGCATAAATCTATGTTCGGACAAGGACGGGATGTATAGGGAAAACATTGATGGAGAAGAAGTGGAGAGGTTTGCAACCACAGTGACTGTTGGAGATGGAGTCGTTACCAAGTACTCTGGGAAGTGTCCTCACTTCTCACATGAAGGAAAGGTGGTTCTGTCTAAACCTCGTGAGTTGTATGTACTCGTGGATCATGCGGAATTGGAAGAAAGAAACAGGAATGGGTGGTTGAGTAAAGATGAAGGGGAGTTAGGATGGAATGACGTGGATACGGATCTGGAGTCCGTAGCAGGTAGTAAGTTTAACCGATCTGAGTGGGGAGACAAATGCGAGAGTGGAGCTTGAGCCATTGTGCGACGTCTTTTGTTTTGTGTCATGTTTTGGAATTCTTATATTGTCTTTTACCGTCGGGAGCCATGTTGGAGCACGATTACTCCTGAATATTGGATCAGTTTTATCTATGTGATTTTGACTATAGAGTTAAGTGGTCATTGGAATTGTTCCATGATCGTTGGAATTGTTCCATGTGAGATGATTGTTTGCATGAAGTGTGGTCATAGGAGGAATTACACTTGTGAAAGGGAGCATAGATAATTATGGTGGCCAACATAATTATACATGCTTCACAACAAAAGTTGACTTGCAAGTATGATAGCATGGATTGTGTTGTATATTAGGTGTTATGTGGTATATATGCGTTATCATTGAGATGTGTGGTTTTGGAAGCAAGTATGCGTGTGGAATAGGCCTTATAACTATGGTCGCGAACATAATTATAAGGGTATCACACACGTGGACTTGTGACCATGATTACATTGATTGATGTTTGTTGTTATATGTTGTGGTAGGTGTTATGTGATATCATGTTGATGATGGTTGTATGGTTAGAGATGTATTCTCTTAACCGTTTGGGAAATCGTTGTATGTGGGAGTGTGTGGGTGGTAGGATTCCATTCTACCTATCATATACTGATACCTCGATTGTCCGTTGGTACTAATGTTGTGATATTTAAGTTGGTTCGTTTGCTAGACTATTGAATGATGAGCCTAGTGAGCTTAGACCTAGTATTGTGATTGAAATAGCTAGCGGTAGGGAAGTAGAAGTTGACAAGGTTATTCGTGGGTGCACGATAGTGTTAGAGGGCATTCCATTTATGATTGACTTGATACCTTTTGGGCATGGGAGTTTCGATGTGGTGATAGGGATGAGCTGGTTGTCTAAGCATAGAGCCGAAGTTATATGCCATGAGAAGGTAGTGCGTATACCTTTAGGGAATGGTAGTATCCTTCGGATACAAGGAGAATGCGTAGGGAAGGACGTGAAAACTCTTAAGACTGCAAAGGCTAAAGAACGTAAGATAGAAGAGATTCCTGTGGTATGTGAGTTTCCTGGCGTTTTCCTGAGGACTTGTCCGGATTGCCTCCAATCCGTCAAGTTGAATTCCGTATCGAGTTGGTTCCTGGAGCGACACCTGTGGCGAAATCCCCATATCGTTTAGCACCCTCTGAGATGCAGGAGTTGTCCCCGCAGTTACAAGAACTTCAGGAGAAGGGGTTTATTAGACCTAGTCATTCTCCGTGGGGAGCACCTGTGTTGTTCGTGAAAAAGAAGGACGGTTCATTCAGGATGTGTATTGACTATCGGGAGTTGAACAAGTTAACGGTTAAGAATCGGTATCCTCTTTCGAGAATTGATGACCTTTTTGATCGATTGCAAGGTTCTCGATTTTTCTCGAAGATTGACCTACGTTCTGGGTATCATCAGCTGAGAGTGCATGATGAGGATATTCCGAAGATTGTTTTTAGGACTCGTTATGGACACTTTGAGTTCACAGTTATGCCATTTGGGTTGACAAATGCACCCGCGGTATTCATGGATTTGATGAATCGTGTTTGCAAGCCTTACTTGGATAAATTCGTGATTGTGTTCATAGACGACATTCTAATTTATTCTAATTCGAAGGAGGAGCATGGAGAACATTTGAGATTGATCCTTGGATTACTGGAGAAAGAGAAGTTGTACGCCAAGTTCTCAAAAATGTGAGTTTTGGCTTGAGGAGGAACATTTTCTTGGACATGTGGTGAATAGTGAAGGAATTCATGTGGACCCTAGTAAGATAGAAGCGGTCAAGAACTGGAAGGCTCCTACGACGCCGTCCGAGATACGCTCGTTCTTAGGATTGGCGGGTTATTACCGAAGATTTATAGCGAATTTTTCTAAGATTGCTAAACCCCTTACTTTGTTGACTTAGAAGAACAAGAAGTATGTTTGGGGAGAAGAGCAGGAGGTGGCTTTTCAGTCACTAAAGGATAGTTTGGGTAATGCACCTATTCTGACGTTACCTGATGGGCCAGACGATTTCGTTGTGTATTGTGATGCGTCGAATCAAGGATTTGGGTGTGTACTAATGCAAAGGGTAAGGTGATAGCTTATGCATCCCGACAACTCAAGATTCATGAGAAGAATTATACCACTCATGATCTAGAGCTTGGTGCGGTAGTATTTGCTCTCAAGAATTGGAGACATTATCTGTATGGCACAAAGAGTGTTGTTTATACAGATCATAAAAGCCTTCAGCATATTTTCAGTCAGAAGGAGCTGAATATGCGACAAAGAAGGTGGATTGAGTTATTTAGTGATTATGATTGTGAGATTCGCTATCATCCTGGAAAGGCGAATGTGGTGGTTGATGCTTTAAGTAGAAAAGAGCGGATTAAGCCTAAGCGTGTGCGAGCGATGTGTATGACACTACAGTCAGGAATTAAGGGTAAGATATTGGCAGCACAAGAAGAAGCTCTTAAGGATGAGAATGCGACCTCTGAGATGCTGCGTGGCTTAGATCAACAAATGGAGAAAAAGGAGGATGGTGGACTGTATTTCTTAGATAGAATATGGGTTCCATCGGTAGGAGGTGTAAGGAAGTTGATCATGGATGAGGCTCATAAATCGGGGTACTCGATTCATCCAGGATCGGACAAGATGTATTATGATCTTAGAGATGCATATTGGTGGCCGAGAATGAAGAGGGAAATAGCTGAATATGTTAGCCAATGTTTGACTTGTTTGAAAGTTAAGGCTGAGCATCAGAAACCCTCTGGATTGTTACAACAGCCGCCGATTCCGGATTGGAAATGGGAGAGAATAACAATGGATTTTATTACTAAGTTGCCTCAAACAAATAGTGGACATGACACGATATGGGTCATAGTGGATAGGCTGACGAAGTCTGCACATTTTCTGGCCATTCGTGAAGATTATAAGATGGAGAAGCTAGCGAGAATTTATATTAATGAGATTGTGGCGAGACATGGTGTGCCTGTGTCGATTATTTCAGATCGCGATAGTAGGTTTACCTCGCGGTTCTGGCAATCGTTGCAAAAGGCGTTGAATACACCATTGGATATGAGCACTGCTTATCATCCACAGACTGATGGGCAAAGTGAGCGAACGATTCAAACTTTGGAGGATTTACTTAGAGCGTGTGCTATTGATTTTGGAGGAAGCTGGGATACTCATTTGCCTTTGGTTGAGTTTTCCTACAACAACAGCTATCATTCCAGTATTAGATGTGCACCATTTGAGATGTTATATGGGAGGAAGTTTAGATCACCTATTTCATAGGCAGAGGTTGGAACAAGCCAACTAATTGGTCCTGAAATAGTGCAAGAGACTACGGATAAGGTGTTTCAGATTAAGGAAAGACTTAGGGCAGCAAGAGATCGCCAAAAGAGCTATGCGGATAATCGCCGTAAGCCTTTGGAGTTTAGTGTGGGTGATTTTGTGATGTTGAAAGTGTCTCCTTGGAAAGGTGTTGTGCGTTTCGGTAAGAAAGGCAAGTTAGCACCAAGATATGTAGGACCGTTTGAGATTACGGAAAGGATTGGACTTGTGGCTTATCGGTTGAAATTGCCTGAGGAATTAAGTAGTGTGCATGATACGTCTCACGTATCTAATTTAAAGAAATGTTTGGCGGATGCTAGTTTGCATGTGCCGATAGATGAGATTAAGATTAACAAGACTCTTCACTTTGTTGAGGAACCTGTTGAAATTATGGATCGAGAGGTTAAGAGTATGAAACGTGGTAACATAGCATTAGTGAAGGTGCGTTGGAATTCCAAACGTGGTCCTGAGTTTACTTGGGAACGTGAGGATTAGATGAGGTCTAAGTACCCGAAGTTGTTTGCTGAGAAGGTTGATGAGACGAGCTGTTAAATCTCGGGACGCGATTTCCCTAAGTGGGGGATGATGTAACAACCGTGATTTTTAGCAGGTTAGTTTGACTAGATGTCTCATCTTATCTACCTTTTGTTTGGTGTGAACTATGTGCTTATATGTGGTATATGTGTGGTTTATGGGTGTTAAGTTCTTGTGATAGCACTAAATCCCTGAGTGTGAGGTTTATATCATGATTTGAGTTGTATTTGTGGGATAAGTTCATTTTGATCGCCTTAGTGGTATAGAAATGACTTGTGTAGTTTTGGTGGTTTTGCGTAACAAGTCTTCGTTCAATTATTTGAGCGTTAGTAAGTTACGTGGAGGTTATTTTTATGGAGTATATTAGTGTTAAGTGCGAAATTTCTATTTTTGGAAACTTTATTTTGAAAATGGTATTTTTCCGGATTGTCGTAAAAACGAAGGTTTATCGCGTAAGGTGTTAATTTAAGTATAGGGTTTTTATAAAATATTAAAAGTATAAGGTTTTAAGTGTAATAAATAAATTTAAAAAATATATATATATATATATACACACACATAATAAAGAAATCGGTTAGGAAAAAAAAAAGAAAAAAAAAAGGAAAAAAGGAAACCAAATTGTAATCTAATTGCAAAACTTGGAGGAAAAGATATCTAGATTCTTCCATAGACCACTATAAATACAAAACCAAAACAACCCTCATTCTCCTATTGAAAATTTCGAACAAGCAAGGGAAAAAAAGAGAGAAGAGATTTTTTTTTAGGGTTTTCATCTTCCAATAATTAAGGTAAAATTTATAATACTTGTGTTTAAATAATTTTTATAATTCATGTAACTATAATATGATGGATTAGGGTTTATATTTAGATCTGTAAATTATGATTATAAAACATGTGGGAATCATTAATTATTGATATTATAATGATTGGTGAAGTAATTAGGGTTTAAAACATGTTAATTAATGAGTTATGAATCTGGCAGAATTATAAGGCTGTAAAGATTCGATTGTGTTTAATAGATGGTGATGAGTTAGATCACGAATTTTATGTCTAAATTGTAGTTCAGTGAAAGAGCTTTCCAAAAAGTCCGACCACGATCAATTTTGAGGTTGGGAAGTCAGTCAAACGAATTTTATGAGTTAAGGTGTCAAAACAGTTAAACCGGGACAGATTTAGGTTAGAAGTAATGAGATCAAAAGTGGTTTAAAAAGTGTAGTTTGGGTTAGCCCTTCTGTGGGAATTGAGTTCTATATTATGTTTGACTTCCACCGGAAAATTAGACGATAATAAGTTGTGCGAGTATGTCTAAGAGGTCAAAACTTTTTGGTGTGCGTTCAGATCCGAATATGGATAGTTGTCATGTTTGATTTTTCATTGGGGACTTGTGTGTGTTTTTAATGAATGACCTTCTGGGACAAGCTTGTATGCTTATGAAGGATCATGGTGAATTTTTGGTGTGAGTTGTAAAGCTTTATTCGCTGTGATTTTATGTGGGTGAAAGTACCCTACGAATCTGCGTTTTCTGAAAGTTTTAATTAAGGGATTTAGTGAGTGTAAGGTATTGGGTGATGATTAGTATGGAGTCTAGGTAATCCATAGTGGGTTATATGAACCTTAGACATCCATCATATATATGTGTTACATGGACTATAGCTTTTAGCTTGGTCGCGTGTAATGTGGTATTGTTTGTTTGTATAGATTGTGTGTTGATAACTTGGAAGCTGCGGAGTTGAGGTGAGTTCATAGTCCCATATTTTTACTTTGTTTTAAACTTGGGATGGAGATGATGCTTGTATTTAAATTGTTTTGAGATTACTGTGATTATGTGTTTAATAAAAGGCATGGACGTGTAATTGTTATTATACTTTTACTGCATGTTATTGTGGTGTTTAATTGTGGTGATTATTTGAGTGGGAAAGTCCTAGTGGCTCTACTCATTATAATTATCTTGGATCGGTGGGCGCGTTCCGTCCCAATTGTGGTGGTATTTGGATCGGTGGGCACGTTCCGTCCCAATTTATGCGGTGTTTGGATCGGTGGGCACGTTCCGTCCCAATTGATGTGGTGTTTGGATCGGTGGGCACGTTCCGTCCCAATTTATACTTGGATCGGTGTGCACGTTCCGTCCCGTAAGCTGTGATTGCATGTTAGTTGTATGATAACTATATTTTTACTGTCCTGCTATATTTTATAATCACAGTGAACTGATAATGGAGGTATATTGTGTGTCTTAAACCTATGAATCTCACCAACATTATGTTGACGTTTTTAAGCATCATTTTCAGGTGAGCATTCTAAGGCTAAGATAGAAGGGCGCGATTAGAAGAGACCTAGTTTGCATTTGAGGATGGTTATCTTTAAGTTTAAATTTGAATAAGTTGGATTTTGTTTATGATACTTGAATGTTTTTCATTAGTAACTTTATGTTTTAATGAAGATACATTGGAGTTTGTTTTCGGTTATTTTATGTTGGGGTATCGTTACGACACTTTGTGTCTGTTCTTTACTCTTTATGTTTGCATATAGTAATTCTCTATATAGACGCCATGTGTTGTGATGATATCCATGATGTTGCACTCGCGTTTCCGCCATCGGCGAGGTGTGAAACACAATAACACCACCAACAACATCTGCTCCAAACCCCGCTGCCATGCGTCATGGTGGTAGTGGCGTGATAACCTTAACGTGTCATTAAAAAAAGGGGGGGGGGGTGTGGTTGCATCCCTTATTACGTCTGATCTAAGTTTTTTTTTATCAATTTTGTTTTATTAAAACTCAATAAAAATGTTGTAGAACCTGATAGCTAGAATTAATATTTCTTGTTAATTTAAAACAACAAGCCTATCATATGAATAAAAAGTGACAATACTTCCACGCCAGCACTCATTTGACCAAAATCATGAAATGTCAAACATTTTATCAGTGAATGTGTGGGAGCCTTGACTTCACACACGTATTGTTTAAGTGTTCAAGGCTCTTTTGACAATAACCACGATTATCATTTTAAGAAAAACTTTAAAGAAAGCTATACGCACCTGGCTATCAACAAAAGGAGTCGTCGAATAAATGTTCAATGCACCATAATGAATACTTTACTTGAATCCTCTTAGGCATTCATGAAATCCACACAACTTCTTTTATTACATGCAAGTTATATTTCCGAACTTTACGTAAGAATCTGCGAGATCCTTCCAACAACATCAACATAAAAATACAAAACCAAATAAAAGACAACTTCAAATTTGTAGTAAATAATTTCATTAATGTCACTAAATTGACAAATATATTTTAATAGTATTATTTCATAAACAATACTTTAATGCTCTGGTGTTTGACGCACAAGCTTAAGCTTGTCTTCTGAATAAATAAGGTACTTCAAAAATAAATTATGTTTATTTGGATATATATTATGAAGCTTTTGGAAATATAATCTTTATAATATCAAAAGTTTAAATGTTACTTGAAATAACTTGTAAGAAAATTTAATTTATCTTATGTTTCAACGTAAACTAGTTTTATTAACAATTAAATTACCATTATCTACTCCACCAAAACAAATAACCAAAATCCATACTATTTTCTCATATTACGGTTTTCTACATGGCTACCAAATACATTTACCCGTCAAACTCATTTGCTCACTACTTCATATGTGTCACAATATAGATCAAACGTTTATTTAATTAAAAAAAAGGACATGCCGAGCAAATTGGTTTGCTCGCTACTTCAGTCAAACCATCACAATTGAATGAACTTGCATTAAATAACAACTTCAGCGCTATACTTTCGATGCATAAAAAAATAATAATAATAGAAATAAAGTAAATATGAGGATGAGGGTGACTGCATGAGCTGAGTTTGACTATTTGAGCATAGTACATCACCAATCACAACTGTTAGATTGTAAAGAATATTTATTGATCTAGATATATGCATTGAAATATGATGACCAACCTATTGTTCATCACGAAGCCATAAGAAGTGAGCAAATTAGGAAGGAAGAAGCGAGCAAAAGAAGTTTGCTTGCACTTCCACATGTCAATACCGGTACCTTCTACAAAATAATCAAAGCGAGCAAATTGAGATGGTGAGCAAAGTATTTTACTTGCACATACACGTGCCAGCACCTGATGAAATCTACAAAATAATCTTAGCGAGCAAATTGGCATGGCGAGCAAACTTGTTTTGCTGGCACTTACAGGTGTCACAATCATATTTTATCTAGAAAAAAAATGGATAAGTGTAAAAATCTTATTGAACACGCTCAAATAAAAGGTCAAGCAAACTTGTTTTGCTCGCTAAGTTGTATTTCGTAACACAATATTTTAGGGTCGAAATTGGTGAAACAGTTTTCAAACTGTCGATACTAGAAATTTTCACTTTTATTAAACATACTATAAATAAAGAGTAAATTGCAAAAACCGTCTTTGTAGTATGTTTAAATTACATGCGCAATCTTTACCTTTTCGAAAGTGAAAGTGCCGTCTTTGTGCAAAACCTTTGGTGGGGATTTTGTCCATGCCTCAAAGTAAAATGACTAAAATGCACCGATGAAAGAGACGATATACGCACCAATTTCCTACAAAAATGACACCTGCGCTTTAAAAAAATTAAAGACTGTACTTAAAATATGAACATACCACAAGGACGATTTTTGTAATTTACTCTATAAATAAATTTACAGATAAGATATATAGTAATAACAAATATAGAGATAAATAAATAGATGTAGTAGTAATAAGATTGAGATAACTTGTTTATTACACAATTACCCCATGAGCTGAAAAGCAAAGCTGGCAAAATCCTGTGATCACTTCCTAACTTATCACGCGTTGATTACCACCGGCAGATCTCCGGTCACACAGATCTCCGTTATATAACCGTCACTTCCAATACCTTTCCATTAAATTCATCATCAACAATTTAATTAATTATTCAATCAATCAATCAATCATTATTATTATATCTATATATATATTTTTTGTTGGGATAAGTAGTGTTGTTTTGTGTGTGGTATGGCGGATGCGTTATCTGTCATTCCAGCCGCCGTGCTTCGGAACTTATCCGATAAGCTTTACGAGAAGCGTAAGCTTGCGGCATATGAGGTTTGGATTCAATTTGATTAGTTAATCAATGTGTTAGGGTTTTGTGATTATGATGATTTGATTGTTTTGATTTAGGTTGAAGGAATTGTGAGGCAGTTGACAGCTGTTGGTGATCATGATAAGATAACTGCGGTTATTAATTTGTTGACTCATGAGTATACGTATTCGCCGCAAACGAATCATAGGAAGGTATGGCGAGTATGTTGACTTGTGATAGTTTGATTAAGTTGAATTGTTGATGATTTTTGTGTTTGTTTTTTTGTTTCTAGGGAGGGTTGATTGGTTTGGCTGCGGCTACTGTTGGTTTGAGTGCCGAAGCGGCGCAGCATCTCGAGGTTTGGATTTCATCATTTCGTTGACTATGTTGGTATATCATGTGAATGTTAGTTTAGGGTTCTGATACGCTAGTTAGATTTGGTAGATGGTTAAATGTTTATGCTATAGTAGTTGTTACGTGTCTTTACATTTTTGCCACAATATTTATCAGATTGCCTAATATGTTCATAGGCGATAACATTGTTTTTGCAATAGTTGTTTTCATGATTAAAGGGATTTTATCCGATTGTTTTTTAGTATCTGAACATCCTTTAGTGGAATGTTTACGTTGTGATGTGTAGCAATGACACATTGAGGTGGTGATAATTAAAAGTTTTTAAACTAGAAATCTCGAATTTAGGATCTTCTACACTTAATAAGATCTATCTATTGATTAAAGGAGTAGTTGGATTATGACAAGAGTATATAGTATTAAGAAAATGTATGTGACCTAGTGGACAATTTCTCCACCGGTTATTCCCTTCAAATACCAAATTTTGTGACGTTTGTGGTACCAAAGGTGGTATCCATAAATTTACTCTACGTATGATAGGTCTATCAATTGGTACAGTATTTATCAAGATAACTTAAGTGGTGATCAGTCGACTTTTTTATTTCCTTGTTTGTATTTCCATCTGTATTCGCTTAAGTTATTTTACAATGTAAAATGATAATTCTATGCAACAAGAAGTTTCCTATATAAACTTAGCTGGGTATGCTCAGTTCAAGATATAGAGACAAACCCCTTATGCGTCTAGGACATGTAACATCCACTGATCCACTAACCGTTGCATTTTAAAGTTCATGTTGAAGACCACATGTGTGTGATTATAGATTCGTGTAAAGTTTATTTGGCTGTGATCAAACTTAAATACCATATTCATTACATGAATTCTCCAAATGAATTGGAAGGGTATCTTATTTAACTGAAAGGTCATATAGGATCCATGTTTGTTTGACATTTTGACGATCTGGAGTTGAACCGTCATATATCTGCAAGAGATTCAAGCGGGTTTCTTTTGCACTTTAGTTTTGTTTGCATGTGTTATTGCCTTTCTTTGCATTTAAAGGAATACTTCATTATCTTAAGAGATCTTGCTATGTCAGATCCGTGATTTTCAAAAATTGATCAAAAGGCCAGGGAACTTACATAAATCGTGATGAGTCATAGGACACATTTTTGGCCAGAAAAGGTGCTTACTTGACAAAAGGGATGGCTTTCTATAATGTATCCCAGTATATTATCATTTATTAACTATTAGTTGTCATTAACCATATACGTTGGCTATCTTAATAATTATTACGGCTGACCTCACACCCTCTCCGATGCGCTTGTATAATTATATCTATAACAGGCAAATTCATGCTTTGAACCTCTCAAACGTCCGTCCACCATCTCCGATGTGCTTGTAATGTCACCCCATTTGTTTCAGCTATGTGAAGTGTGAACAACATGTACATCTCTTAGTTGGTAACTATACTAAGCATGATTTGGCTTGCTATTTTTCATGGTTGTTAAGGCATGGGTATAACCTATCCCGAGGTGTCTAAGTGCCTAAGTCTTACTGTCAAGCACACATCCTCCTTTACATGACGTTTATTTTTTGGCTTAAGTTGTTCATTTGATCCTTTTAGATATCAAAACAAATTTGACCCTTTTAGATATTATAACACATTTGACCCTTTTAGAAATCACAACTGTAAGCTCATACGATTTTAACATGAATATTTGTAAGCTATGCCAATACGCCACTATGGTTTAACCTCTTGTCTGCGGCTGCTGAAAGGAGGCCTTGTTCATTTTCCATAAGTAACACAAAGAAAATTAAAATGTGAACCTTCCTCCAGAAGATCTTTGCAGCTGCATGTTTTTGCACCTACGACATGCAGCACCTATGTCAACTATGCCTTCTTGATAATCATCAGCTGATGTCTCTCCAGGACATGCTATGCAAGCTTTCTATGAGTTGTATATGCTGAACCTCCTTCAGGGTTGGCCAAGTGATATAAAACTTGTGATTATCATCACTAAAATGTGAGAGGTCTCGAGTACGAATCCTGCTTAGTGCAAACAACCTGAAGTGGCCGGTTTGAGTATGTGTGGTGGGCTTTACCCTGTTTGAGTATGTGGTGGTGGGCTCAAACCCGGTTGGCCAAAAGGTAGGATACCATGGTTACCAAAAAAAGTTTGTATTTGCTGATGTTCTTTTTTGAACGAGTATTTTGATATCAATAAGTTGTCATTTATGTTTTATAGCTGAGGCCTAATGTCTTTTTTTATTGTCGTAGTAGAAACTGGGTGGGCATGTCGCATATGTATACTCATACAAATATTTGTGTGTGTATACCAAAAAGTCATTATGATTTGATGGAACTCATAACGGGAGGACTTACAGCCAGTAATGTTTTAGTTAAGGATATTACTCGAGAGGATGCTTTGGCTTGTCTCATCATTTGATTTGTGGTGTATTTAATTCTGCTGTTCTGCACTCGAAGAGTAGCTCATGACTTATTTTGTATTAGTTTTTCCTTTAATTTGTTTATATTGTCGGAGAAATATATATTTATAATTGGGGCCTTCATTTCCTTGTGTTTGTCCTTTCATTGGCTCATTTAGGACACCTGTTTCGGGTAGTGTACTAATGGTTGTGCTTTAGCTATTATATTATGGGACAACGGATCTTTCAAATTAGGGGGGTTTTGTGTGCATGAAAGGGTTGTGCTGCTTCAAGCTGATGTTCTTTGAGTCCGAGGGCTTCAGAATGTAGTTTTCAGCGCTGGGCTCCAACCTGGAGGTCACACATTAATTGGCTTCGGTTTATAGGAAACTACACACCATATTGCAAATCCAAATGCCATTGGTTCTACTAGGGCTCTTTTCAAATGCTTATGGTCTTCCATAGTTTGTTATGTTCATTTAGTTGAGTCTGTCATCACTTGTTTTCGATTGTCATTCCATATTAGTGTAGTTCAATCGGGTAAGGTTGGTTATCTTCTCAAGATTCCCAGTGTATTATAATCGCTTTTTGGATCAGTTTGTGTATCAGTACATTTCAGTATTCTTCATGAAAAAAACGCAGAGCTGCTTATAAAATGTTTCATGTAACTTGATGCTAGATTCATACTTTTTCTATGATAAGTCAATTTAGAAAAGTGTACTGAAATATTATGGTATGCTACTATTGATGATCAATAGACGTACATATATAGAGATAGAAAACATATCCTAATTAATATTAATTCCTATTTTATCTTAATCTGAGTTTATCTTAGAATATAAATACATAAAGCTAATACTGATGATTATGTAGAAAACATGATAACTAAAAAAACTCTTAATTGTTATCTAATGAAATCCAACAATACGTTGATGTGAATTTGACATAATTTTTGTGCTTAATTTGATAAAATTTGTTCTCATCTCTCTTTCTCATACCACTTGCCAGCAAATTCTACCACCAGTGATAAACTCTTTTTCTGATCAAGATAGCAGAGTTCGCTACTATGCTTGTGAAGCTTTATACAACATTGCGAAGGTGAAGATGGATTTACAGTTCGTCAATCAAGCTTTCTTTGATGCAAGACTGTTTTAACTTATCTTATGCCTTTTGCAGGTTGTGAGAGGAGAGTTCATTTTCCACTTTAACAAGATATTTGATGCCTTGTGTAAGCTTTCAGCAGATTCAGATCCTAATGTACAAAGTGCTGCCCATCTTTTAGATAGACTCGTGAAGGCAAGTGTTCTCATCATATGTTTGTAGCTGTTGGCAAATTTGTATGTGCTGCTAATTATTGAATTATTGTTTTTCTTGTTTGGAAACAGGACATTGTGACAGAGAGTGATCAATTCAGGTGACTATCTTTGGTTGTCTTTGTGGTTCCAGATTTGATGGATGTACTTAAAGTTTTTATATAAAATTTATTTATTATGCTATATATTTTATATCAGCATTGAGGAATTTATACCATTGTTGAGAGAGCGAATGAATGTCTTGAATCCTTATGTCCGCCAGTTTTTGGTGGGATGGATCACAGTGTTGGACAGTGTACCAGACATAGATATGCTGGGCTTTCTTCCCGATTTTCTTGATGGTAAAAAACCATACTTTAAAGTCAATAGGCTGTTATCTTTCAGTTTTCATGTTCTTTGTCACAGACCTCTTTGAACATCACTGACATGATGATATCCCAGGTCTATTCAATATGTTAAGTGATTCCAGCCATGAAATCCGGCAGCAGGCTGATTCAGCGCTTTCAGAGTTCCTTCAAGAGATCAAGAACTCCCCGGTAAGACTTCTTTTGTAGGAAATCTGCTATCTTTTATCCGATTGCCTATCCTCATGCTCTTAAGGAAGTGTTGACTGGTTAGCTTTAGTGGTAGCTGGTGGTGCTGTGTGCCTCGATGAAATTTCTGATTTTCCAATCTAATAAACCATATTATCAATAAATCTCTCATGTATTTACACTTTGTAGTTTTCTTTCTTTATTTGTATCTTTCTGACTCTAGCAGTCCTACTTTTGAAGTCTGTAGACTATGGTCGCATGGCTGAAATACTTGTACAGAGAGCGGCTTCCCCTGATGAGTTTACTCGTTGGACTGCAATAACTTGGGTAAGGATACTATCCATTTTAATCATTTGTTGAAGTATTCTGTGAGATAATGTGGTTACCTGTGTAATATGTTTGTTTAAGCACTATTTGGACTTGTTGTGCAGATAAACGAGTTCGTTAAACTTGGTGGAGACCAGCTTGTGCCTTATTATGCCGATATATTGGGAGCTATATTGCCATGCATAGCAGACAAAGAAGAGAAAATACGAGTTGTAAGTTTGTCCTATGTTTCTTTTGTCTGTTAGGAATTACAAGGGTTCACTTGCAACACTGAACAAACCCTAGTAGTTTTTAAGACTATAAGTAGGCCTGAACTTACAAGATGCCAAAAATGACACTTTGGCAAGAAGATGGAACGTATTTATTTAGTCCACCACCCTCCCTGCATTCAGTATGCTAATTCTGTATATTTCTTTGATAACCACCACCAAGTTGGAAACGGTCACGGGGATTACCCCGGTTAGGCCGCGTACATCTGAGTAAAGACTCGCCCTCCAGTTACCCCGTTTGTATATTTCTTTTATTTGTTTGAACAGCAATAAGTTTTTGTATATTTCTTCTGATATACCGAGTTGTGACTATTAGGTAGCCCGTGAAACAAACGAAGAGCTGCGTGCAATTAAGGCCGATCCCGCTGAAGGGTTTGATGTTGGAGCAATCCTCTCCATTGCAAAGAGGTATGCTTTAGCAGTAACTTACAGTAATCTGCATATTCGGTACATAAGCTTTGTTTCTTTTATATTGAAAACAAGTATCAGTGTAAAGTCACCTTAAGGAGTGGCCGTTGTTGGCTTGCAGTATGACAATTGGTGTTTTTGTATTTGAAAGTTATATACTCTGTGTCTGTGCTGGATATATGTTCTTGAATATTGTTTTATCCTCTCAATCTATCAGGCAGTTATCTAATGAGCACGAGGCTACCCGAATTGAGTCACTGCACTGGATTTCAACCCTCTTGAGTAGACATCGTTCAGAGGTATCATTGGATTATCAAGTCCCTTTTATTTATGACACCATTTCCCTTTTGTTGTACTTTTTTATGCGTTTTTAGTTTTTATTTTGTCCAGCACAAGAGTTCATAATCCGTTCATTATTTTCTGTATATTAGAAATATCTTAAATATCCTCTAATTAGATGGATTCTGGAATTATGAAGGGCTTGTCAGCTCAGTGCTGGTATTGCGCTAGGTGACAAGTCTTGTATGTGTACATACAGTCATTCTCAATGTAGGATGTGCTGACAATAGATGCTTTCCTTTGCACCATTTACCCCGATTTTCCATTATCTAAGATTCATCTCAATTTTACTACACGTAATTACATACTTCATTATCCTTCCTCCATATAAGACAATTTGGATATATTGAGATGTTAAATGGATAGGTAGCATCATTTTTTTTATTTAGGCTATGCTTCTTCCAGAGCTCGCTGTAAAAAGGTTCATCATCTTTGCTGGAGAATCTATATTCTAACTTAAGTATGCTTACATATAACATGGTAATAGTTTGTATATCTTCAGTCACAGATTTAGCATTTTCAGATTCCTTATCCTTTGGTTAGATTGAATAATCTCTGCAAGTTGAAATAGCTCTCTTAGTATTCACCACAACCCCATACCCCACTTCGGTGGGATTGGGTATGTTGATGTTGTAGTATTCATCGCAACTAAGTAAAGGAAATCATGTATCCTGTTCTACATCTATGTTGATCTATTAGTGTCATGGACTTGCTGGTTCTACACATGTGTTTGTGATGCTTATAGATGAATTGTTATGCATTACATTGATGTATGCTTTCTGGTCTTAACATACATTGAGTATTGAATCTTATATAATTTGGAAAACGGGTTCATATGTGATCTCATGTGCTTAACAGGTCCTATCTTTTCTGAATGATATTCTTGACACACTTCTGAAGGCTCTGTCAGATCCCTCTGACCAGGTAATCAATTCTTTGACTTTCAGTTTAATGTCTCATCTCACTGCCTCGTATCTAAATTTTGTGAACCGCTCTAAAAATGTATTCTCTCTTGGATATGGGCAGTTAAATGATTTTTCCAAAGGTCTTATATTTTTATTTAAGATGATTATTGCCTTCTTAAAACTAAATATTGGGGTTTAAATTTCATTGGAAGAAATAATCTAGATATAGGGGATTCCATGATCAACTAAACGAGTTAAATTAGAACTCCTTTTCTGGATGCTCCATGATAATTGCAGTATTGCCTTTTTTCATATGATATCAAGTTAAGATTACTTTTTCCCTGTCTTTGCCAAATAAAAAATTGATGGTATTCATTTGGATCCATGGGATATCTTTATGTCTTTATTGAAGGGTGTTTTAGATCTTTTTCCTATAATGTTTTGCTTAAATATGCACAAAGTCAAACTGTTCTATGGTAAACTTTCAGGTAGTGCTCCTGGTATTGGAGGTGCATGCAGCCATAGCGAAAGACGAATATAACTTTCGCCAGCTTGTTGTTTTCTTAGTTCATAAGTTTCGTATGGATAATGCTCTCTTAGAAAGGTGATTATATCATTGTGTTTTTAAAAGTTATATATTATTATTTTATTTTATTTGCTTCTTTCATTTCTTGATGGGTTTCTGTTTTGAACTTTTTTGTTTGCCCTTTCAGGCGTGGTGCTTTGATTATTCGACGACTTTGCGTGCTTTTAGATGCTGAAAGAGTTTACCGGGAGCTCTCAAAGATTCTTGAGGGGGAAGCAGACTTGGATTTTGCATCTACTATGGTTCAGGTTCATATCTGCTATATTCTTATATATGTATATGGATATTCATATATTGTAGTATTAAACATAAAAGTTGAACTTTAAACTGCCTTATCGTGGTCTTTACAAAATCCTAACTTGAATCAAGAACAACTATACATCTGGAGCTTGTAATGATTTTCTAAGATATTCTTGTTTTGTTTTTCATTGTATTTCAGGCTTTAAATTTGATTCTGCTTACTTCTTCTGAATTGTCCGACATACGAAATCTTTTAAAGCTATCGCTTGTTAATGCTGCTGGGAAAGACTTCTTTCTTTCACTATATTCCTCATGGAGCCATTCATCGATGGCCATAATAAGTCTTTGCTTATTAGCACAGGCAAGCCCTAATTTGTTATGCTATGCGACTATTGTTGTAATCTCTCTCATAATTCATGTGTATAATATAAATATTTAATCATTTTCTAGCTTTCTGTTTTGTGTGTTACAGGCTTACCAACATGCAAGTTTGGTTATTCAGTCTCTAACTGAGGAGGACATTAATGTCATATTCTTGGTTCAACTGGACAAATTCATACACCTATTAGAGACTCCCATTTTTGCTTATCTTAGGCTACAGGTACTCAAAAAGCTATTTATATTATTCTGTTCAAGAAAAGCTATATTTTTTTTTTTCTTCGTACTAATTTGGCTTTTGTATTTTGCATGCAGCTTCTTGAACCTGGAAGATATACATGGTTGTTAAAAGCTCTCTATGGTCTTATTATGTTACTTCCTCAGGTTAGTATGTCTTGTTAATGCTGTTTGCCTTTCTTTCCTTGAAAAGCTAAAATGAATTTAAAAAGGTGAAGAATGAATGCGGCTCTTTGATGTGTTTATTTACTTTGCAGCAAAGTACTGCATTTAAGATTTTAAGGACTCGTTTGAAGACGGTGCCTTCTTATTCCTTTAACAAAGAGCAAATCCAACGTACATCATCAGGGAGCCCTTCCACACAAACTGATTACATGTCAACGGGGTTACATTTCTCAGAAGATGGCATCATGGATGGGGATTCTCATAATGTGCATAATGGAATAAATTTTGAATCTTGGCTGCAACGGTTTGAACAGATGCAACTGCAGCATCGGCTGCATTCAAAATCACAAGCACGGGCACGTAACATTTCCATATCCTCAAAGGTTCTCTTTCTTTTTCTTTTTTCTTAGAACTTATAAGTTAGCAGCATTCCCACGCCTTTTTGTTTAATTCTTTCAATCTAACCCTAGTTAGCCTCTGAAGTGTGCTTTTGCGTTCTCTTGGCTGTAAATAATTAAGAATGTAGGAATCTGTGTGGTTCTAGGTTTATTACGTTTTACCTGGTTCTGGACCAAACAAAACTTGATATCTTTTAGTCTTCTTGTCAAGAGCTGAAACAAAATATAGTGAGTTTGGTTCTGGAATAATAATTATATATAAAAAAAATGGTTTTACAAAGGTCAATTGTCACGAAGCTCCAGTCACCCTTTTCATTATTTACGGTGTTTGATTACAGAACCTCTGTAAGGATAAATGATTAGTTGCATCTCTGCAGGAGGTGAAGGAGATCCAAAAACCCGAAGAAGTGAGGGGACCCTCACCTGGGCCAGAGATTAGCAGACCGCCTTCAAGATCGTCCAGAAAAGGTCCAGGACAACTTCATCTATGAACATCAAGCTCAACTGCTTCCTATATTTCTTGCTCTTGACATAGTCTGGTATAAAGTGTAAATTGTATATCTTAGTAGTCTCTTCTTCTCTTGAACTTATGAATGAGTGGTAGGTATCGGGTCTTTTTCTTCTTCTTTATCTTTCCCCCTTTTCCAGAACGATGCTGGGATGTTGGAGCTATTTGTTACTCCAGACGTTTGCTCTTGTGGTTGTGTTATTTTTATTGGAAACCACAAAAGCTAAAGGCAAGAGAGATAAATTTCCCAAATTTAATATGTTGATATTTCTATAGTGATTGTCAATGTGATTTTGTTCTAATAATAATAAGATGGTTGTCTTGCATGTTTTTAAGCAAAAAAAATATGTTTACGATGTTTTTCCAGTTTTAATTACTGATATAGGTTTAATTGATCAAATCAGCAAGATTTTACGTAACTGTTGCTATATCCCTGATAGGATTTGATTTGTTTTCCCTCTGATGATGACAGCATGGTACATAGCATACAACGTGCAACAAAGTGAAGGATAACAGAAAGCAAACCACTTCACATGAAGATTGGTTAGTAGCTGGACAATTCATGCTCGTGCATCTATTTTGTGCTGATGTTCCATTTTATTTGGTTAGTGATTACGTATAGTATCCCCGGACTGAAAAGAGTCCGGATTCAACACAAGGCTGGAGAATGTATCTGGCAAATCCGGATATCCAAAGACAAGATACAGCTCCGGACATCCGGATGTCTGTAAGAGAACCACCATCCGGATATCCACAGAAGAATGATGCTACAGAAGTACGGACCACATACATAACGTGGTATAATCCAAGTCTAGGGAAGTCCACCACTTTGCTAGGAAGGGTAAAGAATATAACTTGGGATCGAGAGATAAACATATGATTGCTAATTTGGGAAGCACGGTGACTCGTTAACTAAGGACGGCATTCCCAAACCCTATAAGCACAACTAACCACGCATAAAGCAAGTTAAATGACATGATTACATGGCGAACACCGCATAACCCTTCGGTTAATAAGGTGAGTTGCACCCCGTGATCCCTAGAACACGACAAATCCACTCGCCTATAAATACTAACGTAAAATGCTACCAACCAGCAGATCTCTTGCACCCTAAACACACACACACAAAAGTTTATTCTCTCTATAATCTTACTCTTACGCCTGAATTTTGTACTAACAATTAGTAAACAATTTAAAATGGTTCGTATAAAATTAAAACATAACGGGCTTACTTGCGTTCTCGAGTTCTAAGAGAAAAGAAAAGTAAAGCAAAGGAAAGAAAATTACTTTTTTATTTCATGTTCTCGAGTTGAAATGAAATGAATAGAAAGAATATTGTGTTCTCGAGTTGGGGAAAAAAAAGAATAAGATATCTAATTACATTTATGCCCTTTTAATCAATTTCATTTTATCACAACATTGTCATATGAGTAAATATTAAGGATTATATTTGTCTTTATATACTCAATAGTTTGGGTGTAGTTTTGTTTGCGCCTAAATCCTCCCATATTTAGACGGAAAATTTTTGAAACAAAATGTTAAGAATATTCATGTTATTTCTTTTCTGTTCAAGAAAAACTCAAGAACACAATAAATTTTTAGTTGTCTATCATTTTATTATTTTTTTTTGCTTTTAGAAGAACTCGAGTATAAACATAACAAATGCCTCATACTACTTGCCTACTTGACGAGAGAACAAATGCCTCATACTACTTGCCTAAAAGGATGGGAAAAGTCCCAGAGTCGACATAAAGGGACAAAAGCCTTATACTACTTGCCTACTTGACGAGAGAACAAATGCCTCATACTACTTGCCTACTTGGCGAAAAATACAAGGACGGTGGGGTTATTACATACAGGGAAATGTATCATCTAATTTGTTGGCACAAATAATAAGTTCGTGTAATGTTCACTTGTACTATTTCTTAGGTTCGGGTTAAATTGCACACGCCAACTCACACACGACACAAATTGGCACTCTCAGTAGTAGTGGTAATCCAGGGTGTGTTTCTCAAAAGTAGCACTAGTAAGCACTAGTAAGAAGGAGTAGTGAGTAGTAGTTGTAGTTTGATAATGTAGCTGTAGGTGTAATCATAATGTGTAAAATAGCTTTTAAATGCTCAACGCTCCTAAATGCTATTTCATACAGCGTTGAAAATGAGCATTTCAAAAAAATAGATAAAGCCACTTGCTGCATGTCAAACGATTATTAAAGATTAAAACGCTCAACGTCCACCGCTCTTAGATGCTCCGTGCCAAACACAACCTGATACTTGTATGTGTGGGTGCTTATCACATTTTGGGAAAGCAAATTTGTTTTGGTTTGCTTATCTGACAAAGGATTTTGTTCGTTGGGTACGACTTTCTATTTGGGACATGGCCTAACTCTATCAATGATCATATCCCTCACGTTAGAGTTACATATTTGTTTATTTATTTTAATTGAAAAGTGTCTTTAACTGTCAATATATATTTTATACGACTATTTCTTTGGAACAGCATTTTGATACTACGGAGTATTATTATAGTAGAGAAATATACTACTTGTCAAGTACTGCAAAAATAATTATAGTAAAAAGTTATTGCGGATTTACTAACGCCATTTTAACATCAGCTATTTTGCACCATAACGTTATATCAATCTGTGGCCGTCATTTTCGGCTTTAGGTATCATTGTTGCATATTTCACCTGCCTTCTTGTCCTATATTAATGTAAATTTGCACGCGGAATGTTGTTAACAATATTATAGTATGCCAACTTGTCGTCAATTCGATCATAATTTATCACCAACTAGTAGTTTTTGATCATCGAAATGAACCGTAAAATGAAAAGGCCAAAGAATAATCCGAGTTAATAAGAGACCGATTTGATTCTACGACAACGTTTAATAACTTAGATATAAAGCTTGTTGACATGAAAATGTTACTTGCTACCACTCTTGGATTAACGGTTCAATTATAGTTAGTGTTGTACTGTTGACTGTTGACTCATGTAGTCATGTTAAAGTAATGTAATCAATAGTTTACAAAATAATACTAGCATAATAATGGAACAACCATCTTATTAGAAAATTTGCTAACAAACAACAAAACTTTAATGTCAAAATTTAAATGCACACACCTAACAAAGTAACAAATATCATAATCATTTAAAGTTTTAAACAATGTGTGGTGTTGAAGACCAAAGACAGACAATTAGTTTATACTTTATACGAGCAAAGATTTACTCAAACAACAACAACAACAACAACAACAACATAATAATCATAATAATAATAATAATAATAATAATAATAATAATAATGATGAAAATTTTATGTAAAATTTATCATGTTTAATAAAAAATTTATTATTATTAAAAATAATAATAATAATAATAATAATGTAGAAGATTTAGTAGCAATGCTTTTAAAAACAAGACTAGTACAATGCACTTTGTAATAAAATGAAAAATTATTAAAATGTCGAAACACTTTTCTAGTCAATATATTCATTTACACTCTGTTCCCGAGATATAAAATGGAAAGAAGAGAAATGGAGAGGTTAAAAATGAAAGAAAAGAAGAGGAGAGTAAAAAGTATTGATTTTTTGTTTGTGCTCTCGAGTTGGAGAGAAGAGAAGAGAGATCTAGGGCCTGTTTGGTAGGGGCTTTTTGGGGGAGCTGTTAACTTTTTGTTACAAAATAATCTCATCTAAACTAAGTAGCTCCGTTTGGATACATTAACTTCAAGTTTTTATTTCAAACAAATAGCTCCTAAATGAAAAGCTGATTCATGAAGCTTTTTAAACATCTTGGAGCTGTTAAAACTTTAAATTACTGATATACCCTCAAAACATTTGTATACAATTATAGATATATCCTTTTATGTCATTTTACATCTTATAATTACATTTAACAGCTAACTTATCAAACACTTTTATTAAAAAAAAAGATACAGCTTGTAGCTCATGTTAACAGCTTTGCAGCTTACAGCTTACAGCCTACAGTTTACAGCTTACAGCTAGTTTTGCCAAACATACCCCTAATAAAATTATGCACAAAAATCATCTTCTCTCCAAATCATCCCAATTTGGGAAGAAGATTAGGAGAGAAAATTTAACATAATTTACCTCCCTCTTCTCTTCTCCTCAGAAAAAACTGAGGAACATAAATATTTTGTCATTTTCTCTCCCCTTCTCTTCTTTTCTCTCCAAATAAAAACTCGGGTAGGAAATTGTTCGATCGTTATCAACTTTTCGTCACTTGTCTTTTAAACTAATCCAGGTCGTTTCCTTACAAATGAGAAAGGTGTGGGATAATCTAAAAAATCGATTGCAATCTTCAAAATTGTTATTATTTGGCACTTACTTTGTACTTGCAGTTAAGGGTGTTATCGGGTTGTCGGGTCTTATCGGGTCGGGTGAGTCGGGTTTTGATTTTTTAAAAACTCACCCGCAACCCGACCCGATAAGGAATCGGGTTATCGGGTTCGGGTGGTAATCGGGTCGGGTTATGTCGGGTCGGGTGATTCGGGTTATCGGGTGACCCGATAGTAAATGTCATAAACATAGCTTATAGTCTTTTATTTTAATTGAAAGTATCGGTTAGTCTAAAAGATTTTTTATGCTCATAGGCTTGTAAACAACAGAGGCATATACAATTATACATGCGAGTATAGATGAGAATTGCAAAAAGAAAATGTTCATTTCTCTCCCATCCTTTTGTATCTATCAATCTATCTTCATCTTCTATTTCTTTTTTTTTTAAAGAAAAGAATAAAAATAAATTAAAAAAAATAACTCACATTGTCTATATTCATTAATGATCTCACTAAATAGAAGCTGCAGAGAACCTGTTATTAATGCCCAACGCATATCAGATCTTCACTCGATATGTCAATTACACGCGAGTGCATCAATTTTCTCAATAAAAATACCCAATAACAAAGCTACACAATTAACTCCATATCTCAGACTCACACGAGTAAACAGTTAGCAAAAGCAAATGACAACTGAAGCAAGCTAAAAAAGAAGAAAAAGTACGTATTGTCGGGTCTTATCGGGTTGACCCGATAACCCGATAATATTTTTTATTTAACCCGAACCCGACCCGATAACACTATCGGGTTATCGGGTTCGGGTCAAAATAACCCGACTATATTTTTGACCCGATTAGACCCGACCCGATTAGCCTTATCGGGTTCGGGTTCGGGTTCGTGTCGGGTCAACCCGACCCTACAGACACCCCTACTTGCAGTTGCCGAAATAGAAACACTCACAAAAAAATTGAAATCATTGATCAATAAAACCCCACCTTAAACTTCTATATCATCTCCTGAGAATATTCTATATGGAATATATTTTTCTCTGAATAGACAGAAATTCTAAATATTGATAGTACAAAAATACGTTAGTTTCCCGAAATAAAGAAATCTAGCATTCTTTATTGGGTTTAAGTTAGAAAGAGTTTTTAACCAACTAATGGTTTTTTAAAAAGTTATTTACCATTGTGTGGAATGTTTGAAGATATTACCCACTCTGTGGTGTTTGTTTTCAATTTTAAAACCAATCGTCTATTGTTTACTGTAATGTTTTCGCTAAAAGATAGATCTTATCAAACGAAAAAAATGAAAAGCTAGCTAGACCTCTTACACTTCATTTGTTGTGAATTTAATTATTTACCTATACAAATCTTCATTAATACACGATTAAAATTATATTATATGTATTGATTTTTCTTTGTTAAATCACTATTTATGATTAACTTGTGGTTGGGTTTTATTTAGAGTAATAAAATTTGAAGTGAGTAATTAATTTGCATTTGAATTAGCCTTGACGTCAATAAAATTTGAGAAGATGAACTTCGAGATGAAAATGAGGTCGATGAACCTATTTTTTGTTAAATAATTTTTCGTTTGTGCAAGTATTTAAAAAAAAAAAAAAAAAAAAAAAAAACTATAGTAGTATTTTTTTTTTCTTATTTTTTCATTTACTTAAATGTACATTAAACATTAAAAAGAAGTATTACACAAATTGGTTGTCGAATACTATTTGACAATAATATATGTGTGAAAGGTGGTTTTGATAATCGAAGTTAAAAATTATAAAAATAATGTTCTTTAAACAATGACATGACACTGTCATCTGATCTCTAGTGCAACCGAAAAAATTAAAAAAAGAATAATAAATTAATGTAAAAGAATTTACTATACAATTATTAATACTTTTAAATATACTATAGAATGGTAAATAAGTTTTGTTAAGACCATAAGTTGGTCAAAAACTCAAGTTAGAAAAGTAGCCACATACTTGCCATAATGAGTCCGTTTTAATATCTGAACAAAAACGTGTTTCGTTTTATTTATTTATTTATTTATTTTTTTAACGGCGACATATTATTAAAAGAAAACACTAGCAAGACGTTAGAATTACATAGGCGATTTCAGCCAATCAGTCCAACTAATAGACATTTTACCTCTAGACTTTAACCATGAAAAAGAAAAAAGACGAATGTTATCAAAGATGTCGCATTTCCTCATGACTTGCAAATGAAAAGCGACATTATTCCTAAAACGCCAAAGAACCCAACATGTAGCTGCAAAAATAACAAAAGCTTGAACTTTCGCATTCTTTGAAGCACGCCAATGGAGATACCAAGTGTTCCAATCTTCACAGGAGAGAAATGTTGGGAATTTAGCATCACACCAACCCCGCACAAGATTCCAAACGTTAGAAGCAATATCACACGAGAAGAAAACATGGGCATTCGATTCCACATGATTGTTACACAACGGGCACATAATGGAATCGATATCCAATCCCTGAGATGAAAGGTTAAGGCGATGAGGCAGCCTATCCAGGAAAAAACGCCACATAAAAATGTTGACCTTCCGAGGAAAAACTTTGAACCACCTAGTGCATGGGAGAGAATTAAGAAGCAATCAGTCATCAATATGCTTTCTAACATCACTGACAGAATAGATCCCACCTGAGGAAAGGGACGAGACGACCCTATCACCACCATCAGAGAGAGACAAAGAGCTGATATCTGAAAGAATGTCATTAAGATCAGAATACGTATTACCTCCATTAACCGGCCTACACCAATCCCACGACCATGTACCATTAACGAAGCGATCTTTAATAAGGCAATTCTGATCCTTCTCCAATCGAAATAAGCGTCTGTAGTGAGAACAAAGAGGCATGTCTCCAAACCAAGAGTCTTTCATATTTGTTACTCTTACAAACTTTCAAATTTTGACCAAATATGCACACCGTCATGTCACACAACTCAAACCGGACAAAAGCTCTTTTTTAAGATATTGGCGTGACTTTCAGGGTTTTTTACATTTAGCAGAAATTAAACTTGAGATCTCTCACATTTTACGAGAGTAGTCACAAATTTTTTATATTATGTTATTGTTATAAACATATGTTTATTGTAAATTGTTATAGTAGACCAGAAACTCAGATAAGTTATAACATGTGTGCGTGAAATGTGCTTATGTTAGACAAACTTGTATGTAATAGAGTCAAAATAACAATATTTTGTGTTTTTATTGAATCAAAACTTTTACATTTAGTATATCATGTAAAGATGAAAATGTAACTGAAAGAAAGAGGTTGAGAGCATGTCGTATGGAAGTATGTGGTTGGCTGGCGTGGGCTCACATTGATGTCTTTGTGGTCGGTGTCAGCACACCCAAAAAGCCGGCGTGGAGAGAAGAATGGGCGAGAAGTTTTCACCAATCATGTTATAGGATAATAATTGGTGTTGCTTGGTCGAGTAGATGCTCTTAGTGAAAAGATGAAAATATTTTCCGCACCACCTTTAGTTTTGACATGTACATGCTACTATGAAATTTTGACTTGTAATTATCAGTAAACAAACTTGTTTGCGGCGGGAACAAAATTAGGTTGTTAATGTTTTCCTTATTCATAAGGAAAGCAATTTGAGTGTTTATTCATAAGGAATTCACGTGATTTTATTCGTTTTACCCCGCAAAACTTCTTTATTTAGGAGAAACAAGTTTTATTCCTAACGTCCGACAGGTCTAACAGCGCTTCGTATTGAATAACGCTTCGTCTACCTTACAATGATAAAGGAAAAGACGAAAGACAACGTGCACGGCCATGATTGATAAGTACTCAATTCATTTTTTTTGCGTAATTATCTGCATAACGCTGATGTTAAAAATAACAAACTACTCTCACACTATACCTAACCAATTACCCCCAACTAATCACGCATTCACTTCACATTCCTAATCACGCATATAAGATAGCTCACTGTCACATTTGGTCAACTTGTAATCTTTGAACCTTCCTCGAATGCAGGATACATGTTACACCTTTCACAAACAATATTTCACCTATTTTAAATGGACTTAAAATCATCCCAACTTTTCATTAAATATAGAAAACATAGCATTAACTACACCGTGTCATTAGACACATTATTTTTCATATAAATAAGTACATCTTTGTTAGGCTTCATATGACAAATTGACAACATACTTATAAAATCTTGGTTTTTTTACATGACTACATGAGTTGGGCGGGGGTCTTTCATCGTGCGTTCACGCACACCTCCTGACTCCAAACCTTAAAAAGAGGCCTTTAAATTAGGGTTCCTTGTTTTCATTCCCCAAAATTTTGTCAAATCCTAAGATCTGTTTTTTCAATCCATTCAATCAAAAACCAAGATGGGTTTAAAAAATTTGTTTAAGGGTAAAAAAAAATCAACCCAGAACAACAACGTGGGTGTTGCTGCTGTTAGAAATCCAAACAATACATCGCCTGTTGTTCTTTCGCGATCAAGCTCGTGCAACTCACGTGCTCGGATCGAGGAAGAACTAACGCAAGTTTTCAGAAAATTCGACGTAAACGGGGACGGAAAGATCTCCGCCTCCGAACTGGGATCAATAATGGGCTCCCTGGGCCAAAAACCCACAGAAACCGAGCTTGAAAACATGATCAAGGAAGTTGATGCTGATGGGGATGGGTTCATAGATTTGCATGAATTCATTGCTCTTAATACTAAAGATATCGATTCAAATGAGCTTTTGGAGAATCTAAAAGAAGCGTTTGGTGTATTCGATATTGATAAGAATGGCTCTATAAGTGCTGAAGAGTTGCAAAAGGTTTTGGGCAGGTTGGAAGAAAGTTGCACCATTGAAGAGTGTAGGAAAATGATTAATGGTGTTGATGTTGATGGTGATGGTATGATTAGTTTTGATGAGTTTAAGGTTATGATGATGAGTGGTAATGGGTTTGTGTCTAAGAAGAATAAGGCCACTCGGAGTCAATGAATTTATGGGGCAAATTTATGTATTGCATCAATGCATAAATGTACAACCATTTCATACATAAAGAAGATAGGTATGAGAATTTATGGGAATGAGTTGGCTGAAGCTTATTGGTTGAATTTGGGAGGTACGGTAATTTGGGAATCATGACTCCGAGCGGCCTTACAATAAGTGTTATGTTTAGGGGGATTTTAATGGTTTTAATTAGCTTTTGATAAGTTTTAGTGGTTTGGAAATATTGAAAAGTTCTATGTTGTTTATGGTTAAGTTTGAGAAAAGGAAAGAGAGAGGAAGTTTACCTTTTTTGGATTTGGAGGTGTTTGTTTATTATTCTCATGGTTTTATGTTTAATATTCATGAAAAGAATCATGATGAAAAGAATCATGATGATGCCATGAGTGTTTCTAGTTATTATTAGTGAGCGTAGTACAGTGAGTTAAACTAATCACTGCCATCAGCGTCTCAACGTACATTTGCTATTTTCCTTTTAATTATCTTGACTACCACCCATAATCATAAACTCACTTATTAACCACCTTAACTACCTTCACACTCAAATAATTATTTACCATATCAACCCCATTAGAGGTGTGATTTAGTTTTTTTTTCACAAAATTTAATAACGCGAACTGTTAAGCACATTTCCAGTTCGAGTTTAGACTTAACTTGCCTTGGTTGTACCGTAAGGTACGCACACAACATTAAGTTGGTCGTTAATGGCTTAAACTCACCTCTTCTGTTCATCTTATCTCCTCATACTTGATTGTTCTTTTATTTAAAAATCATTGAAAGTGTACTTTCACGTTTACATTATAGCTAAAAAGATTGTTTTTTTTTTATCGTGACACTCAATTATACATTAAACATGACTGAAACAATCAATTGCTTTAACTAGTAAAAATGTATTGTAAAGACATAAAATATCGAACAACACATTCAGAAAGATTAGTGATTTAGTGGGGCTACAAAATTTTTTAGCAACCTTTTCTTCCTGGGGCTACAAAATTAATGCAAAAACATTAATTGATGCAAAGTGAATAATACAAGTATGAACTACTCTGTATAAAATATTGAGATACCTTATA
Source organism: Artemisia tridentata subsp. tridentata (assembly GCA_021014915.2). NCBI lineage: Eukaryota > Viridiplantae > Streptophyta > Magnoliopsida > Asterales > Asteraceae > Artemisia > Artemisia tridentata. The sequence goes on along the minus strand of CP139501.1, from coordinate 216,740,017 downwards.
ATTTCTGCAAGCTGGGCACCTACAAAAGGTAATAATCACAACATATCAGCACTATAAATGAACGTTCGGAAACCCAATATCAGTACAGTCAAAGCAGATATAAACTGAAAGTCGCAACGGACAGAAATATGTCTACATGTGTTAAAACACCCGAGTTTGAGCCATCACATAAGCTAAGCCATTATACGTAATATCAAACTCATAAACATATAAAGCAACACAGATGTGAAAAATGCATGTTAAAACAGAAAATTCTGAAACCATTCGTCATATTTGATTGGTTTTCTTAGTATACAAATAGTATTTGGCGATTTGATAGTAATGCAGAATACCCGAAATGTACAGCCTTTTTGGATCCACAACTACACAACTAATGTTAGTCAACTTATTTACAGCATTAGAAAAATAATAGAGCGTTCGAATTTAAAAGATAGTCCACATTACCATTAACAAACATTCAATAGGCTCACCAAAAAACATATTTCCAACACCCCACACACAACAAATTAAATACGACTTCACCCAACAACATTTCTTTCCAAAAACGGCTTTCATTCTTTCAATAGTACATAATAACAGTAAGTACAAATCCATAAAAACAAGGACTTTTTACCATAACAAGTACAAATCCATATAACACACCATGTCTCGTCATCTTTATTACGGAGTATAAATCCAACTTTTACAACTTTTCAGATGAAACTATCTACATGTTTCTATGGTTGTTTACATGTTTCTATTGATGTTTACATATGTTTCTTGTGATGTTTCTTGTGATTTGATTTGTGATGTTAGATTCATACAAAAAAGTTATTGCCTACCAGGACATAAATGTATTATTTAAAAAGAATGCATTTGTTATCACTTTGGATTTGTCAAAGTTATTAAAAAAAAAAAAAAAAGTTTTTACTATTTGACAATTATTTAATGTTTTTATTTAATTTTGTATACCATGATAAACATAAACCATATTTTCAATATTAGACAATTAATTTGAGACATATTAAAAAAAATGAACAATAGTATTTGAACGGAGATAGCATTAGGTACTCGATACTTCGTATATTTTAGATAAATGTCAACTTTCAAAATGTATACACTTCTACTAAAGCACAAACATTACATTAACGATACATGAAATGTCATCTTGAATTTATAAAAATAATATTAATTGGTTGAAATTTTGAATTCTGCATCTAGTTTTGAACAAACTAAAATAAAAAATTGATATTTAATATGACATGAACTAAATATAATATATTTCTCAAGTTATGTGCGTCATTCCTACCATTTTGGTGGTATTAAATTCATCATTTTATCATATTGAAATAGGTTGATATGTCAATGTCAATATTTTAGATGTTTTTAGATAACTAAGGTTTATGTATATGTGACGTTTTGGTTAACCGAAGAATGGGAAAACCTAAGTTTCAAATTATGCGTTAATTACTTGTTTATGTATGAATATAGAAATATTAGGAAAATAAACTATTTGCACTAAGAAAATATACATTTAAGGCTTTTTCTAACTTGTGCCACCATGGCATTTGTTAAAGACAATTAATAAACTTAAATTACCATGTTTAAATGTTAGTGTACATTAATGATTTCCTAATTATCTTTTAATTACCATGATTAACGTTATTTTATTTAGAAATAATTCTTTAGACCAAGAGTAGTGGGGCGTTGAAGTGGGTTTAGTTGCCCTTTCAACGCCCGATGTTCCACCCCCATGGGGCGTTGAATCCCAAAAAAATCAACGCCCGTTGATCCAACAACGGGCGTTGAAGTTTGTATGTTTGATTTTTTATTCTTTAAAATAGAACTTAAAACAAAATAAAAGAGAAAGGGAAAAAGGAAAATACCATCTTTGACAACAGCAGGAAGATGATGGTGATAAAAGTTTGAAGATCTGTTGTTTTTTTTTGTTATGGTGTGAGTGTTGATGATGATGGTGATAAGTTTGAAGATGATGGTGATAAAAGTTTGAAGATCTGTTTGAAGATGATGGTGATAAGTTTGAAGATCTGTTTGATGATGATGGCTTCAACTTGTTATGGTGTGTCTGTTTGATGATGATGGCTTCACTGTCAAAGTTTGAAGATTTGTTTGTGTTTGTGTGTATATGGGTATATATCATTGATTTATATAAAACGGGCGTTGAAGCATTACCCCTAATTTTGCTTCAACGCCCTTCTTCTCTCACCGCCAAGTGTCAACAAATGCCCCAACCCACTCCCTCCCCACTACTCTTGGTCTTATAGGGAACAAATTAGTTCATTTAATGTTTTTAAACAAGTGCCATAGTGGCACAAATTAGAAAATCCCTACATTTAATGTAATGATTTAAGATTATTTGAGGACCAAACTTTGTTTACGGATCAATCATCTTCATTTGATCTAATGGTTGTGATTAAATACATACTTTACACTACAAGGGTAAAACTGTCAACTATATAAACACAAAATTAAAAAACTTATCAATCTCTCATAAAAACACACACAAACACGTGTGTTTTCTCCCATTCCCAATTCAACATCAACTTCCACCATTCAATCATCTTATCAAACCCTAAATGCGAATTTCAATTCATTTGATTAAACACGATATCATCTTTGTTCATCATAATCATTCCTTCTCATTAAACATTACATTCACTATCATTAGATTCAACTTCTTGACGAATTTTCAATCTGATCTTCTTTAGATCGTTCATCATCAAATTGAAAAATGTGAAAGCATTCGAGCATAAAAACACATGATAATTAGAAACTGAATTTAATAACAAGTAAGTTTATGCTTTTTACATCTAATCTTTATGTAAATTATGCTTTAGAAAAATATTAGTTAAATGCACACCATGTGTTTGATGAAATGAACAATTGATTTTCCCATGGAACGACCATAGCTTTTAATTTTCTGTTTGTATACAGGTTCGTGTCATGGAGATGAGGTGGTCGTGGAGATGAGATCATAAGCTGGTGTCGTCGTGAGGATGGTGAGTTTCGTGAAGTGTTTAGGTGGTGAGATAGTTGGCCGTGTGATGGTCCAAAATAGTGGCGAGTCTTTTGCCACCTCCTGCTTCAGATTAGCAAAACATATATAATAATGGAGATGCAATTCAAACACAAACTACAAGCTGTAAGGGTACAAGAAAAATCTACCATACTGAATTGTTTGATAAACTATAAGTTTGGTACTCTAATGTTTTGATAAACGCTCATCACAAGCAGGCTAGACATAGAAAGAGGTTAGTTGGTGGCTATGTGGTTATTTTGTTTATTTTCTGGTAATTAACACATTGTCTCTTTTAGTCTATGTTTCTAAAGTTTTGAACTATTTCACTACTAAAATTCTCTCTTTTAGTCTATGTTTCTAATGTTTTGAACTTTTTCACAACTAAAATTGTCTCTTTTAGTTTATGTTTCTAAAGTTTTGAACTATTCCACAACTAAATGTGGGTTACTGACATGTTTCTCTCATTTTTTGCATTTCAGAACTCTACTGTAGTTGACTCTACGGTAGTTGACGTAGTAAAGAAGTTTAACAGGAGGAACGGGAAGAAAATAGGTGAGCTTGTGATGATGCTGTCTCTTTGTGTCATATTTGTAACCACCTGTAATTTTTCCAGACTTATTTTTAATAATAAATTATATTTATTGTTTATTAAGTTTCACTTTTGGACTTTTCCGAATTTATTTGAAACGCAATTGTTACGCATTTACGACATTTATGCATACCCATAAACACCATCACCTTGTCAAATACATACAAATACATGCATGTATTTATACAAAAAAAAAAAAAAAAATAAAAATAAAAAAAAAAAAAAAAAAAAAAAAAAATTTGCCCAACCCTTTTTAATTTGGGAAATGCCAACATTTTTCTTTTACATGAATCTCATAAGTTACCATTTCCATGCTAAGCTTAAACATAGGCCATCTTGTGATCCTTTTTGGCTTCTCCATAAAATATTTGATTCCTTCTTTTGTACCTATGATCAATCAGTGCTTGAATCAAGAGAAGAAATGCCCACATTAGTAATATTCTCACTATGCATAAGAAAATAGACTTTTGGCCCATAATACAAGTGTATCTATAAATAGATGATACCTAACTAGTGTTTTTACCCACAAAAATCAAACAAATACTCACTTTCTCTCATACAAACATACGGCAGCTGATTCAAAGGGAAGCAAAAGAAAATTTTTGGTGTTCTTGAGTAGTTTAGTTAAGGGTTTAAGTAATTTGGAAGCTTGGGTAGCATAGATTTCATTCTTGGGTTTCTTGGTTCTCACTTTGCATTCACTTCATCACCTCTTGTAAGCATTAACTCTACTTATTTTTATACATTTCATATACATATTTCATCATTTATATGTTTAGTTTTAGCTATTATACACTTGTAGTGTTGAGATTCTGCCTAGAAACATTGAAACAAAAACATACTCTTGCTGTCCTAAAGATGCGCCACAAACATGCAATTAAATAAAATAGCTATGCAATTTTTCGTGCAAATCTGGTTTAGGCACACTTATATATATATGCTAGGATGTCTCACAAAATTTTTCGTAATTTTATAAAATGATTTGCTATTTTTGATAAGTGATACGAGTTAATGACCTGCTGTTGCACTTCTTTCTGAGTTCCGATTTCATTTAGTGAAAACAGCCCATTTTGAGACCTTTTGAGCTAAAATGGTAAACTAGAAAGTGTTAGGGGACATCTTAAATTAGGTCTAGGGAGTTGGATGGACACGTGACGATAAATAACGAGTAAAAAACGGCCAAAAGAAGTTGAGTAACCTTTCAGTTTTTCTGTCAGCTTTGAAATCCGAGTATAAAATGATTTATTCAGAAAGATTGGTACGTGGGAAAAATATTTGGCTTAGGTATTTGAAAACTAGATTTAATGTAGATAATTTTAGACTCCGAAAACACGTAATTTCATCGAGAAATGAATAACTTAAGGTCTGTTCAAGTTGACTTTTATTACCCGACGGGCTGTTTCAACATGTGATGTTTTTGGCCTCGAGAACTTGACCAAACCGACCCTTTTTACAGTGTAACTATTTATTTTAGGTAGAATACATATAGGAGTAAGCTTAGGAGCATAAAACTCTTGAAATTGACTAGTATTGGATCTAATACGAACACTTGAAACCCATTAAAAGCTGTCGTGACTTTCTGGAACAGCAGCCCGTATACTTGACCAAATGACCTCGATAATCGTGTCTAAAATATTTTTAGCCTTCGTTTTATGAGAGTAAACATTAATAGCTAAATCTGGAGACTTGAACGAACCAAAACGGAGTTAAAACGAAGGAAATATGATGTTCTAAGGTTACGACTAATAAATTAACTAATACTTCAACTAAATGTTATTGTTTTCAACGTCACATGCTAGCGTTTATCTTTCACGCATTCCAAGGCAATGTAATAAGAAACTTTTGAACGATCTTATTGTCTCACGACATACTACACATAGGAACTTAAATCCCGTAAAACCATCGAGAATTGAATTCATTATAACATCCCAAAACTTTATAAAAACAACTATATATAATTACTAATAATTGGTTATCTTTCGTCGAAACTTTTATTTAACAATATCTTTCGTCGTAAAACCTCATTGCAAGTGTATAAGAGCTATTTCATATTTTAGAACTCATACGCATATATTTCGTACCATATTTCCTAAGTCGACTCATATTCCTAGGTCGCGGTTAGGATTGCATTTTCAGAATATTTTGCCATACTATTCTAGATATTTGATTGCTTAAGGTGAGTTCATGGCCCATACTTTTTATTGTTTTGAAATACTTTTTGGGGGAGAATACATGCACACTATACTCATTCGTTTTACTCGAACTCTTTAATTAAATTATTCCCATACATGATTTAATTACTCGGAAGCATTTCCTGCTTTGCTTTAATACTTGTTTGATTTCTTGAATGAAATATTATGTACACATTACATACTTAAGTTTTACTCATGGACACAAGTGCTTGAAAACATATATGTGAGTTATAGCCCCACTCTTTAACTTTACTTTGCATTGCAAAACTTGGGGTGAGAAACATGCAAACTCTTTTATGGACCAAACTGAAACTTATGCTTTATTAAACTATTACGCAGCTTAGCCTAAGCCTTTGAATCCCACTATGCCCAAACTCATGAACCGTTAATTCCTGCTGGAAAGCGTGAATGTTATAAATAGATCTATTGGGGGTGACTCCCCCGTTCGGGTTTGGTCAGATGGGCCAAATGCCGGGCGTATATCATGTCGGAATACAAGTGTATCGGGATAAACACTTGTCGGGCCTTTATATTTAACATGCTTCTAAAGCATGCACACTGTCGTAGCTTCGGTTGCATGAACTTAGTGCTAGCGTAATAGACTCTTACTTTGATGTGCCATTATATTCTTGTAATGGTCACATACCTTGCTTATGATCCAACTCTATTGTTTAATACTTATGGTCTACTCTACTAATGCTTTTTCATGACGCTGTGTGTAACCACCCATAATTTTCCAAACATTTCTTTAATAATAAAAATTACTAGTAACTTATTATTATTTGACAATTTATTTGAGCATTTTGAGCTTACATGATTATTTCGGAAAGTTATCTCGCACACTATAGCACACAGTAACCCTCTAAGCTACTTAATTTTATCAAGAAAAATGAAGTAATCACTTCCTGACACTTACTGGCAATTTATTTACAAAACCGAGAAGTCATCTCGCTCTCCTGAAAAACACGATACCACACGCGTACCGACACCACATTAGTAATGGATTAAATTTTATAGTTAATTTTCGGAATCAATAACTTTGTTTTTATACCATTTTTATAAAAAAGTTTCCAGAAATATATTTCTCGTATTTTTACCAAACCAACTTATCACGTTTACACTTTAGCATAACGGGAAATGGAATACACGGGGTATAAATAAAATTTAATACAACCATCTATATACCTCAACCACCCCACTACCCTTCTTATCTCTTTATCAGGTTTAGGATAAGTCACTCTCTACTTTCTTCTTCCCAAGCGACTTCACGAGACATTCTTGGAGGTGGAAGCTGATAGTGATCTTTGCCAAACTCGTCCCTTCACGAGATTCCACCAAGGAAAGCCATGGTCAAAGTTTCTAGGGCTCACAGTCCCTGGTGTAGTATAAAAGGATTAAGATAGGGTTGATAGATCATTTCATCACCTCCCTTCTCCTCTCTATTATAACCAGCCGCCGCTTCATCCTCTGATGCCACCACCACAGCCACCCTCCTCCCCCTCTGCCGTACGATGCTCTCTACAATAAGAGATCAAGAGATTGAGTTTTGGGTTTGAGTTTTGTTTGGGTCCGTTTGGTTCGAGGTCGCCACCACGGCTGTCACCACCTCCGCCACCATCGTCACCGTCTCCTTCCACTTTTGTTCTTGATATGGTAAATCGTGAAACCCACGTTTATATATATTTTTTTCTTGTTTTGACCGATTATTAGTTGTTGTTAAAGTTTTCGTGGATTAAGAAGTGGATTTAAACGTTGTTGAGTTTTGATTCGTGTGGTAAGAAAATCAAAGTGTGGTCGTTAGTTTTGGGTTTGGTTACGGGTCGGGTCAAAACCCGACTGAGATCTGGGTTGTGAAATGTATAAGTCACGGGTCGAATTTAAGGTTCAAGGTTAAATGGTTTTGGTCTTGGGTTGAATATAGATTTATTAGTTTTAGTGTTGGATATGTTGGTTGCTTGGGATGACGAGTCACAAGTTGTGCTCGTTTGTGTATACTCTCGGCAGTCACCACCCACGAAGGGTAGGTTGGCCTTGCTCTTGGTTCGATTCTCACCACAAGGACACCACGGAGGTGTTTGCTTGTTTTGTTATGTGATAGTGTCGTGTGATTTTTTCAGCTTGGTTCAAACAAAAGTAACAAGGGTCTGTTTTGGTTTATGGTTCGCGACCACACCCACGAAGGGTGTTGGTCTTGTGTTGTGTTGCGATGGGCAACGACCCATGAAGGGTGTGTTGAATTTGCTTTAGTTAAATAACAAAAGAGGGCGTGAGTGTTATGTTGTGATTTTTGCGTTTGAGCTTGTGTTTGTGTTTTGTGTTTAAGTGATGTTGAGGGCGCTTGTGAACAAAAGGTGCATCTGTATTTGGTTGTTCATATAAATGAGCCGAGCCCAATGTCATAATTAAAGGTGTATTTGGAATTAACTTTGGGTCAACTTTAAACACAAGTATTTCCTCGTATGAAGATGGTTTCATACATTCATACACAGAATCTAGTAATCACTGGTAAGGAATACAACAGACGACATTATCTATTTCAAATACCTAGTTGAGTGTCACTTAGGAGATACAAAAGAAACAAGAATGAGATCGACAAAATCAACTTTTCAAGTCTAACCCAACATACTTGGGTAGTCCACAAAAACTAATAATAAGAGTTTAAGTTATAATTGTTAGTCATTTTATTTCATCATATGTGTTAATAATTTTATGGATATTAATATCGACTAACATATTTAATTGTTTTGACATATGTGCTCATTGGGAGTTTTAGATACATTCTTGGACTTGGATAAATACAAAATAAAATGGACTAAATATATATCAGACTTGGTATATGAGTGGGTGTGTCATGCCAAAATTTATAGAACTTCTTACACTCATACTTATATTTCAAAACCGTTTATCTTTATGAAACCCGACAATGATCGAACCTGATAGTTTTTTTTTTGTAACTTGTAAACTTTTACCATGTGGTATACTAATTTGAGTTTTCTTATAAAACTTAAATTACCTTTCCAAAACTTTATTGATTATTTCCAAACTATTGGGGATTATTGGGTAAATACCAAAACTTACCGACTGACCTACTTTCTTGACACATCTCATTGTTGTTATTTTCTTGACTTCTTTTGTCATTCTCTTATCAACTCAAGTCCTCATCGGTACTTTTCTTGACTATGTCGTCATTTATTCCTCGTTGACGTGTGTATACCTGAGTCCTTGTCAGCATTTCTTGACTATTCTTTTATGACTTCTTTTATAATATATTTGGATATATATTATACTTTGGCGTGAGTTACATTTTGAATCTATGTTTTCTTACCACCACATGAAACGGTAACACTAAACTTTTTACAAACTTTGATTCGAGTAATCCACGAAAACTAAGATGCTTGTCTTTTGGAAACTCTTTTACTTTACGAGACGTATTCTGAGATAGTTATATACATATTAGGTTGTGCCGATCCGGTACCATTGTGCCTGTACTCTCAATACCGTTGTATTTTGCTCTTGATGCCAGTTGTGACCATTGTGATATTTTACGTTGCTGCAAGCTAAGGTGAGTTCATGGCCCCTACCTTTACTTGTTTTATAAATGTTTGGGGGAGAATACATGCTCGTTTTTAATTAAACTCAACGTTTGTTTATACTTAAACTCATTACTTGTTCTTACTTGAAAAGATGATTTATTTGTTTATTGCACACTGGTTTACCTTATGCTGAACACAAGTGTTTAAATAATATATGTGAGTTTATAGCCCCACTTTACCGATACTTGTTTTACAAACCTTGGGGTGAGAAACATGCAAAACATTTTCTGGACCACAACCAATACTTTATTTTCTCAACACTATTGCGTAGTTAGCCTAAGCCCCTGAACCCACTGTTATGCTCACCTCATGAACCGTTAAATCCTGCTGGGAAGCGCGATTTATATAAATAGATCTATTGGGGTGACTCCCCCGTTCGGTTGGCCAGACGGGTCAATGCGGGCGTATACCAAGTCGGATTACGAGTGTATTGGGTTAAACACTTGCTATGGGCCCCTATTATTAATATTTATGTGCTACATTGTAGCGCACTGAACTGTCGAACTTCGGTTGCATGAACTTAGAGCTAGCGTAATAGACTATTTTATTTTGTGGTAAAGGCTACATACCCTACTCATGGTCCACATCTCTAATTTTACTTTAAGGTAAACTTTATTTTTATGACATTGTGAGCGACACAATGGTCACAAAACTTTTATGGAACTTATAGTATTTTTACTGCTTTATCATAAACCTATGAACTCACCAACCTCGTGTTGACACTTTTAGCATGTATTTTCAGGTTTAAGGCGATAGCCTAGTTATGGAGGCTTTTGGCATGGCATGGCATGGTCATAGAAGACTCTTATGTATTTGGGACCGCTTTACTCCTTTTATGGACTTAAATTTCCTCACTATTTTTCTGAAATGCTGTAAACCAATTATTTTGAATATGAAGATTCTTTTAAATGGTTGAGGTAAAACCGTTCTTTGTACTTTGTGTTGTGATATCAATTTAGTAGAACCCAAACATGTATGCTTCCACTAAACTAGATTTTGGGGGTGTTACAGATTGGTATCAGAGCCTTGGTTATAGAGAACTGGGTATTTTTAAAACCTATACTATAACTACTTTTACAAAAACTTGACCCTATGACCGCCACATGCCTGCCTGCCTGCCTGCCAAGCCTGCTGCCTTACTTATGATAAAACATTTTCTTTTAAAGTAAGGGATATATTACTGGTGTAACTGAGGTGAGTATTTCAAAATTTATTGAACCTCGGTGGAATATAGACTGATCACCTATATTCGACCAGGAACAGTGGAACATAGCCTGATCACCTATGTCCGACTCAGAGGTAAATTTTGCGATACTGAGAGTAGTTGTACTAGAATTATGTCGAGATTGATTTTCTATTTGATTTCTGAAGGTTTCAGAATTTCGGTGTGTATACATAATCATTGCCTAACATGAACATTCACATCCACACATAACGCACTGTCATCACAACACCTCATAAACCATAGTACTCCTGGCACCTCTATACTTCTCCGTTTATACGGAATTTCTATTTGTCGCCGTCTGACCGTAGTTTGCATTGGGTCGGGTTAGACCCGATTGGCACCGTTTGAACCCGAGTTGCTTATTTGTAACTCCTCGAGATTGTAATAAGCCCATTTGAGCTTATTGGAGTGTTTGGATTTGATTTTGGCTACGTTTGGAATTGGTTTTGGCTATGTTTGAAATTAGATCTCATTCCGGATTTGGATTTGTTATTCATCTTTGTTTTGTTGTGGGTTTGTTACAGTTGCCCCTACCTAAAACCCTACACTCAATCGATGTTGTACCTTCCGCGTTAAGTACGAAGTACGCTACGGAGACAACCAACTGATTTCTAGTAGCAATCAACATCCTAATTCAGGGTTTTACTCTGAAGTTGCCAAACTCCCGATTCGGCAGAGATTCTACGCCCAACAGAAAATTTAAGACCTTAAGGAGTAACCTGAACCGCGTTCTGATGCGTGGGTTTTGCAACCTTACAACAGGTTTTACCTCTCAAGGGATCTCAAGAGGCTTACAACCCCACCAGGCAGTGTACCTGACCGATGTAGTATAGTGTAGTGGTAAGTACGGGGGATTGATCGTTCTCCACAGGGAATAGTGTTCGTTAGGTGTGAAAGGCTACTCTAATTAGGTCTAAGGGTTGAGGAAGATTCTTTTTATGTTTTTATATTTTTATGAAAGCAAGTAAAATCTCGGGTTTTGAAGGAGTGGGCGGAATTAGTTGCTAGTCAACTAACCCAAATTACTACAAATGCAAATAAAATAAAATAACAAAAATGAAAAGTGGTGAGAAACTTATGTGTGGAGAAATGTGTTTACTTAGATTTCCTTACTCCCTAACTATCTTTTACCGGTTAATTAGTGTGTATTAGTCGCGTGGATGACGGGTGTATTCCTTAATACCATTCGTGGGGTGGCGTACTTACTTCCCCAAACTCTACAAGCTCCTACTTCACTCCTATGTCGAGCCGGCTAGGAAGCTCCTAACATGGGATCACTAGAATTCGCTTGTGCATTAAATACAACCATAAAAACCTTTAGTACGCGTTTGGTTCATGTTTCTTAAGACGTTCAAGCAAGTTACCGAATAGGAAGTTAGCCAGTTTTCTTAAGCCTAACATAGATAAACAATCACCCAATACAACTAACAACACACTAACAACCAATAATCAATAGCTAGGTTTCATTAGATCTAAGCAAACACAAGATAAAATTAGCCTAACATGTTAGACAAAAGACAAGCATAAGATAGAATCAAACAACACATAGACATATTGAATGATTAATTGATAACTTATCTTTCAATGAAACATGGAAGATCTCAAGGCAAGAAGCCCTGAAAAAGTAGCTAAAATCGTCTTAGGGTTTTATCCCAAAATTCCACACACTAAGCTCTCCCTAATGACAAAAATTTAGAAAACTATATATAGACTTTGACATCTGACGGCGTCACCTTATGCATTGTGACGCCGTCACCTCGCCGCTTTTAGGGTTCCCGGATGACCTTCTTGACGCCGTCCCTCTTTAGCTCTTCAAAAATCCATTCTGGCTTATCAAGGCTTGACGCCGTCGGACCTATAACGTGACGCCGTCCCTCTTTGATTTAAGCCGTGACGCCCTTGATTTAGTTAAAGCGTGACGCCGTCAGAATTCTCATGCAAACTCACTGGCCCGTCATGAGTAAATTTCACATCCAACTTTTCTTGCCAAGGCATGACGCCGTCTGGAGTTAATGTTGACGCCGTCAAAGGTGACTTTCAGCACAATTTTGAGACTTTGCCGTTTTCTTCACTTTTATGCTCCAAAAACGTCCAAAATGCCTCCTTTTCCAGATTTCTCCTCAAAAGTACCTAAAATGAAAAAAGGAACGATTTAGGGCAATATTTGATCAAATAAATACGATTTCGGGCTTAAATGACCCCTTAAAAGCGGTACACTTTTCGCCTCATCAAATACCCTTACACTTGAGATTTGCTTGTCCTCAAGCAAATGCGCTTTTATTCTAATCAAAATACAAGTTAGGGGTCATTTAATGCAAACATAAAAGTAATTACAACAAATAATCGTTCCACTTCAATCATAATAAGCACAGAGATTACATACTAGCACCTCACAAGTAGTGTTTAGATACTCACATCTCTCAAGTGTCATCAAAATAAATCTCATAAATGAAAACGGAAAATATCTCTCACTACCTGTCATAGCAAATAGATTACCATAGGCTTGGGAAAGGATCGAAAACCTCCTCCACTAGGCGTAAGCACCTAAGATAAACTATCAAAGAGGGCTTTTAAATGGGTTATAACGTTAGGTGTAGGGAAAAGGAAAACACGGTTTTGTTGGATACGGGATATTTTACTGGTGGCGAGTTAAAGATCTTGATCAATTACATGTACTATACAATGTTGCTAAGCCAAGACTAGACTCGATCTTAAGCTAATGAAAGAAAATAACAAAACATAAACATAAAATAAACATAAAATAAAACGGGATGGTAGTCCGTATGTTTTTTCTATTTTCTTTTTCTCATTTTTTTGTATTTTTCTTGAAATTTTTTTTTTTTTTTTTTTTTTTTTTTTTTTTTTTTGCATACACTTTTACCCTACCATCCAAAATAATACATCATAGGGGCATTGCATTCCCCTTACACTTGAACTTTTACATAACTTTACAAATAACTATTCTAATGACTCGAATTAAGATAATTGAAAAACTTGGAGTACTTTTAAAACATTTAGCACATATGGGGGTAATAAATGATGTTCTTCCCCATTACTCCATTACACTAGTACTTTACCCATGAGTCCCAATCGTCCCAAAACAATATGTACAAGGATATGACTCGACTTAGCAACCATGTAATCAATTAGATAATTAACTTGGGTTTAAACAAATGTTGTAACAATAATGCACTAAAAATGAGTGCATACAAGGTAGGCTAAGGCGATTTGGGTGTACATTTTAGTGGGGTGTAAACAAATTCTTCCTTTAAGTAAAATGCTTAAAGGTCGAAACGAAAAGATAGGCTCTGAGGGGTGTACTAGGGGTATCGTGTACTAAAAATGAGTACAACGCAAAGGGTGTGGGAGAATTACTTGACCAATGTAGCCAAAGTAATTATAACAAAAACACAGGTGTAAAACAATGGGTTAATCCTAATGCCTCTTATCATGTAGTAAATCTAACTACACGAATGTAGTCTCACTTGTGGCCTCGGAATGGTCCTAACGCAAGTTCTAGAATCTAAGTGCTACCGGTACACACATCATGGCATAAATGCTTTTCCTACCAATTCTAAGGGCGAACCTCACATATTTGGGGTGGAAAATTTTTTAGTGGTACGGTTTTTGTGCTAGTCATATAACTCCTATCCGTGAGACGCTCATTAAGATCAAAGTTTCACTCCTATATGTTGTAAAAAAAATTTTAAATTTGGCACTAAAATTACCTTAACAAGTATTTCTCTCAGTTTTATTACACATCTACTATTAAACAAACAAAAATCAAACGCAATTGTATTCTCTAAAATCGTACTTTTACCCTCCCCTTACACTTAAGATGAACATTGTCCCTAATGTTCAAATAACAAGATGTAAAAGAAAAAGTAAAAGAATGAAATCAAATACTCCCCTGATTCGCTCGTTGGATAATGAAATTACACGGTTAAATCTTCCTCCAAAGAGAATGTTGAAGCTCCATGACTAATGCATCGCCATAAGCTTGATTCAAAACATTTCCTTGTCCAAAATAACCTGTTGAACCTGAGAAAACAAACACGAAAACCTGCATAACATCGGCGGGATAAAATCTATATATAAGGATATAATGCTTGTGGAATGATAACTTTGCAGATTCCTGGAGATTATAAGTTGGAGATTTTAATAAAAACTTTTTTTAAAAACAAAAATTTCAAAAATTTCTGAAAATTAAATCTGACGCCGTCAGGTTATAACCCCTGACGCCGTCAGAAATGACCTGACAAAAATTTTCATTTTAAGTTTCCGGAAAATTTCTGGAAAAACCTTTACCTTACTTCCTGGAAATTCTGCAAAACATCATTATGACTCGATACAAGCATTTGACTCAAACAAACACGAATATGTATGTTAATTTATTATTATTACGATTCATGTTCATATGTGTTCTAATAAACCGATTTAGATTTCCCTTACACTTATCTTTTGCAAAATACCTTTATATGTAGTTAAGACGAAGTTAAAAACAAAATAAAGCATTTTCACAAATTAGTTTTGAACATGAATCAATAAGAATAAAAATTAAACACACATACGGAAACAAATAAAATCAAACAAACAAATAAATAAACACACAAAGCAAATAAAACAAATAAAGATTGGGTTGCCTCCCAAGAAGCGCTTTTCTTTATTAACGAGTCTTGTAGCTAGACTCAAAGTCACGTACATTACGTGACTCCATCCTCGGTCACGGTTCCTAGGCCATTCTCCTTCCCGGTTTTATATTCCGGTCCTAATTTCAAACAATCCTTGTAGAAACCGAATATCCTTTCCATAACATAGTCTACTCCTTTACTTCTATCCTTATCATTCCTATAGTAGACTGCTTGTTTAAGCTCCTTCTCAACATTTGACAAGTGTTGGAATTGTTCTATCTTATATGGCATTTGGTAGCTTACTTCATCGGTCTCATCCTTAAATCTAACTATCCCCAAGGAAGGTTCATAAGTCATTCTAGAGACCTCAACAAATGGTTTTCCAAAAACCACTTGAGTCAAGGATGCATCGACTATTGGACGGATATCTTCTACAATTACAAAGTCGGTGACATAGGTGAAGTTTCCTACAATAACCGGTAATCCCTTAACTCTTCCCGTGAAGTTACTCATCCAACCCTTGTCAGGGAACATCCTATACCCAAGTTGATTTTTCATTATCAAGTTGTAGTGGGCTCTAGTCATGACGTTTAAGGGTGATCTAAGGTCGATATAAGCTTTCCACACATGCAGATGCCCTATGTTGCATGGTATGTTGAGATTAGAAGGGTCGCCTATTTCTATGATTGGTCTACCTAGGAAGTATGGTGTCTCGGGGTCATCGAATAAGTTTGTATGATATGCACGCTCTTCCTTAGTGGGTAGCCTATTGAAGTAGTCCTCATCATCATCTACTTCTTCAATCTCACTTGTCCTAACTTCCTTATCAACCTCGACTTTCCTATCCTCATCCTTTGGTTCACTTTCTTCCATGCTCCTATCGATTGGTTTAATAGTGACAATGTTGACGAAGTGGACATGTTTGGATGAAGAAGGGTCTTTGACTTGGGGTCCGCTATTTGTGTTCCTAGCGTCCTTATGTGGAGGTGATAACACTTGGTTATGGAGGGCTTTCAACAAGTTGTCAATTTTATTGGTCATCTCAGTTTGTTGTTGATTGAATTCGGTCTCGAATCTAGCTATCCGAGCTTCTTGAGATGCCATAAATTGAGACATCAATCCTTCAAAGTTATTGGTACTACCATTGCCGGAAGGATTGTTGTTGAAAGTACGGTTCGAGTTGGAACCGCTTGATTGGAAACGATTAGGTGGGTTGGAAGAATTGGGTTGTTGTGTGTTTTGGTTTTGTTTCCACCTAAGGTTCGGGTGATTTTTCCATGAGGGGTTGTATGAATCACCATAATGGTTTGGCTCGGGCTTGAAAGTGTACCACTTGTCTCCCGCTCCGTCGGTACGCGAGGATGCGTAGTCCGCAAAAGCTTGTTCGGGGAGTTCCATGCAATCACGAGTGTCGTGGGGACCACTACATAATTCACATGAAGAAGTGATTTTGTTCACTTGGCTTGAAGGTTTAGGAGCCTCGTAGGATTTCATGAGAAACTTGACTTGGTCTTCAAGTTCTATGATCCTACGGTCGGAAGTGCTTGAATTGTTAGAAGGCAAAGATATTGCCTTGACCGTTTTATTCAAATCACGGGGATCACTCCAACTTTCGTTGTCATAAAGAGCAAGATCCTCTAGGAGAGCCCATGATTGTTCCGCACTTAGATCACGTAGCTTGCCACCGGCCGATTGGTCAATGGTTTGCCTTGTGGAGAGATTGATATGGTCATAGAAGATTTGGACTTGGAGCCAAAGTTCTATGCCATGGTGAGGGACTTTTTGGAGTAAGTCCTTGAATCGAGTCCATGCCTCGTAGAGAGTTTCGCCTTGACGTTGTTGGAACATCAAGATATCATTCCTTAGCTTGGTAGTTCTTCCCGGTGGGAAAAACTGAGCAAGGAAACGAGTGGTGAGATCATCCCAAGAGGTGATGGATCCTGCGGGTTGACGTTCTAGCCACTGACTAGCTTGGTCCCGCAGAGAGAATTGGAAGAGACGCAATCGGGTCGTCTCTTGAGTGGCAACATCAAGGTCTATAGAATCAACGATTTTAAGAAAGTCCTTGAGATGTTGATTAGGATCTTCAGAACGAAGTCCATGGAATGCGCATCCGCTTTGCACCAACCGGATGGTGTCGGATCGCAAGGGTGTGATATTGGCTCCTTGAGTGAGCTCAATGGTGTTTCGATAGCCGTGGTGGCTAGGACGGGAATACTCTCCTAAAGTACGGGCTCTAGGAGGTGGTGGTGGTTGTTGTGGTGGTGGGTTGTGGGGGTTAAGGATATTACCATCTTCCATGATGTCGGACGGTAATGGTTACGAACAAAGACACGAAGAAAATAGATAGACTAAAGAAAACCTAGAAAAATAAAATAAAAATCTCACTAGAAAGGAATCTAGTGAGTAGACCTAATAGAAATAAAAATTCAACCTAAACAATAACTATTCCCCGGCAGCGGCGCCAAAAACTTGATGCGTGGGTTTTGCAACCTTACAACAGGTTTTACCTCTCAAGGGATCTCAAGAGGCTTACAACCCCACCAGGCAGTGTACCTGACCGATGTAGTATAGTGTAGTGGTAAGTACGGGGGATTGATCGTTCTCCACAGGGAATAGTGTTCGTTAGGTGTGAAAGGCTACTCTAATTAGGTCTAAGGGTTGAGGAAGATTCTTTTTATGTTTTTATATTTTTATGAAAGCAAGTAAAATCTCGGGTTTTGAAGGAGTGGGCGGAATTAGTTGCTAGTCAACTAACCCAAATTACTACAAATGCAAATAAAATAAAATAACAAAAATGAAAAGTGGTGAGAAACTTATGTGTGGAGAAATGTGTTTACTTAGATTTCCTTACTCCCTAACTATCTTTTACCGGTTAATTAGTGTGTATTAGTCGCGTGGATGACGGGTGTATTCCTTAATACCATTCGTGGGGTGGCGTACTTACTTCCCCAAACTCTACAAGCTCCTACTTCACTCCTATGTCGAGCCGGCTAGGAAGCTCCTAACATGGGATCACTAGAATTCGCTTGTGCATTAAATACAACCATAAAAACCTTTAGTACGCGTTTGGTTCATGTTTCTTAAGACGTTCAAGCAAGTTACCGAATAGGAAGTTAGCCAGTTTTCTTAAGCCTAACATAGATAAACAATCACCCAATACAACTAACAACACACTAACAACCAATAATCAATAGCTAGGTTTCATTAGATCTAAGCAAACACAAGATAAAATTAGCCTAACATGTTAGACAAAAGACAAGCATAAGATAGAATCAAACAACACATAGACATATTGAATGATTAATTGATAACTTATCTTTCAATGAAACATGGAAGATCTCAAGGCAAGAAGCCCTGAAAAAGTAGCTAAAATCGTCTTAGGGTTTTATCCCAAAATTCCACACACTAAGCTCTCCCTAATGACAAAAATTTAGAAAACTATATATAGACTTTGACATCTGACGGCGTCACCTTATGCATTGTGACGCCGTCACCTCGCCGCTTTTAGGGTTCCCGGATGACCTTCTTGACGCCGTCCCTCTTTAGCTCTTCAAAAATCCATTCTGGCTTATCAAGGCTTGACGCCGTCGGACCTATAACGTGACGCCGTCCCTCTTTGATTTAAGCCGTGACGCCCTTGATTTAGTTAAAGCGTGACGCCGTCAGAATTCTCATGCAAACTCACTGGCCCGTCATGAGTAAATTTCACATCCAACTTTTCTTGCCAAGGCATGACGCCGTCTGGAGTTAATGTTGACGCCGTCAAAGGTGACTTTCAGCACAATTTTGAGACTTTGCCGTTTTCTTCACTTTTATGCTCCAAAAACGTCCAAAATGCCTCCTTTTCCAGATTTCTCCTCAAAAGTACCTAAAATGACAAAAGGAACGATTTAGGGCAATATTTGATCAAATAAATACGATTTCGGGCTTAAATGACCCCTTAAAAGCGGTACACTTTTCGCCTCATCACGTTCCTTGGGACAATCACCTAATTTTTATCTCGTTCCTTGGGAATACAGTTATCTTTTCTAACCTCTTATAGGATAATAAACTATTTTGCCATTAATTTACAAACTGCCCTCGATTTTTCTACCGATCGTTTGCGGTCATCCTACAAATGTTTTACTGCTACTTTATGAAATCAAAATTTTGACCTTACAACTATTTTGTAAACAACGGATGGTTCTCGTTCTATAAACTGTTTTACAAATCATTTCACAAGTTATTTTATAAACCGATTTGTTGCCTTGCTACTATATCACAAACTATACTGCAGTTTGCTATTATTTTGCAAATAATAAACTGTTTTCATATCACTCTATAAACTGTTTTAAAAATCGTTTTATACACTATTCTGAACCTACCCTGAGAACTATTTATTCCATTAAAAATTAGTTTATACAGTCTTTTAGTACTGTCAAAGTAAGCTGAATACTTAGGGTTATGAACTTTGTCTGATATTAAACATGGAATCCTACTCAACCTTAACAACTAGACTTCGCCCTTAGGCACCTAAAATTTTTGTAGACATACATACCTGATAGCACTCTTTTCCATGACGTCTTCACTTTTAAGAACTTCTTTTGAAACTGCGGTTATAACAATCATAAAACTCGCAGTGATATCCTTCTAAAACACTCATTTTGAGGCGTAAAATTCTTCTGCTCAAACTTTATCAAACTTTTGTTAAGGAATGTCAGACGTCAATTTTTGTGAAAATTATCCTATCCACACCATGATTAAGAACCCGTTTTACAAAATTTGTAAATCCTCTGAAACCGTGTCACCCTACGTACCTATTAATCTCTAACAAAGAAGTGTGTAATACTTGGAAAGTTATTTTGGTCAAATTCGTATAAAGACCTACTCAAATAAAGTTTTCGAACAAGATTTCTATCCAATCCTATGAGAAGGAAAAACACACAACTCCGGATCAAACTTTGAAAACCAGTCATCATGCCATTTTACCACTCTAAATCAGAACATGTTGAAACTTCGTGCCACTAGGGAATAGACCATAGCTGGGAGTAGGACCGAGAAAATTTGAGGTGCCCACAATAACAAGGTTGTGAAATATCGTGAACCTGTGACTCGAACTGCCATCCTATTAAACTTACTTCAGGAATAATTGTATCTCACCAAATCACAACAAGGGGAAAACCAATGGCAGACAACCTAGGTAACCTCCCGCAAACAAAGAGAAACTTTTAAACTGTCTAGTGAGACCTAAATATGTTGTGAGTACCAACATCTCTTCCCAGACACCATTTTATCGGATAACATAAACTGAAATCCGGGACGGATTTCGCTTTAAGGAGGGTAGACTGTAACCACCCGTAATTTTCCAAACATTTCTTTCATAATAAAATTTAATTTATTATTATTTGACAATTTATTTGAGCATTTTGAGCTAACATGATTATTTCGGAAAGTTATCTCGCACACTGTAGCAAACAATAACCCTCCAAGCTACTTAATTTTATCATGAAAAGTGAAGTAATCACTTCGTGACACTTACTGGCAATTTATTTACAAAACCGAGAAGTCATCTCGCTCTCCTGAAAAACACGACACCACACGCGTACCGACACCACATTAGTAATGGCTTAAATTTTATAGTTAATTTTCGGAATCAATAACTTTGTTTTATGCCATTTTTATAAAAAAGTTTCCAGAAATATATTTCTCGTATTTTTACCAAACCAAGTTATCGCGTTTACACTTTAGCTTTACGGGAAACGGAATACACGGGGTATAAATAAAATTTAATACGACCATCTATATACCTCAACCACCCCACTACCCTTCTTATCTCTTTATCAGGTTTAGGATAAGTGATTTGTGTCAATTATAGTCCAAGGAATTGCAAAGGAAATATGCAAAACCCGAGTCGTAGTCCCGATGAAGATTGAATGGAATTTAGTGATTCGGGATTTGTGATTCGTGTAGAGAATGTGAATAAGAGTGATTGATTTTGGATTACACTACTAATATTAAAATAACAATCAAGATTAACAATTAAACTAAGCTATTAGAACAATTAAACTAAACATTTAAACGAAAATTGGATTTTAAAAACGAACGCGACGTAATTTAAAAACGCGAATAAAAGTGATTTTCTAAAATTTAAGCCCTAAAAATGCAAATTAATTTTTCCTATATTAAATCTGATAAAATAAAATTTTTGGAAAAAGAAAAATATTTTTTTGACTTTTTAATAATTTTTTATGAATTAAAAACTACTTAAAACTATTTAAATGATTTAAAAATATTAAAACTAATTGGAAAAATCTGAAAATTTCTGAGTAATTTTAATTTTTAATAAGAAATATAAGAAAAATAAAATCAGCACTCAGTTCAGCTTAAATAAGCTGTACAGTTGAAATAAGCACTTGGAAATAAGCTAAAAATAAGCAAAAGTGAACCAAAAATTATCAAAAGCTCAAGACTGATTATTCTTAATGCTGGAAACTCAAAACAACTGAGAATGATCAGAAAAGCACACAGAATAAGCACAATTTAAGCTGAACAGGTCACAACTTATGATTTAATCACTTGACTTAAGCACCTACTTTGGACTGATTTTTAAGCAGTCTAATAAGCTGATAAGATGCAAGTGATGGGGGCAAAAGTTGCACAGGCCAGCTAAGAACTCAAAAAGCACAAAAGCCCTAAATCTAACACCTCAATTGAACTTTAATTAGACCTTAGAAGATCTGCTATTGTGCACTAATTCAGAAAATCCAAGCCTGCACAGGTTTTGGTGGAACTTTGCAGGTCTGAAAAAGCTCTTGAATAAGCTAAAACTTGAAATCCCAGATGTTCTACTAGTACCCAGCTATGTGAACTTCTTAAAAAAAACCAAAAATTAGAACTAGAGCTCAAGTGAAAAAGCCAAAAATTAAGCTAGAAAGGTGGGCAAGTGGGACTGTTCTGCACAGATTTGGGCTGTGCAGCAGACCAAGTTTTTGGCGCAAATCTTTTGAACTCTAAACTAACTCTTGAATACCACTTAAAGCAACATTCTATCCACAAAAACATCAATTAATCACCACTGATTATTCTAGCTTATTAAGAACTTATTATGGCAGCCTTTGATTCAAAAACTCTTGTACTAATTATCCAAAATTTCACATGAACTACAACATCACTTAGCATCTAATCTCCACAGCAACCTAACTCCAATTTTGATCAATCTAAACTCAGAAATTACCCATGAACAGTAACAGATTTGTGAGCTAAAAATCAGACCCTATAGAACTAATTCTAACCAACTGCTTGCATTATAACAACTAACAACAAACTAAAATAAGCTTTAACTATTACTAATCTATGACTACTTATTCAAATTAACAACTAATAAGCAAAGAACAATAAGCAACAAACATGAAATCAAGCTGAAATAGCTAGTGCAGAAAATGAAGCTTAAAAATGAAACAAACAACTTACAATTTAACCCCTCAGCTGAACAGAGGGAAAACCTTCAACAAAGCCTATCTTTAGATAGGCCAAACTCTTCCAGAATAAGCTTGATCTACTAGAAATTATCACCTTCCTTCAACAGTTGACCACAGTTGACTTTTTTTGGATTTTTAGGTTAAATGAGCAAATTTTTGAAAAACAATGAACCAAAGTAAACTGATAATGGAATTAAGCTATTTAAACTAATTAATAAGCAAAAGAGACATGGATTTAGATTTAGATCAAAACTCGAATTTTATTAATAAAATGATTGAAATTACAACTTGAACTGAAATTACATCAAAAGCTTAACCTAAACTCTAAAAATTATAAAAGATTACACTACAAAATTACACTAAAAATTGACACCAAATTCAGGAGAAATCCACCCTTTATATAGCCTCTGAGGGAACCTTCTAACCTGCCACCTTGGCAATCCGCGTGTATCCGTAGTAAATCATCACCCTTAGATCACCTTGAGCTCCAATCCATCAATCCTTAGCCGTTAGATCGAATAGGTGAGGTGTTCGGACCAATAAGAGGGCGCCACGTATCATTCTTGTGTGCTTCTTTGCTCTGACACCTCTGACATGCTTCTAGAAGTGCGTGATTGGACTGAATTACCCTTAAGTGCTGTTAAAATTGTATGGGTGAATTTTAGGGTTCTAAAAATCTGGGTAAAGATAAGAAAGGGGGGCGGGTAAAGTGAGTATGAATTTTTTATTTTACTTTGACTGTGTGTGATAAGGATTTGACCCGGGTTATGTTTTGTGGGTTGGTTGATGAGTTATGGATCGGGTTTTGGTAATAAAAGGTGGGCTGGGCTAAGGCTTGTTGTGTATGTATTTTTGGGATGGATTTGTGTTGGGTGGGTTTGTTTATTTAAAATCCGGTTTATGGTTTGTGTTTTATTTTGGTTTGGCAATAAGGACTAATATTGTAATTTCTGAAATTCTGAGGACTAAATCTGTCATTTTCCAAGAGATGATCTAAAGGTGATTTTTAACTTTTTGGCCAAACATGTCTTGCCCGGCATCGGCTTTGAGTCCATTCCATATCTCGTGCTCGTTTTCCGGTTTTTCCGTGTCTTTTGTCGTTTTTTCTCGATATCCGTCCCTGCATATACAAAAACACAAAAACACTATATCTTTTGGCATTATGGTCGGGTTTTTGGTCATTTTGGTCTTAATTTGGTCAAATAAAAGGTATGTGTTTAAGCACATACCAAATTCCCCCAGACTAAGCTATTGCAATGTCCTCATGCAATGTTATAAAAACACGTTTTTGAAACCGAAAATTTCCAATCTCTTTTTACTAACTTTGAGAAGTAGCAAAATTTTCAAAAGAGATTAAGAAATCTTAAGTTCTAAAAACTCCCCGATTTTCCTTTTTATTTTATTTTTGTATTTTTCTTTATTATTTAGGTGACAGCTTTGTTGACTTTCATTATTTCTCAATAATTTTTAGGGTCTTCGAGCAGGAAACACGACTCATAAAGAAGTGACCATACGGATAAAATTCGTCGTCCCTGATTTTTCACAAGTCCCCAAACTAAGCTTAAAAACGAGATCATTGTCATTTACAAGTTAGATTGCCAATACTACCCAGAAAGCTAATTGTGGACTTTTTGTTCCCAAATTCCTATTTTCCTCTATTTATTTTATTTTTGGTGAGAAATGAATTTCTTCAAATTCTCATTTTGATAATTTTTAGTCCGATAAAGATACCTAGTTTAGACGCTAAGTAGTTTCCAAACCTTCCCTCGAAAACCGTTGCATACAAAAATGAGGTCCACATCAAGGTCTCTGATTTAACACGATTTTGAGGATATCCCTTTTATTTGCGACCGAAACAACTCATCTACGAGTCCAGAGACAGAAGCCTTTATTAGGATACCCCCGGAGTCGAAGTTTGGCATTTTTTAACATTATTAAGCACATTAACGTATTTAGTCCTTGGCCCTTTATAACAATCACAACATCGGCTGCGAACCGGCAAGATGTGATAGTCTATTATGACCTTGGAATTTTTCCTCTGCCTTTATTAGAAGTCTACAACATCGGCTGCGAACCGGCAAGATGTAGAAAACTTTTTATGGCTTTGGATTATTATTATATATTATCATATTCATTAATTATTTGTGTTGCCAAACCCCAAGTCCTACGGCTTTTATAACAATCCCAACATCGGTTGCGAGCCGGCAGGATGGAATAGTCTATTACACCGTAACACTGACAGTACCTTGATGTGTACCCAACTTTCATAAGCAAGAATTCTTTAAGGAAGAAATAAAAACTAATTATCGCCAAAACAAAAATACCTTTAATTATTCCTAGATTACTATTTTTGAGTGAAACAAGCTGATGGGAACAAAAAGCCACAAGTAACTTCGATGAGCTTTAAAGAGATCCAACTACTCCACGTTTAGCAATCTAACTTATAAACAACTCTTTCATTTCTCGTTCTTCGCAAATTTAAAATCTTAAATAATAAGATCCGCGAATGCTTAGCCATATAATCAAGCCATGCATATATAAAGTCAAATACGGGAACTTGCAAACTCTTAAAAAGAATCCGCGTTTTCTAGCTCCTTGTGTAAAAAACTAGCATGAGCTTATAGATTATAAACGGTTAAGGGAACAAGCTAGAGCTCAACACGCCCGGTCAAGTCAGAATTTTATTCCTACTCTCTCCAGCGGAAAATCAACAAAAATGTCAAAATTTATTATATTTTTGCAAAATTTTTTAAATTTTTCTCATTTTTTGGATTTTTTCAATTTTTGGAGGAAAAACGGGGTTGCATGAGAAAACGGCAAAAAATGCAAGGCAAAAATCAAATTGACAGATTACCCCCCCAGACTAAAACGAGACATTGTCCTCAATGTCTTAAAGGTAAGGGTTCTCCTACATAAACCTAAGGCCGTTTATTAATTATGCCAAAAGATAGATGTAAAATGATAAGATTTAAGGATATCGGATAAGCAACGAATGATGAAACTCGAGTAGCGTGAAGGAAACTACGAGCACGAGAGTCTTCATCATCGGGCATTCCTGGACATACCACAGAAAACAACGAGGCACAAGAAATGGAGAAGGGAATCCTCCTCATGTTTTATTAGAAAATAAGAAAGAAGATAGACACGGGGTGCCTCCCGAGAAGCGCTTGTTTTTGTTAACCGAGTCACATGAGCTTGACTCGACCCCGAATTTAATTGTCCTTGGGGGAGCATGTGGAAGAAATAATCTCAATCGGACTTTCGTTCAAGATGTTTGGATAAACATTGAAGCACATGAAAGTTCCACTCAGATTGAGATACCCTCGGCTTTAGAAGATGAAAGCGGTGATGCCGGGGTCAAAAACTTTGTCTTCGATTCCGAATGGAAACGATAGTAAAGTTTCAAGCAGAGATGACTCCGGGCAGAACGGGAGTTCTTGATCAGAAATGAGCAGCAGAGGAAAATCACTTTTCTCCAGAATTAAAAGTTCCTTAGATGAGGCGGGAAACTTTAAATTCTTATCAAGAGTCAATTTCATCAAAGGATGAATTTCACCATCATCGAGTATGCCTGGCTTAAACACTTTGTCTTCACAAGAAAACTCAGCAGGGTACTCGATGGAGGACTCAAAGAAATCATCCTCGGGAGAATGAGGAGCTAAGTCATGAGAAACTATTGAAGCATCCTCGGTTATGGTTTCAATTTTAGGGCCTTTTCAGTAGTAGGTTTTCCATATAAAAGATTTCTCCATTCGGTTTGATCGGCCCTAAAATCGAAGAGATCATCATCATCTTGTAAATCATTAAGCTCGGTGTAAGAATCAGATGATGGAGCATGGTATAAAAGATTTTCAACTTCTTTAAAATCAGCATGAACATCAAAGAGATCATCATCATATGATGGAAGTGGATCATCGTGAGCGAGTTCATCGGCGAACTCCTCGAGATAAGAATCACATTTAGATGGATCATGGTTCATCAAAGATTCCAATTCTCTTAAGTCAGATTCAAAATCAAAGTCATCGTCCTCATCCCCCGGTGGGATTTGATCGATATGAGCGAGTTCATCGGCGAACTCCTCAAGAAGAGAATCAATACTAGAAGTGGTACTGCCACTACTTTGCTCTTCTGATTTTGAATCAACAATTTGAACGGATTTAGGCGTCTTTTCTTTATCATCTTCCGGGGGAAGGGAAAATAATGGTTCATCAAATTTCATTTTTAATACCGAGACATCTTCCCTGGGATCACTATCGGTCTCAACAATTTTCGGCGAAATTGGAGCATCATCAGACAACACCTCGAGCTCTTCCCTTGAGATATCACTTCCCTCAATCGGAGGAGAAGGATGGGAAGAGTCGGAAAGGACAGAATCAACAATCTCTACACGATAAACCGTCTCCGGAGGTGGGGCAGGTGGTGTGCTCTTAGAGCTAGCATTTTCCACCACTTCCGTTGTGGTCTCCGAATCCGATTCATCATCATCAAGAATACTCTTAACATCCGCGGAACAACTTTCAAACCATTTGGTTGAACCGGGTGCAATTTTCATAGCTTTGAGTTCGGCACATTTTTCAGTCATACTCTTAACCGCAAATCTTGAGAGAATCGAATCACTTCTTTTGGAAGCAATTACTGGATCAAATTTTTGATTAACCACAGCAACGTTGCTTTTGGTGGTTAGCGGTTTAGAGTTCTGATTGATTTGAAACGTGACTTTTTCATTATCAACTCGCAGAGTTATTTCTTCTCCGTACACATCAATCAAAGCCCGCCCGGTCCTCAAAAATGATCTTCCAAGAATAAGAGGAACCCGGGGGTCAGCATCAAAATCAACTACCACGAAATCGGCAGGGAAATGGAACTTCCCCACCTTGACAAAGACATCCTCGGCTACACCTTCAGGACGGGTGATGGAACGATCCGCAAGCTCGAGAGTCATGCAAGTGGGGGTAAGTTTGGGCAGAGAAAGCTTTTGCCATACTGACAACGGCATTAGGTTGATGCTAGCACCAAGATCGGCCAAGGCGGAGCATTCAACCATTCCCGGAAATTCACATGGAATAAGGAATTTTCCGGGATCTCCAAGCTTTTCCGGAAGCTTTTTGAGAATTACCGCTGAGCAGTTTTCATTCAGATGAGTTTTTGCTAATTCAATTAATTTTTCCTTGTTATTCAATAAACTCTTGATGGTGGAAACAAACTTAGGCATCAGAAGTAAAGCATCCGCGAAGCTTATATCGAAATGCAATTCTTGAAAGATTTGGAAGAATTTTTCCATTTGATTTGAAGCTTTATCGCGGAGCTTTTGATCATTCAATCTCGAAGGATACGGAAGGTTTGCTTTGACGGGAATTTCTTTTGGCTCAACATTCTTTGGTTCAGATGGATGGACGACCGGAGGTTGGACGTCTTTGGTTCCTCCGTTGTTAGTAGGAGGTTCCATGTCCTTGGTCACCTCGGGTTCACGGTCGACTACCTTGGGAGGTAGAGAAGAAGCGGTAGCCGGAGCCGTAGGTCCATCATATGAAACACCGCTTCGAGTCGTGATCGCCTTAGCATCGCCCCTCGGGTTAGCGATCGTGTTGCTTGGGAGAGAAGTAGTCCCTGAACCCGAGGGTCGATCATTTAAACGTTTGTTCAATTCGGTTATTTGATTAATCATCATTCTATTCATTTCCTCTTGATTTTTCATAAATTGCTTGATAAGCTCATCTGAGGACGGTTGGTTTTGAATCAAAGCTTGATTTTGATTGTTTGGAAGATTTGGCCCTCGGTTGTTTTGAACAAAACCTTGATTATAATTCCCTTGATTTTGGTTTTGAAAATTCCCTTGATTCGGGCCTTTTTGAAAATTTCCCTGATTTTGAAAGCTTTGCCCTTGATTAACCCGATTTTGATTTTGATTGTATGGAACAATGTGGTTCGGCATATTTTGATTTTGATTTTGATTTTGTGTGAAACCGGGTGGTCCGAGAAAATTGTTAGAACGGTAGCTGAGGAGATTACGGTCTCCCTGAGGCTGGTAATGTAAAACCCAAAAATCTGCATAACCTGAAACGACCAAAATACCCCTCTAATTTTGAAATTTTAAGAATTTTATAAAATAGAACACATGCATATTATTTGAACTTAATCTAATGTAATTAAATACTAAGTTACCTACATAAATTTAGCTAATGAAACCTTGTATTAAAATTTAAAAATCACAAAACATATGTTCACTACATCTAAATTAAATTGGCTACATGTAAGATATGTAAAAGATATTCTATCCTACAATAATAGGCTTTCCCTTGTTTGCCTCATTCACAATTACACGTTTGTTTTCCCTTTTTCTTTCTTGGTCATATAACACACAAGTTCACTCACCATTTAATTGGGACTTCCACAATTTCAGCCTAAAATCACGCCAACCATATCATTCAAATTATTAGTTTTCTAAAATATTCATACGTCTCTTAATATCAAGTGATAAGTACAAAAGATTTATAATACTTTTATCAAAATAAGGGATTGAGTATCCCTGAATTGTAGCAACCTTCGGTATCTTTCTCCCTTCTTATACCCCACGTCCCTCACTCAATCTCTTCATGTAATACAACTTCGTCTCATCCCTAAACCAAAACTCTCTCTAAAACAATAAAAGGCAAACCCTAAAATACTCCCCAAACCTTGCGACTTGCTGCTACCTTTTTGTACCTGCTGTACGATTCTAAGGCAGAAAAAGGAAACTTCTTTCTTGGTTGCGACTTGGAGGTTTAGTCGAAGCGTACCACTGGTTCGAGGGTGTGACTCAATCAAGTTTTGAACGTGGTGTTTACAACAGGATCGAGGGGTGTGTTCGTGTTCTCTTTGGTTCGTTGTCCTCTCTTTTGAATCACGCTAGCTACGAGGGTACGTGTATCATCTCGTCTCGTTTTCCTCTTTAACATGGCACCTAAAAGGCTAAAATGAATCAACTACAAATCTTGTACATATATATGTGTCGTCGTCGCATGAAATCACCAATAGCCTACACATGAAATAACTATCTAAATGATCTAACCTGTGAACTTAATTGTGTCATAATTTCAACCATGTTGTACGCATGAAGGGATCTTAAATACACGAATAACATATGATGAAACTGACCCATTACGAACAGAAATAAAAGAAAGATATACATGCTTGTTTGTCAATCTTTTGTCGAATCCATGCTGTGTAGTAAAAGGGTGTCGAGTAGAGTTATAGTCGTGATTTTATGTGACCATAAAGATGTCATGTGGACTGTTTACGAGTCGAGTCAGGCTGTGAACCAAGGGTGGGTTACGTGCTTATCTTTAGTGAGTAATGAAGTGACTGTAAATGAGTCTTGAATATGTGTTGTGTGGGTTAACATGGCTTGACTAGGGTGTTTTGGTGGAGTATATGTGTCGTTAAAAACAGATAATAACGTGAGTTCTTGTGATTTTATGTAGTCGAATGGGGTGGTTGTAGAGAAGTTACAGGTCTACAGGTCTGTTGGGTAGGGGTCGTGTAGGGTGTATGTGGGGCGTTAGAAATAGGTTTAGGTCAGGGGACAAACATGGCTATAATACGTGCATGTGGTGATAACTAAAGTAGCGTGGAAAAGTGAATGTGTGTGCAGTAATATAAGGCCTTAAATTGGGAATGTAAAGTCAGCTTTTTCATAGTGCATGAATACTAACATTGATGAAAAAAAAAAAAAAAATTTACATAATAGATAAGAAAATTGAGTTTAAGGCCCTAGCCCCTACATACCTCATCGAAAGACTTATATAGTCTAATTAAATATAAGTGCGTGTGACCAGGTGAAAGTATTTTATCCTCATATGAAATTGATTAACAAAGATTAGACCAGTTCAACAAATAAAGTTTTAAGAACATAAATTAAGCCCATTATTATGTGTGTGTGTGTGTTGTGGGGCGTTTAACGAATAAGAGAAATAATACGTTATCATTTTAAAGGCGATCATTGTTAACCCACATCATCTCATTTAAGATATATATTTACTATTTCGTTAAAGAGTTTGAAGTGCAAAATCCTACGTTAAAATACATCAGATAAATTGTTTAGTGTAAGATATTTGAGTCGTCAATGGAATGAATCTGACCATGACCTTCTAAAAATGGAAACCTGCTAAAAATAGAAAGTTACTAAAAATAGAAGTTACTTATAATGGGAAGATAACTGAACCCCTTTCGTATTTCTGTCTTCTACTCCTTTAGGTTCGAGGAGGGAGTGATCTTGATCCCTGTCAGCTACTCTTGTGTTTGTGCTTGCTATTTGAATAAGGTACAGATATTCTGCTCTTCTTGTAAGGAGCCTTCGTCTCATTTCTGATTCCTGATTCATTGTTATGTTTCCCCTTGTATTGTGAACCATAGATTTGGACCTTTGCTTTAACCTTTGTCTTGAACCTTGTCATGAACCTGAACTTGAACCTTGATGCACTTGATATGAACCATTTGACTTGAGCCTGTACTTGAACTCTTGCCTTGAACCTTCGACTTGAAACCTGCTATGTTTTCTTCCGATACTTGTGATGTGCTGCGTGATGTGTCGTTGCGGTTTAGCAGTTTTAATGCCTACTCAAGTTTTAAATTTATATTTAGCCGACTTATCAATAACACACACACTTAACGAGCAGTGTACCCGGTCAGTATGAATATAATGGTAAGTAGAGTGTCGATCACTAAGAGTGGAACGTATTATCTAGTTATTCTAATCAGTATTTTAATATTCTAACGCAAGGGGGTTTCAGCCTGAGAGACTGGCACGAATTTGGTTGCAATTAAATAATAAACTAAACCAATAGGCACGAATCAGCAAGTAGCACACACGTACACAGATAAATACTCGAGACAATAAGAAGATCTGTCCTTATGATTAAGTAGTTTGTCACTTGTTTTATTGATAGCTTTATATGAAGTGTATGTAGTTAACCCTTTCTCGTTGGTCCAAAAGTTATTCCTAAGTGATCAATTTAGTAACAACCGTGGGAGCCACATTATTTTCCGCAGTCAAATGCGCAGGCCACTAATAAACACAGAGGTTATCAATGCACTAATAAGTAGTAACCAAAGACATCAACATATAAACTTTAATTGATGGGAAAGCAGTTTTAAGGGAGTGCAATCTTTCCGTTGTCACATTACACAAGCCATCAATCCTGATGAATTAAAGTTTGCTAACACAATAAAACAAAACTACTTAATGAATTAAACACATGCAGCACCTTCTTACAGCTCTTGTATCCTTGATTTGAGTGTGTCTTGTGCTGCTGCCTTGACTGAATTCGTCCTAGGGTTTTTGGTCTTCGGTCTCGTATATATTATATGGCACTCCGAAATTCGTCTGGTCTTGGGGTATTTATAGTTTCTGTCTGAGGGTAAGATGCGGCGCATCTAGTAAGTAGATGCGGCGCATGTACTTAACTTCGCGTGGGGTCCAAAATTATAATATTCAGGAATATTCGTACACCGCCAGAAGATGCGGCGTATCTTTATCTTTGGATGCGGCGCATGTCCTCTTGAATCTTGGATCGTATCTGGTGAGATCTTGATAGCGATGCGGCGCATGTCATGAGTGAGATGCGGCGCATCTGGAGCAGATTTGACTTGATCTTGTCCATTTTAGTAGACTCTTCACTTTATGCTTGTTTTGCTCCGTAATTAGTCCAAAATCGCCAAGTTTCACCAAATGCTTGTTTTTACCTGAGAATTACAAAAGTAAACGATTAAGTATCAATCCTCATACATAATATAGTAAAACAAGTCAAATTAATAGGATAAATGATAGTAATAAAATGTACTTATTTGAGTTCATCAAATATCCCCCCACTTGAACTTTACTTGTCCCCAAGTAAACCTTAGAATTAATCTTATGAAAATGTATCCTAAAAATGTTAGGATTTATTTTTATATTTAAGCATGTATTCATTTTTTGTCATAATCACACAACTAAACACTTAACGAATTAGAAGCAGAATAAAAATATTTCGATAAAAGCAAATCTAATCGTTTAACTATCCAGTCGCGACGAATATTCTATCATAAGCTTGGCAAGTATACACATCTCCCCCACTAAAGCCAAGGAATAACAAGTCTAAAGCGGTAAAAAGGGTTTTTAGGCTTAAGGGTTAATTATTCTTATTCACTATCGATCTCAAATTCCAGAAAAGGCGACAAAATCACAAATACATGATCGAATCCACGAACACGATACTTGCAATTGCTCAAATCCTTAACTCGAATAGGCTAAAGATAGGTCCAAACTTCACCAATAATAATATATCAAAAAGGGCGACAAAATCATAAATACATAGCCGAATCCACGACTACGATACTTAAGATTGCTCAAATCCCTAATCTCAATAAATCAAAGGTTTGGTCGGATAAAGAATAGGGTATGGATAATATTTGGGATATAAATTGGATATAAATTGGTGTAAAATAAAAAAAAATAAACAAAAAAAAATAAATTAAAATCCTAAGTGTGGTTAATCACTATCCCAACCATCCCATGAATAAGACTCATATCATTGAATAACTCACGCTTTAACACTTGAAACACACGCTTTAGGTAGACACGAATTATACTCAACAAGATCTTAATCAAAGAATAAACCTTAGTTGACGTTCCCATAACTGCCAACTCCCATTTCAATCCATAAATATAATATACAACAAATAGTGGTGATATCGACCACTTACATAACTTTACATCGTTGGTTAAAACAAACATCCAACTTTCTTCTTTTTTTTTCTTTTTCTTTTCTCATTTTTTCAATTTTTTTTTTTTTTTTTTTTTTTTTTTTTTTTTTTTTTTTTTTTTAGCATGAAACATAAACATAGATGTGTAAAATTTCACCACATCACCAAAACAATAATTCTGGATAATTTTTCCATACTTTTCATAACTTCAGAAATAACGGTAATAGTGAAAGTAGTAAACACACGAAAAATAAACTCATAGATGTACAATATTTACTTTCACTCCAATTGCATTGTGCAATTTCCCGACCTAACCATAGATAATGAATTACGCACGCGAACACAGGTAATGTAAGGAAACACACTTTGCCTATAGCAATTAACCAACCACGGATCTTAATCTACAGGGTAGGCTAAGGTGTAAGGGTGTAACGAAACATTTTAAACATAGGTGTAAGAAACGAAAGGAATGGCTCTGAGGGTTTTTCTAGGGGTATCTTACTCTAAAAATGAGAGTAACAAAGGGTTTATACAGGGGTTAACTAACCAGTGTAGTTAGTTAATAACACAAAACATATAAAGGCTTTTTGGGTGTAATCCTAGAAATTTACCAATTTAGACAAGTCATTCCAATTATATAAATAATACTCATTATGGTGGTCTCGAATAGTATACAAGCCAAGTTCTAAAGTTTACAAGTCACCGGCACACTCATAGATTTGTGAATTTTGAAAAATCACAATTTTTGAAAATAGCGTCATGTGTGCAGCTATGCAACTTAGACTTTAAACAAAAACATGCTAAAAAATTTTAAAGTTTTGATATATTAAGCACATTTTAAGCATATTTTGAAAAGTTTAGGACAAGTAAGTGTTAAGTGTTCTAATTCTCCAATCCCCCCACTTAAGTTAAACAACGTCCTCGTTGTTCGTATAAAATGTTAAAAACTGGAAAATAAAAGAATTAGAACAGAAAAACTCCCCTGAGATTTGCTCGGTATGATCCTCCATTAGTATAAGAGCAAAAATCATATTTCTTGTGGATTAGAACGTTTAAGCTTCATATTCGATGTATCCACAGGAAATGCAGGAAACTATAATACCACCAAGGCTTCAAAACACACCTAAGATAAGAAAGGTTCAAACTTGCATAACACATTAGTAGTTAGGTAAAAATAAAACATAAAAATTAAAAATGAAAATCATCAGGTCAGTCGATGCGCCGTATCTTATGGAAGAAGATACGCCGTATCGAGTCTGGAATAAATACGGATCAGAATAAAAGATGCGCCGCATCCTTAACCAGGGATGCGCCGCATTAAAATAAACTGATAAAAAGTTTTAAATTCGAAAATAAAAATGCAGAAAAATAAAGATATGACCATTGCAGGAGATGCGTCGCATCTCAGAATTGAGATGCGCCGTATCCTCTGCGGCCTGACTGACTCGACACAAAACAGAATAATAAAAATTAAAAGATAAGCATGGGTTGCCTCCCACGAAGCGCTTGTTTTTGTTCGAGTCACGAGCCTGACTCCACCCTTATTTACTGTGTAATAGGGTGTTGTTCCCCCCACTTGGGATCAAGTGCGGATGATAGTAGCAATAAACACGAAAAGAGTGTAAATTTGCTAGTAGAGATGGAAGAAATAAATAAAGATCATACCTTGGCAATATATAAACATCTTCCCAATTCTTACCCAGTTTGGTTGATAAATTGGATGACTTGCCCACTTCATCTGAAAGAGTAGTATGTTGAGGAAAAATGAGTCTCCTTTCTTCTTGGTTAGTTTCTTTGGTAGTAAGGCGTCCCTTGAATTCCGCAGAAAATGAGAAAGGGCCTTTGGCAAGTAAAATTTCGAGTTCTTCAACAACCTTCATAGGGTCTAAATCATCATCTTCATCAATTATAGCAATGTTTAAGAGCTCATTACCAAATTCTTCCTCGAGCTCCACCAAAAACGGGTTGATCACAGGTGCTTCATGTGCTTTAATAGGTAGTGTAATATACTCCACCTCATTATCCTTTTGTTTTGCAACCTGTTTAGGAAAACTAGCAAGATTATTAGTAACGGGATCATTAGTATTAAATAAATTTGTACCATTTTTTGTTGTAAGTGACTCCAATTCATCTTGTGATTCTTCAACTAGTGGTCTTGCAATTTCCTCACCGTCCCGAATTTCATCCTTAAACAAGTCATCCCAGATTTCTTCAAAAACCCTTGTTGGGTCAAAATCTGGTTGGGGTATGTCATCATAAACTATGGCATCAAATGGTTCGAAATCAAAATCAGAATACTTTTCATCTTCATCCGATGGGTTGTCTAATGGTGGTAATACGATTGCAGAATATTCTTCAACGTAAGGTTCCGTATACACATCATCTTGTGCAATCTCCGGAGAAAAAGTACTATCAATAACAATTGCCGGAATTGGTTTCACGGTATACGAATCTTCTTCATCATCATTAGACATACACCAAGTGTGTTGAAACGGCAATTTGTTTCTTTCTTTCATTGACTTTTCATGCCCTAAAATCAAGTATTCTTCCATAGTGATTTCTTTCGTCTCAATGACTTGTGCACCATTTCTTGCTTTTTCCCGATCGTAGATCCCATTGTCGCTCAAGGCTCTTTCCTCTCTAAGTCTGATATATTCTTCCATTGTAATATCCGGATCGTCCATCTTCCTGAAATAAAACTTACTCTTGCAAAAGAAGGGTGAAACGATCAAAGTAAAATAAAAGTTACTGATATCAGCTGACGATGCGCCGTATCCTATAAATGGGATACGCCGTATCTTATAATCGTTAAAATTAAATCAGACTTTATTCAGAAAATAGATACGCCGCTTAGAAATCTGAATGCGCCGTATCAATTTTAATTATCAAAAATCGATATTTATTTAAAATTAAATGCGTCGTATTAACGAAAGTTAATGCGCCGTATTTTCGTTACGTATCAAAATATAAGATTTTTGATTCAGAAGATACGCCGTATCGATAAAAAATCGATACGCCGTATCTGTTTAATAATTCGAAAACTGTTTTTAATTAAAATAATAGATACGCCGTATCTGCTAAAGCAGATGCGTCGTATCGCGTTAACGTTTAGAAATTTTTTTTTATTAAAAACAGATACGCTGTATCTTGGGGAAAAGATGCGTCGTATCGCTTTATCGCATAGAAAAAAAAAATTTTCTTATTAAAAACAGATACGCCGTATCTTGGGGAAAAGATGCGTCGTATCGAATTAATTAAACGCGTTGTATTTAAAAAAAAAATTAAACGCAATACGCCGTATCTGATAAATCAGATGCGCCGTATCGTTCGATTTAGCTCAGTACAACGATAGCAGAAAACAAAAAAATACGAAAAATTAAAAACAAATAAAAACACACAAAAATAAACACAAACAAAAGCAAACAAATAACACACAAAAGCAGAAAATATGCAAAATAATACAATGAATGCAAATTAAACTAATGCACAACAAAATTAGCGGTTAGATAAAAAAAATTAAAAACCTAATTAAAATACTAATCAAATTAACAGATAATAACAATTCATTCCCCGGCAACGGCGCCAAAAACTTGATGTGCTGCGTGATGTGTCGTTGCGGTTTAGTAGTTTTAATGCCTACTCAAGTTTTAAATTTATATTTAGCCGACTTATCAATAACACACACACTTAACGAGCA
The DNA here is from genome assembly GCA_021014915.2 of Artemisia tridentata subsp. tridentata. Taxonomy (NCBI): domain Eukaryota; kingdom Viridiplantae; phylum Streptophyta; class Magnoliopsida; order Asterales; family Asteraceae; genus Artemisia; species Artemisia tridentata. The sequence goes on along the minus strand of CP139501.1, from coordinate 216,702,892 downwards.
GTGTACCCGGTCAGTATGAATATAATGGTAAGTAGAGTGTCGATCACTAAGAGTGGAACGTATTATCTAGTTATTCTAATCAGTATTTTAATATTCTAACGCAAGGGGGTTTCAGCCTGAGAGACTGGCACGAATTTGGTTGCAATTAAATAATAAACTAAACCAATAGGCACGAATCAGCAAGTAGCACACACGTACACAGATAAATACTCGAGACAATAAGAAGATCTGTCCTTATGATTAAGTAGTTTGTCACTTGTTTTATTGATAGCTTTATATGAAGTGTATGTAGTTAACCCTTTCTCGTTGGTCCTATTCTTATCGGCGAGTAAACCCTTAATGATTACTTATGTCTAAAAGTTATTCCTAAGTGATCAATTTAGTAACAACCGTGGGAGCCACATTATTTTCCGCAGTCAAATGCGCAGGCCACTAATAAACGCAGAGGTTATCAATGCACTAATAAGTAGTAACCAAAGACATCAACATATAAACTTTAATTGATGGAAAAGCAGTTTTAAGGGAGTGCAATCTTTCCGTTGTCACATTACACAAGCCATCAATCCTGATGAATTAAAGTTTGCTAACACAATAAAACAAAACTACTTAATGAATTAAACACATGCAGCACCTTCTTACAGCTCTTGTATCCTTGATTTGAGTGTGTCTTGTGCTGCTGCCTTGACTGAATTCGTCCTAGGGTTTTTGGTCTTCGGTCTCGTATATATTATATGGCACTCCGAAATTCGTCTGGTCTTGGGGTATTTATAGTTTCTGTCTGAGGGTAAGATGCGGCGCATCTAGTAAGTAGATGCGGCGCATGTACTTAACTTCGCGTGGGGTCCAAGATTATAATATTCAGGAATATTCGTACACCGCCAGAAGATGCGGCGTATCTTTATCTTTGGATGCGGCGCATGTCCTCTTGAATCTTGGATCGTATCTGGTGAGATCTTGATAGCGATGCGGCGCATGTCATGAGTGAGATGCGGCGCATCTGGAGCAGATTTGACTTGATCTTGTCCATTTCAGTAGACTTTTCACTTTATGCTTGTTTTGCTCCGTAATTAGTCCAAAATCGCCAAGTTTCACCAAATGCTTGTTTTTAAGTGAGAATTACAAAAGTAAACGATTAAGTATCAATCCTCATACATAATATAGTAAAACAAGTCAAATTAATAGGATAAATGATAGTAATAAAATGTACTTATTTGAGTTCATCAACTTGACATGACTTGTTCACCCCTGATAACCTGGATAATTAAGACCTTGGGTACTTGAAGGTTCATAGGATTTTATAATTACTTTTTAGTTAATTATGAAGAGGTTTTGAGCATTTCCTTAAAAGACTTTTATTATGAAAACTGTTCTACCGATCATTTTATTAAAACCATGTAAAAAGGATTTCTTTTAATAAACTACTATGAACCTTCTAGTATTGACTTTCTAGTATTTGACCTCCCTGATATGGACCTCCTGATAATGAACCCCTGCATTTATCTCCTGTCTTGAACCCTGATATGAACCCTGATATGATTCTTGACATTTGATACCTGAGACTTGACACCTGATACCCGAGACTGGATACTTGACCTTGACCCACAGTTTGAGACTACGAGCCATCTACTAGGCATGAGGGTTTCATGTCCATGTCGGTGATGCACCGCCGGCATGACTAGTGTGTAGCCCTAGTGATTTGGTTACGCCGTCCCCGATTTGACTTGATTTATTACGTAGATGAAGAACCCTGTGGCCTGCGGGGGCGTATGGATGCATCCTAGACCTGTCTTGATTTTTTCATGTTACTTGTATTACTTGGTGACTGGCGAGTGTGTGCGATACACGCCTTTCACACCCCTGGGAGCTAGCTACTCCACCCCTGGAGGTATCCCCTCACCCTGTACTTGGTATGCTGAGGTCACCCCTCCATACACCCTGATATGTGACTTGATATGGTTTGACTTTGAGATTGACTTTGAGTTTTGGGCTCGTAGTGGATTTCTGTTTCCCTGAAACCTTGTAACCTTATGACCTGACACTTGACCTGATATTTGACCTGACTTGATTTAACCTGGGACTTTGGTGGGTTCTGGTTTCATTTACATCTCCTATTGTAACCATTCTTAGTTCCTGGTATGTCTGCATAACTCTTGTATTCTTTTCCTGACTCTCGTTACACCTGGCATTATATCTTTTACTTTATTATTCCTTTACTACTGTTTTGTTTCCGTTATATCTGTTCACTGGGCTTTTTAAGCTCAGCCGCACGTTTTCTTTTCGTGTGCGGCAGGTATTTAAGCTAGGAAGCTGGGTTTGGCTTTGGGATGAGAGCAACTTGTGTGAAGTTTAGACCTTGTCATTCTAGTGTGACCATTTGGATATTATTTCTGTTATGCCATTGTTGGGCATTTGGATTCTGTTTTGTACTTCGTTATTTCTGTCTTGCACTTGATATAAGTCGTGTTGACTTATTTTCCTTTGGATTTTAATGTTAAGGCTTCCGCTATTTTATTTCTTGAATGCTTGTATCTGATATGAAACCATGTATTTGTGACATCTTTGCCCTTGTCGGGTTGGGGTGTTACAGGTAACCGTTACCACCTTGATTGAAATTTCCAGAAGCAGCATACACATTCTCTTGAGTATAGCCACCGGAGGCTGGGCACTCAAAATATTGGTGAGGACCACCACATATTTCACAACTCTGATTGACAACATTAACTTGATGAGAAGAGGATTTTGCTTTGGTTAATGATTCAACTTGTTTAGCAAGAAAGGCAATAGTCTCATTTGTTTTGGTATTAGTATCAAGAACACGAGCTAAAACTTCATCACTAATTTTGTTAGCACTCGAAGTGGGAATCTTGTTTCGTGAACTCCTCACTTTTGATTTATTCTCAATAATCATGAAAGCATCCTGACTATTTCTTGTTAACAAGTTTCCACCTGCAGCAGAATTTAGGGAGTCTTGATCGGCCAGACTCAACCCATTGTAAAACGTGTCAATTTGGTGCAAGTCAGAGAAGCCATGATTAGGACACTTTTCTAATAACTCCTTAAATCTATCCCAAGCTTCGTTGAACGATTCATCGAAAGCTTGTTGAAATCGAAAGATTTGAGTTCGGAGACTAGAAGTTTTGGAAGGAGGGTAGAAATGATTGATGAACTTTGTAGCTAGATCTCCCCAAGTTAAAATGGAATTAGGGGGTTCTTTCTCTAGCCAAGTTCGAGCCGCTCCTTTCAAAGAAAAGGGAAACAATTTCATTTTGATGACATCGTAATCAACTTGGTTAATCTTAATTGTTTCAGCAATATCGGTGAAGTTTCGGATATGAACATAAGGGTCTTCATGATCAAGTCCGTGAAATGAGATACCTGTGATAAGATTGAGTAACCCGTGATTGATTTCAAAGTGATTTGCTTGAATATTGGGTATAACGATGGCTCGTCTAACACCATTGAAAGGTGTTTGGAGACGTTCCTCCATTGGACGGAGATCGGGAGCCTGAATGTCATTAACACCCACCGGAGGGTGTTGATCGTTTGGGTTGTTGGCCATTTCCTCAACGGTTGAGAAATGAACACGGTTGTTTTGACGGATAATCCTCTCGGGATTTGAAAGTGGTGAAAGAAGAGGTTGAGAAGAAGAAGAAGAACGGGTGTGCATACACCAAAAGAAATAAAATCAAAAAGAAAAATCAAAAACAAAAGTTGAAACTGAAAATATTTTTGGATTTTTATTTTTTTATTTATTTTTGGTACCGATCCCTCAATCAATATTCGTTTCTTTTACGACTACGCGCAGAGTGGCGGAGAAGCAAAGGTCTGCCGAAGCTAATTAAAAACCCGCCTCTTTCGGTCTGCAATTTAATGTCAAGACCATCCTTAAACCACTTGTATAGGTTGTAATCGAAAAAATAATCTGAAAATCAAATGATTTCACGATTGTTTTGTTGTTATTTCGGAATGGTTTACAACACTTTTGAAGAAAAGTGAGGATTTATTTTATTTTTGTATTTTTGAAAACACTTTAGGAAAAGTGTTTTATTTATTTATTTATTTATTTTTTTGTATTTTTATTTTTATAAAAAACGATAACTTCCGAGGAAGGGTCTTCAAAACACGTATCGAAAAACAAAATCACAAATTCGCGTCAACCTTCCCCGGCAGCGCGCCAAAAACTTGATTTGTTCAATTATAGTCCAAGGAATTGCAAAGGAAATATGCAAAACCCGAGTCGTAGTCCCGATGAAGATTGAATGGAATTTAGTGATTCGGGATTTGTGATTCGTGTAGTGAATGTGAATAAGAGTGATTGATTTTGGATTACACTACTAATATTAAAATAACAATCAAGATTAACAATTAAACTAAGCTATTAGAATAATTAAACTAAACATTTAAACGAAAATTGGATTTTAAAAACGAACGCGATGTAATTTAAAAACGCGAATAAAAGTGATTTTCTAAAATTTAAGCCTTAAAAATGCAAATTAATTTTTCCTATATTAAATCTGATAAAATAAAATTTTTGGAAAAAGAAAAATATTTTTTTGACTTTTTAATAATTTTTTATGAATTAAAAACTACTTAAAACTATTTAAATGATTTAAAAATATTAAAACTAATTGGAAAAATCTGAAAATTTTTGAGTAATTTTAATTTTTAATAAGAAATATAAGAAAAATAAAATCAGCACTCAGTTCAGCTTAAATAAGCTGTACAGTTGAAATAAGCACTTAGAAATAAGCTAAAAATAAGCAAAAGTGAACCAAAAATTATCAAAAGCTCAATACTGATTATTCTTAATGCTGGAAACTCAAAACAACTGAGAATGATCAGAAAAGCACACAGAATAAGCACAATTTACGCTGAACAGGTCACAACTTATGATTTAATCACTTGACTTAAGCACCTACTTTGGGCTGATTTTTAAGCAGTCTAATAAGCTGATAAGATGCAAGTGATGGGGGCAAAAGTTGCACAGGCCAGCTAAGAACTCAAAAAGCACAAAAGCCCTAAATCTAACACCTCAATTGAACTTCAATTAGACCTTAGAAGATCTGCTATTGTGCACTAATTCAGAAAATCCAAGCCTGCACAGGTTTTGGTAGAACTTTGCAGGTCTGAAAAAGCTCTTGAATAAGCTAAAACTTGAAATCCCAGATGTTCTACTAGTACCCAGCTATGTGAACTTCTTAAAAAACCAAAAATTAGAACTAGAGCTCAAGTGAAAAAGCCAAAAATTAAGCTAGAAAGGTGGGCAAGTGGGACTGTTCTGCACAGATTTGGGCTGTGCAGCAGACCAAGTTTTTGGCGCAAATCTTTTGAACTCTAAACTAACTCTTGAATACCACTTAAAGCAACATTCTAACCACAAAAACATCAATTAATCACCACTGATTATTCTAGCTTATTAAGAACTTATTATGGCAGCCTTTGATTCAAAAACTCTTGTACTAATTATCCAAAATTTCACATGAACTAAAACATCACTTAGCATCTAATCTCCACAGCAACCTAACTCCAATTTTGATCAATCTAAACTCAGAAATTACCCATGAACAGTAACAGATTTGTGAGCTAAAAATCAGACCCTATAGAACTAATTCTAACCAACTACTTGCATTATAACCACTAACAACAATCTAAAATAAGCTTTAACTATTACTAATCTATGACTACTTATTCAAATTAACAACTAATAAGCAAAGAACAATAAGCAACAAACATGAAATCAAGCTGAAATAGCTAGTGCAGAAAATGAAGCTTAAAAATGAAACAAACAACTTACAATTTAACCCCTCAGCTGAACAGAGGGAAAAACTTCAACAAAGCCTATCTTTAGATAGGCCAAACTCTTCCAGAATAAGCTTGATCTACCAGAAATTATCACCTTCCTTCAACAGTTGACCACAGTTGACTTTTTTTGGATTTTTAGGTTAAATGAGCAAATTTTTGAAAAACAATGAACCAAAGTAAACTGATAATGGAATTAAGCTATTTAAACTAATTAATAAGCAAAAGAGACACGGATTTAGATTTAGATCAAAACTCGAATTTTATTAATAAAATGATTGAAATTACAACTTGAACTGAAATTACATCAAAAGCTTAACCTAAACTCTAAAAATTACTCTAATAAATGATTACACTACGAAATTACAATAAAAATTGACACCAAATTCAGGAGAAATCCACCCTTTATATAGCCACTGAGGGAATGTTAGGAACACGTTTTTATAATATTTCAAGTCTTGATCAAAGAACAAAGATTATGAAGACGTCAAAAGCCAATGAAGCAAAGATGACGTCAAGCAACCAAGATGACCAAGACTTAGGGGGAGATTGTTGGGAACACGTTTCACGAGTTTATTCAAGCCTTGGTCATGTTATCTTAATTGGTTGCTATGGGCTATATGTTTAAGTAAATACCACGGTCCATTAGTAGCCCATGGGCCGTGGTATATGATAGATTAGTTTCTAGAAGCACACAAGCACATGTTTCCCTATTCTCTTCCTATAAATAGGGTGCTTGGGTGCTCATTTCTCTTGTTGGTTTTATTCACTATGTTGCCAAAGCTTTGTTAGTCTTTCAAGTGTAATGAAATCTTCCACTCTTCTTCTTTATTCTCTCTAATTCGTTCTCTCTCAAACATCATATCTTTCATCTCTCTATCTTACTTATATGTGTGTGATTCGATCTAAAACAAGGTATATAATAAGTGGTATCAAGAGCCAAACAAAGAGGTAGGATTAAGTTGTGTTCTTGTTTTTTATCAAAAGTGTTCGTTAAATACAAAAGAGTTTTATATTGTTTCAAAAGTATTGCGTTCAAAAGGATACTGCTGTCACAAATATTGCGTCTTTATTGTTCTTATAAGAGTTGCGTTCAAAAGTAGTGATAAAGGTAGCAGTTTTTGTTGTGAAGGGAATCGTTTATTAATTTAGCGCATCATTTAAGAATCAAACGTTCATATTTTGATCGAAAAAAGGTGCTACATAAAAATTGCTGTTCGAATCTTCTCGCCACGGATTGGATTATTTTTATCATTTCTTGTATAAGAAATTGATAAAAAATGCTTCTCATCGTCATTGGATAATCCACTTTCTTGTATAAGAAAGTTGATTCAAAGTTTCAACTGCGATAAGATAGGGTTTTATCGCATTTCGAATCCAGATAAATTAGGGTTTTATCGCAGTTGAGATTTAACTGAGTTTATCGCATTTGGGTTTATCGCATTTGAGACTTAACTGAGTTTATCGCATTTGGGGAATCCGCTGGTTATCGCAGTTGGGACTTAGCCGTTTATCGCATTTCACCAAGTTGAACTTATCGCAATTGCAGTTGTGCAAGAGACTTTTATCGCACTTCAGCTTGGGAAAGGTATCGCAGTTGAGCAAGAGACTTTTATCGCACTTCAGCAGTTTTGTGTACTTTCCCTAATCGAAAATTTTGGCCCTCGCAATTGATTAAGATCCAAAAAAAAAAAAAAAAAAAAGAGTTTTTTGGCGGGAAAATTTGAGTAAAATTTATTTTTCACACGGGACTTAACTTTCAATTTTTACGCGAAATTCAAATTTTGGTATAAGAGTGAAAATTTTGGCCGAAAATTCAAATTTTTAGGTCAAAATTCGAATTTTTACGGTAAAATTTGGCGTAAAAATTTCTAAAACTCAAAATTTTAATATCATCTTATAATTGCATTTTTTGGAGAATTTCAAATTTTGGTAAAGAAATTTTTCTAATTAAAATTTTGGAGGGAAACCAAAATCACCATTCAGAAATTCTTCGATCGATCTTCAGCAAAGGACAACAACTTCACAACAACAACTGAGTTCAACCTTAAATGTGATACATTTTGGTTTGATTCTTCCGATTTCATCGCAACAATCACGGGGGAGAGAAAATGTATCAATCAAATGAACGAACTAAAGTCACGAATTTCCAAACCTTAACCTTCAACAACCACAACTCCTATTTCTTTGGAACGATCCAAGATCAACTTTATCTCACATCAGAACAAAATCAAATGGAATCAAGTTTAAAAGAGAGAGATACGCAAGAGGTATTAATGCAACAAAAAGAGAGAGAATCGAAAGAGAAATGCATGACATGTTTAAGATTTCTTCATTCACATCTTAAGGTCCTCTCAAACAGAGACTTAAAAGGAACTCGTATCGAGGATGGATTCAAACGGGCATTCTCAACACTCTTTGGAGAAGACATTGAGATGTTCACAAAAACAATGTTCCTCAACGTGGATCAACTGGAGAAGCTACTTGAAAAAGAAGAATTTCATGAGAATGAATCCACGGTCGCCTTTAGAGTGCTCAAGGAACAATTTCAGCAGTTCATCGTTTCCTGGTTATCATCAGAATTTGACAGTGTCATGACATGCAAGTATTTTTTGGAATACGCTAGTATCGAGGTTAAAACTTTCAAAGACATGCTGACCCAACAAATGGATTCGATTGGAAAGTCAATTGCTGAAAGAGTACTTCACAGAAGAGAGTATGACAAAAGAGTGAATGAAAAGATGTTGCAGATTCAAGAAGAGCAAGCTACTACAGTTAAAGCATTGGAACCTAATTTGGGTGCTACAGAAAGCAGTGGGATGGAAACAGAAAGTAGTAGGATGGAAACAGAAACCAGTAGGATAGAAACAGAAAGCAGTGAGATTGAATCTGAAAAGCAGAATGATAACAGCAAATCAAGGAATGATACAGATGCGGTTTGTGCAGATGTCGGACATACATATGACACAGAGCCCATATTTGACATAGAGCCAATGGCCAAGGATGACACCAGCAGATCAATGAATGATACAAATGCTTATGCAGATGTCAGAAACACACATGACACAGAGCCGATATTTGACAAAGAGCCAATGGCTGAGGTACAACCAGTTGTCAATAATAGTATGTCTGCTAATGTTTGCCAACTTACTGAACAACCTGAATTCAGAAATGAAGGAGGGATTGATCAGAATGTTGACGAACAACCTTTGCCTGATACATTAAATAAAAACAAAACAAATGTACCATCAAACCAAACTCTCGAGTTTGAAAATACTTGTCTCAAAAAGACCATTGCCCAGTTTCAAAAAGATTTTTCAAAACTAGAGGCACATTGCATCTCACTTGAACTTAAACTGCAAAACGAATCTTTAACTTCGGGCAACAATGGTAAATCTTTGAATGAAGAAAGTAAATGTATGGATACATTAATTAAGGAAAATGAGTTGTTAAAAGGTCAAATTCAAGCAAAGGTGTTTGCATATGCTGCATTGCAAAACAAGTTAAGAAGATTAAATGGCCAGAGTGTGAATACTAAGTTTGTGAAACCATCAATCTTGGGGAAACCGTCTCTTCAGCCAATCAGAAAACAATCAGTGGTTAGACAACCAACTACGTTTAAATCTGAACGACCTAAATTTTCAAAATCTCGGTTTGCCTCCCAAGTTGTTGAGAAAAATGACTTAACAAAACCTGTCACATCATGTTCTTGGCCTAAGGAAAATGCATCTGTTTCTGCAAAAGCTCAACACATGGTTATACCTAGCTCATCTAAGATTAGTTCAAAAACAATGTCTAAATCGAGCATTAAAAGTAAAGAGTCTTATGGAATAAATGACATGTACAAGAACTATGATCTAGAAAAAGCTAGAAAAAAGGCACTACTTCAAAAGGACGGAATTCTAGGTTCAAAACCTTGTGTGATGCCTTCCACTGTTGTACAGAACACTGCTAGTAGTAGCAAACCAAAACCTAGGAGCACTCAACAGACAAATAGGTATTGGCGAGCGTCTAAGAGTAGTTGCAATGTTTGTGTGTCTAAATATCTTCAAGAAGTGAATTCATGTGCAAAGGCACAATTGTCTAAGACAATCAAACCAAACAAACCCGTTGAATCAAATGAAAAGATTCAGAAACCTAAAAAGTGGATCAAAATAGGATGTAGATTTTCTCAACTAAGTGATGCTCCCACAGTTCATTCCACTGCATCTAAAAGGAAAACTTCTCCTAGATCTAACCTTAGGTGGGTTCCCACAGGTAGAATTTTCAAAACGATTGGTCTTAGGTGGATTCCTACAGGAAAGATTTTAGACATTGGCACCAAAACTAATACCATGGAAATCGCGTACTCGAGTGTCAAGAAGACAATTCACACTACAACTTCATGCTTCTAACATCTGGAACCCAGTTTTATTTGGGGATCCATGTTCTCTGTTTGTCTCTTCTTGCTTTTCAGATATGACTATGGCTTCGGAATAACTCAGTTTCGGACCCGAGCTTAATGTTATGGCCTCTGAGCAAAACAGCTTAGAACCCGAACACAACCGTATCAACTTCCCTGATCAATCAGCTGTACCACTCTCTCTCAACCGCAAGGATTTGGAATTTTTGTTTTCTCCATTGTTCGATGGTTCTCTTGTTAGTCGTGCTTCAAATGTATCCACCAGTTCCGCTGCACAACATGTCAATATTCTAGTACCTGATACAACTCTACAACAACATCAGTTGCTGCAGACGCACATCCAACATAATCACCATCAACAGTAGAACAAACTACCTCCAATACTGAGATTGCAGCTGAAGATCCCCGACTTCAACATCGGATGCAGATGAGAAGACTAGAGAATTACGTGGGAGGATGAGCGAGAATTCCAAACTTTCTCACTTTCCGTCATCCTAAGTAAACTCAATGGTGTTACTTGTCACAATTTTTGTCATTATCTCATCATTTGCTCTTATATGACAACGGCTTGTGCACACATAACAGTGTACAACCCGGACCTCATAGAAAGGACCCTGAGGTACGCTTTAGTGCCTCAATCCTGAAAAAGGAGTGAAAGCTTCTTACTTATGAGCAGAATTAAAACCAGAATGTTTTCTAAAGTTTTTTCAAACATTCTGCTCATAAGGACAAGTATTCCCTTGTTAAGGGGAGTATTTGAAAACATAATCTTTGTTTTGAAAAATATAAATGTTCTTGAAATTCTTCCCTAAAACTCAAAAACAGCATATTTTAATCATAAACGTTTTTCCAAAAACATCATGAGTATGCTATTTTTGAGGGGGAGAAGTAAAAAGATGATTAAAATATGATGTCTCATTGCTGGAATCTCGTGTGCTCAAACTCAGAATTGACTCTCGAATTGACGAATAGGAAAGTCAGTAGTCAAAAGGACATGTCCCGGACGGGTAATAATTTCAAGCCAGTTTAACTGGTGATGTAAGCGTGTCTCGCAAAGGATGTGTCTGAGTAGAATGTACCGATTTCGAGCGATAATCTTTGAATCTGATCTGGACGGGTAATAATTTCAAGCCAGTTTAACTGGTGATGTAAGCGTGTCTCGCAATGATCAGGTTCATTGAAAGTCAATCAATTCAAAAGTGCCAACTCTTTTCGGCATGTGCAAATTTCAAAATTTATTACTTATGTGCACATGTTAAGGGGGAGTATTTCTGAAAATCATCAAACTCTCAAGGTGTCAACAAAATGTCTTTACAATTATCGACACTTTGAGAGATTTTCAATGGTTTGGTTTATGGCATCATTAGGATAGTCATGGAGTTATAAGGTGACTAAGGTTAGGAAAAACCGTCCTATGATCCGCCAGAACCGGAGGGATCTACCCAAGGACAACACCAATAGTTTAGAACTAGAAAGTCCTAGGTATGATATAAAAAGGAGAAAAATGAATGAACGGAGAAAGAAGGGGTTGAAGAATTAATAAGAAAAGCAAAGAAAAGGGTGAAAAGAAATAGCCCTCCATTTGTTCAACCTTAGAGTAGACACCGGGTTCAATTCATAATCTACTGGTTGATGAGCATCACCGGTATTGAAAACTAAAGACGTCATGGACCCAGTGACGCACTAATAAACCTTCTAAGCCACTCAAGTGTTTCTCAAAAGACACTTGTTTCATTCACACGGAGAACCCTTCATAATCTATCAACCTCTCATTACGAGAGTGTTGATATTGAAAAGGAGGCAATCTGCTCCACGCCTCCGACGACCAAACAAATGTGCACTAATTGAGTCTAGAGCCATGAGATTCATAAAAGATCTCTTAGGTACACTTAGTATTACTCTGTTGTTCTACATCATGGGCAGCAGATGTAAAATTAGGAAAGTGTCCTTCGCAGATCTCAGCAATCTGCCGAGAAAATTCATGAGAAGTCACAATTGTGATTATCAATGATTGAATGGAAATCCTGCCAGAGCAACATCAAACAACTCTGTCAGCAGGTCACTTCGGTAACTCCTTGTGGGTTACGCTTAGTGTTTGCTCCAAACGGTCTACAGTCGTGGGGTGATCTCCAGCGACTCACTGAATCATGGGTGCACTTCGGTGTGTCCGTGTTATCCCTTTCGGGGGAATCCGGTTCAGAACGGTCTGGGTTAGGATTTGAGAAAGTCTTCACACTATGCTGTTGACGATCTCAAGTCTGAGCCTGTAAGTACCGGTTGGTTCGTGCTGATGCTGCTGCTGTTGCTGCTGCTGCTGAGGAGCTGGAGTTCGACCATCAAGACTCCATCATGTTCATATCTTGAAGAAATGTTCTCTCAAAGACTCAGTAACATCAAAAGTTCAACATATGATATAGCAAAGTCAAAAGTTCAAGCACCTCAACCTTTCTCAAGATAAAGATTGAAAAGTGAGAACATGTTACAGATAACAAGTCAAAGATATATGAGCATGATGGAGAAGACAAGAAGACGTTGGAGACTGGCAGATCGAGACAACATCATATCATCTCATATCAAGAACTAAGAATCAAAGATTATAAAGACGTCGGAAGCCAAAGAAGCAAAGAAGACGTCGAGCTACATTGATGATCAAGACTTAGGGGGAGATTGTTAGGAACACGTTTTTTTAATATTTCAAGTCTTGATCAAAGAACAAAGATTATGAAGACGTCAAAAGCCAATGAAGCAAAGATGACGTCAAGCAACCAAGATGACCAAGACTTAGGGGGAGATTGTTGGGAACACGTTTCACGAGTTTATTCAAGCCTTGGTCATGTTATCTTAATTGGTTGCTATGGGCTATATGTTTAAGTAAATACCACGGTCCATTAGTAGCCCATGGGCCGTGGTATATGATAGATTAGTTTCTAGAAGCACACAAGCACATGTTGCCCTATTCTCTTCCTATAAATAGGGTGCTTGGGTGCTCATTTCTCTTGTTGGTTTTATTCACTATGTTGCCAAAGCTTTGTTAGTCTTTCAAGTGTAATGAAATCTTCCACTCTTCTTCTTTATTCTCTCTAATTCTTTCTCTCTCAAACATCATATCTTTCATCTCTCTATCTTACTTATATGTGTGTGATTCGATCTAAAACAAGGTATATAATAGGGAACCTTCTAGCCTGCCACCTTGGCAATCCGCGTGTATCCTCAGCAAATCATCACCCTTAGATCACCTTGAGCTCCAATCCATCAATCCTTAGCCATTAGATCGAATTGGTGAGGTGTTCGGACCAATAAGAGGGCGCCACGTATCATTCTTGTGTGCTTCTTTGCTTCATGACACCTCTGACATCTTCTAGAAGTGCGTGATTGGACTGAATTACCCTTAATTGCTGTTAAAATTATACGGGTGAATTTTAGGGTTCTAAGAATCTGGGTAAAGATAAGAAAGGGGGGGGTAAAGTGAGTGTGAATTTTTTATTTTACTTTGACTGTGTGTGATAAGGATTTGACCCGGGTTATGTTTTGTGGGTTGGTTGATGGGTTATGGATCGGGTTTTGGTAATAAAAGGTGGGCTGGGCTAAGGCTTGTTGTGTATGCATTTTGGGATGGATTTGTGTTGGGTGGGTTTGTTTATTTAAAATCCGGTTTATGGTTTGTGTTTTATTTTGGTTTGGCAATAAGGACTAATATTGTAATTTTTGAAATTCTGAGGACTAAATCTGTCATTTTCCAAAAGATGATCTAAGGGTGATTTTTGACTTTTTGGCCAAACATGTCTTGCCCGGCATCGGCTTTGAGTCCATTCCATATCTCGTGCTCGTTTTCCGGTTTTCTGTGTCTTTTGTCGTTTTTTCTTGATATCCGTCCCTGCATATACAAAAACACAAAAACACTATATCTTTTGGCATTATGGTCGGGTTTTTGGTCATTTTGGTCCGGTTTTGGTCAAATAAAAGGTATGTGTTTAAGCACATACCAATAAGTCACTCTACTTTTTCTCTCTGCTTCCTTCTTCCCAAGCGACTTCACGAGACATTCTTGGAGGTGGAAGCTGATAGTGATCTTTGCCAAACTTGTCCCTTCACGAGATTCCACCAAGGAAAGCCATGGTCAAAGTTTCTAGGGCTCACAGTCCCTGGTGTAGCATAAAAGGGTTAAGATAGGGTTGATAGATCATTTCATCACCTCCCTTCTCCTCTCTATTATAACCAGCCGCCGCTTCACCCTCTGATGCCACCACCACGGCCAGCCACCTCCACAGCCATCCTCCTCCCCCTCTGCCGTACGATGCTCTCTACAACAAGAGATCAAGAGATTGAGTTTTGGGTTCGAGTTTTGTTTTGGTGCGTTTGGTTCGAGGTCGCCACCACAGCCACCACGGCTGTCACCACCTCCGCCACCATCATCACCGTCTCCTTCCCCTTTTGTTCTTGATATGGTAAATCGTGAAACCAGCGTTTATATATATTTTTCTTGTTTTGACCGATTATTAGTTGTTGTTAAAGTTTTCGTGGATTAAGAAGTGGATTAAAACGTTGTTGAGTTTTGATTCGTGTGGTAAGAAAATCAAAGTGTGGTCGTTAGTTTTGGGTTTGGTTACGGGTCGGGTCAAAACCCGACTGAGATCCGGGTTGTGACCTGTATAAGTCACGGGTCGAATTTAAGGTTCAAGGTTAAATGGTTTTGGTCTTGGGTTGAATATAGATTTATTAGTTTTAGTGTTGGATATGTTGGTTGCTTGGGATGACGAGTCACAAGGTGTGCTCGTTTGTGTATACTCTCGGCAGTCACCACCCACGAAGGGTAGCTTGGCCTTGCTCTTGGTTCGATTCTCACCACAAGGACACCACGGAGGTGTTTGCTTGTTGTGTTATGTGATAGTGTCATGTGATTTTTTCAGCTTGGTTCAAATAAAAGTAACAAGGGTCTGTTTTGTTTTATGGTTCGCGACCACACCCACGAAGGGTGTTGGTCTTGTGTTATGTTGCGATGGGCAACGACCCATGAAGGGTGTGTTGAATTTGCTTTAGTTAAATAACAAATGAGGGCGTGAGTGTTATGTTGTGATTTTTGCGTTTGAGCTTGTGTTTGTGTTTTGTGTTTAAGTGATGTTGAGGGCGCTTGTGAACAAAAGGTGCATCTGTATTTGGTTGTTCATATAAATGGGCCGAGCCCAATGTCATAATTAAGGGTGTGTTTGGAATTAACTTTGGGTCAACTTTAAACACAAGTATTTCCTCGTATGAAGATGGTTTCATACATTCATACACAGAATCTAGTAATCACTGGTAAGGAATACAACAGACGACATTATCTATTTCAAATACCTAGTTGAGTGTCACTTAGGAGATACAAAAGAAACAAGAATGAGATCGACAAAATCAACTTTTCAAGTCTAACCCAACATACTTGGGTAGTCCACAAAAACTAATAATAAGAGTTTAAGTTATAATTGTTAGTCATTTTATTTCATCATATGTGTTAATAATTTTATGGATATTAATATCGACTAACATATTTAATTGTTTTGACATTTGTGCTCATTGGGAGTTTTAGATACATTATTGGACTTGGATAAATACAAAATAAAATGGACTAAATATATATCAGACTTGGTATACTTGGACAATTGGATTATATCGGGCAAATTGGGCATTTTGGACTAGGGACGAATGTAATATATTACACTCGTAAGGGACCTAAATATTCAATTAACACTTATTAAACTAATAACGAATGGGTAATTATAAACTTTTCGGGAACACTATTTTGAGAAATTGAGTTTTATTTAAGTCAAAAAGACTTGGGAATGTTGTATGAGTGGGTGTGTCATGCCAAAATTTATAGAACTTCTTACACTCATACTTTTATTTCAAAACCGTTTATCTTTGTGAAACCTGACAATGATCGAACCTAATAGTTTTTTTTTTTTGTAACTTGTAAACTTTTACCATGTGGTATACTAATTTGAGTTTTCTTATAAAACTTAAATTACCTTTCCAAAACTTTATTGATTATTTTCACACTATTGGAGATTATTTGTAGCAACCTGTAAAATGCCCCAGTACTTTGTAAATGTTAATCAAGTATTAATTACCATTACAGTTTATTTAACCATTTTTACGAGCAAAATTTAAAAATTTTGTTTATTACATTTCAATTATTCAAACACGTTGATACGTGATTCACAAATACTTTGGAACTAGCTCACACACGGACCACGACAAATCCAATATACGAATAAACAACCAAACGGATCCATATTACAATTGCTTGGCCCAACAGACTAATTCTAAGCCTGTTACTATTCAAGCCCAATCCAAATTATTATATTTTCTTTTATTTCCTTCGAACCAACACACCAATATGTGGCCTCGATATTTTGTGATTTTTACACACAACCTATACTACATTTTGCATAACTCGATTCTTCACATTCCAAGGATTCGAGAATGACCAACCTCATTTCCTAGTTCGAACGTTTACTATATAAACGAGGCCTAAAGTAAACACCATTCGACCTTGTTAATTTTCACTGAGTGACAACTAAATTTGACTAAACTATATTTTACCTATGTATTATGCATTGTTCTCGGCCTAATGATTTCTATAAACATTTTCACACCTTTCTTATTTCCTTTGGTCACGTTAAAAGGTTGTTTGGACCTTTTAGTATGTCGAATGAAGTACAAATACATGCCACTTGACCTTAACCGAATTACACACAAACTCTTCTGTTAATTTCCATAATACTCGAGTGCTATGCTATACATATTCCCTCATCCCCTCGGCATCCCATCAAGCCCCAACTTGTGTACATTATAATACATTATACTAGCATATACATATACATATATACGGATCAACATACACCCTCTCATTCACACTTAAAACATTTAACACACATATTTTTCTAAGTCACTTACTCTCTAGCCGAGCCTTCAAGGAAGCAAGAACCATTTCTCTAGTCATTCGAATCATTTTCCAAGCGTTCTAGGTTGATCTCGACTCTTTTGTGGTGATTCTAACGCGTTACGTGCATATCATTCGAGTTCTTGTCCATTTCGACGTGTTTCTCACCACCATTTTAGTGTAGTAATCCCCTCGAATCCCTTTCTATATATTCTTATGGTTTTCAATGATTCATGCACCTTATATATTTCGTTCGATTCGTATTTAAGCTTTCTATTTATTTTTACGATTTCTTGTTATTTATTTTTCGAATGCATATGACCTCCTATATCAAAGGATGGCTAGAAATCAAGTTCTACATTCATTCGTACTTTATTTCATTATATAATCACTTAACGAGACCCAATTTAAACTTGTGTTGCATATCGAACGTTATTATGTCATTTTAATATTTTGGACCTATTGATTTTATCGACTAGAAATAACCCCATTAAATTCATTTCATACAAGTAACATATCGGATAAATGGCTCAATCTATTTCTCTACAATCCTAACTAATAAGCTATAAAAATAAGCTCTTGTGATAAGCTTATTTAATACCTTTTATAACCCTCAAGTGTATCGCTATCGCAACAGTCATGAAAACTCAATATATATACGAGTGGGCTTTTAAGCCCATTAAGCTCGAAATATGCAAATCTGATAAGCAGTCATATAAGCAGTTTTGGAAATGTTAATGAGACCATGTAATAAGCCCAAAACCAAGCCCAAAATATTTTAAAACCCATTGGATCGAATTTGCTTAACGGGCCTATTTTGATTTCGTTAAGGCCCATTAAGCTCATAATAAGCTCTTTTTAAGTAATAAGCACTTTTCTAAACTTAAATAATTTATTGGAGACTTAAGAAACTTTCGGAAAGTTTAATCTATAATTTTTATGATTTTTGGACTTAGAATGGAAAATATATTACATATCGGGTATTGTTGTTACTTAGATTTATCACACAAGCTACCTTAATTCTATAGAGAGAAATTTAGAGAGAGAAAGAGTGGAAGGTTACTTAAGAATAATGAACTTTGATTATCACATTAACCAACCAACCATCTTCTTACAAGGGAGGGGGTATTTATAGTTTCTTACAAGTATTTGGGTGTTGCCCTAATTAACAACAAAATTAAATCAAAAAAAAGGACACGGCCTATGGGCCTTCTACACAGGCCGAACCTTAAAAATAACATAAAGGCCTAAGCAACCTGTTACATAAAATGATCAATACTTGAAAACTAATAACGTGCTCCCAACAATCTCCCCCTAAGTATTGGTCATATAGGTTGCTTGACGTCATATTTGCTTCTATGGCTTTGACGTCATTTTGCATCTTTGTTCTTTTGTTATTGAATTATGTGATATGGTAGTGTCTTTATCTGCCTTCCGCCAACGTTCTTTGATGACAATGTCTTTACATCTTTTCCACCATGCTCATATGTCTTTTGACTTTTGTTCTTCAAGTGTTTCTCACTTCATAAGCTTCAATCTTTAACTTGTGAAATTTTGTTCTGCTCGATCTTTGACTTTTCTTTAACTTCTTGAACTTTTGTTATTTCTTAGTCTTTGTGAGAACTTTCTTCAGGATATGAGCATGATGGAATGGTGGTGGTATTACTCCCGGTCTCCATGATTTCATGCAGGTAAACAGTTAGCAATAAATCATTCGGCACTTACAGATTCGGACTTCGAGATCGTCAACAGCATAGTGTGAAGACTTTCTCTAATCCTACCCAAGGCCGTTCTGAATCGGATGCCCTCGAAAGAGCTGACACAGATACACCGAAGTGTATCAACGATTCAGTGAGCCGCTGAAGTATACCGAAGTATCACTCCACGACTGTAGACCGTTTGGAACCACTAAGCGTAATCCACAAGGGATTACCGAAGTGACCTGCTGTCAAGGCTGTTTGATGTTGACCCTGGCAGGATTTCCATTCAATCACTGAGAATCACAATATGTGAATTCTCTCATGAATGTTCTTGGCAGATTACTAAGACCTGCGTAGGACACTCTTATAATTTACGACTGGTGTTCCTTTTGTTGAACAACCAGTGTAATAATGCTAAGTGTTCCTAAGAGATCTTTGATGTATCTCGTGGCTCTAGACTCAATCAAGTGCTTATATTTGGTCGTCGGAGGCATGGAGCAGAGTGCCTCCTTTTCAATATCAACACATCTCGGAGTGAGAGGTCGATAGATAATGAAGGGTTCTCCGTGTGAAATGAAATAAGTGTCTTTTGAGAGACACCTGAGTGGCTAGAAGGTTTTAGTGTAGTGCGTCACTGGGTCCACGACGACTTAATCTTCAATACCGGTGTTACCGTAGTAACAACCAGTAGCATATGTATTGAACCCGGTGTCTGCCCTAAGGTTGATCAAATGGAGGGCTATTTCTTTTCACCATTTTCTTTACCTTTCTTTTTCATTCTTCAACCCCTTCTTTCCCCTTTCATTTCTTTACTCCTTTTTTCATCATACCTAGGACTTTTCTAATACTAAACTACTGGTATTGTCCTTGGGTAGATCCCTCCTGCTCTGGCGGATCATAGGACGGTTTTTCCTAACCTTAGTCACCTTATATCTCCATGACTATCCTATTGTTGCCATAAACCAATCTTTTTGAAAATCTCTCAAAGTGCTTATGATAGTAAAAACATATTTTGTTAACACTTTGAGAGTTTTGTGATTTTCAGAAATACTCCCCCTTAGCATGTGCTCATAAGTATTTAAGGTAAATTTGCACATGTCGGGTAGAGTTAGCACTTTTTGAATTGATTGATTTTCAATGAACATGATAGTTGCGAGACACGTTTACATCACTAGTAAAACTAGCTTGAAATTATTACCCGTCCAGATCATATTCAAGGAAAATCTCTCGAAATCGGTACATTCTACTCAGACACGTCCTTTGCGAGACACGTTTACATCACCAGATAAACCGGCTTGAAATTATTACCCGTCCCGGACATGTCTTTTCGATTACTGACTTTTGATATCATCAATTCGAGGGTTCAATTCTGAGTCGAGCTCATACGAGATTTCAACTTTTGAATTACCATATTTTAATCACATATTCATTCCCCCCCTCAAAAATAGCATATTCATGTTGTTTTTGTTAAACTTTTGATTAAAATATGCTTTTTGAGGTTTACGGGAAGAATTTCAAGAACTTTTTGTTGTTTAGAACAAAGATTTTGTTTTTCAAGTACTCCCCCTTATCAAGGGAATACTTGTTCTTTTGAGCAGAATTTTGAAAAACTTTGAAAAATTCTGGTTAATTCTACTCAAAAGTAAGAAGCTTTCGCTCCTTATATTAGGATTGAGGCACTGAAGCGTACCTCAGGGTCATTTCATTACAAGTACGGGTTGTGCACTGTGATGTGTGCACAAGCCATTAAGCATGATTTTGACGAAACATTTTGTTTTGTAAATACTCCCCCTCAAAACTCGCATTTGTTTTGAGAATTTTAAACTTTTTAAAGTTTGAGGGAAGGAGTCTTCTTGAAGCAAAATTCTGAAAGATTTAGAAATTTCAGTTTGAAAAATTCTTGAATAAATTTTGCTTCGAGGTAACTAAAACGTAATACTCTGAAATACTCCCCCTCAAAACTAGCATATGTTTTGATATTTATAAACTTTGGAGTGAATTGGGGAGTAAAGATTTGAAAATCATGAGCAAAATTTTTAAAAGTTTTGAAAAAACCTTTTGAATTTTTTTTGAATAAATTTTACTCAAGATTAAGAAGTTTTTGATAAAATTTATGTAAGAACTTCTTTTCTGTTAGGATTGTCGCACCAAAACGCACAACAGGGTCCTTTCTTTGACTTGAGCGTAAAGATTTTGGAAATTTTTCTAAAATATCTCAAGCCAGAGAAGAATTAGCTTATTGTTTTTAGGATAAGTGCATGCTTGGTTTTAATGAATGGTTTAGCAAGGTATTTTCCTTTCTTTGAAACCCGAGTTGTACACTGTAATGTGTGTACAAGTCGTAATGTGAAATTGTAACTTTCACAAAAACTATTTTTAAAATGTCATTTTGATTACTTATGGGTAGAAAATGATAAAACAGTAACCAGAAGCCATAAAATGTCATATTGGAACATTTTGGACTAAAAGTGTAAATATTATCTAACCAAGGACTAACGGTGCAAAAGTTTCACCGTTAGGGTTAAAAGTGTAAATGTCACATAAGTTCAGGGACCATTCAGTAACTTTATTTCACATATATTTCCGTTACATGTTTTATACATTTTCATTTCATAAAAGGGCATTTATACATTTCGTATGATATATCCAAATTACGATACGTTTATGTATATTTATATAACGAGAATTCTTACGAATAACGTAACGTATCATTCAACAACATTCGAGGAAACGATATTTATGGATTCAATAACATAAAAACAAGGTAATATTACATATAATATTATTTTTGAACTTTAAGCATTTTAAGCATGTCATCCATTCTCATCACGAACCAATTCGTTATCCGATACTAATTTCCACAATCATTATTCGTATTAAACCAAGCCAAAACTATCGTAATCTCAGACTTCCCTATTATTCAGGTCGTGTGTTGGAGCCGTTCCCATAATACATTTGATTTCACATCACCTTTGCCAATTACATTCGAGGTGAGCTCATAGTCCCACTTTTATCTTTTACATACTTTCAAATACGTGGGGAGATACATGCTACAAAACAGAACACAAGTATTTTCTGTATGCTATACCTGATTGATATTGCTTAAGTTACCACTACCATTGCCATTATTACAAGTCCCTCCCATCATGAGCCATTAACCACTTGCGAGTGGACGCGAATATAGTGAACAGATCTGTTAGAGGCTGACTGCCTATTTGAACTATCCAGAAGATGGTCTTAGTTGCTAGCTGGATTAGTCAAATGCACTTTATTTGAAGGAAATAGGTAGACGGCAATCTCCTATTGAGGACCATAACTCACGCCATTAATTTGGATTGTTCATGCCGTTTGAGCGGTGCTGTTAAGGTTTAAGTGTCATGAGGCTTAGGCCAATATATTGAACTCCAATATTACTATTTCAAAATAATTGTATTTCTATGCAATTATAGACTTGTGTTCAAACTGATTACAATTACAAACACTATGAATTCACTCAACAATTTTGTTGACTTTTAGCATGTTTATCTCAGGTAATTAACGGAGCATTCAAGGCACGAAGTGGGCAAATAAACTGATGGTTTTTTGTGTCAAATAAATTTTGTCATTCATTTCAAACTACTATGTCTTTTATGATATATTAAAACATTGAAATTTCCTTTTTGTATCTGAATTATTAAATGAATGACAATAACTTTCTAAACGCCTCTTTTGAGTCATTTTCTATGATTATGACTATGATCCTTCCAGTAATACCCCGATTAAGTCTTCCGCTGTTAACTTGAAATTTAGGGGGTGTTACAGATTAGCATCAGAGACATGGTTATAGAGAACCAAGTGTATTTTAAACATGTGAGTATAACTATGCTTTCAAAATGGACCACTTTACACCATACCACTTTACGCCCTCCGTGCCTGCATATTTCACAACACCATGTTTAGAGTGTTGCTTAACAAGATTATTTCATATCAACTTTCATATATTTGATTTATTACTTACATTTACTACTTTTGGGATTATTACAGTACCATGTCTTCAGTGTCTCACATTAGCACCATACCATCTAACATGGAGTCCGAAGATACTCTATCGTCTATCACCTCACCCGTAGTTCCTAGCACCTCGACTGTTATAGTGTCGAACATCGCATCAGACGAAATGAAGCCCTTCGAAGAGGGTGAAGTCGTCCCTACACCACCTATGACACCTGTTGCACCAGGTAACCCAAACTCACCCATATCAGAGGACCCGTACGTACAAGCTAGACGGGCATATATTTCACCACCTCACCCGGAGAACCGTCCAGTTTCTCCTACTTACACTCCACTTACAGATGATCAGTATATGCAGATACATAAGTGGCTTCCTGTAGCTGATTCAGAGACACCTTTACCTATACCCCCACCCCCACCTGCACCGGTATTCCGGCGCAGACGATTCAGGATCTTACAACCCTATGAGCCTGAACCGTTTATGACACCATTCCGGAGCCATCCAAATGGCCCTATCAAGATGCACACTCCTCGCAAGAGAGTGCGATTACCAGTAGTTCTAATGATACCACCATCACCACCTCTATCCCCTAATCACCATTGGATATGATCAGGATGACACCACCATTATCTCCTGAGCATGATCTACCACAACTACTATCATCACCCCCTCCACCGTCGGTCAGACCCGACTACTTGTTTAACCTACTCACCCAATCATACCTGTTTGCACCTCACTAACAGGAGCCGACTCCTGAGGAGGATTTACCCTCTCAGAGCCGGGCCCGCATAGCAGGTCCCAGTGATTCGTCTTCCTCATCATTACTGTTCCCACCAGGTTTTACCCCTCCAGCCCGAGTCTTCGAGACTGGAGAGAGCTCCAGGGCAGCAGTTGCCCGCACACCTACTCCCTCTACCATCATGACGCGACTGGAGCGTCACGAGGAGCAGATTGATACACTTCTGATCATCGTTGACAGAGCATCACTCAACCGCCTCGAGACGGTCGACGGCACTATACATGACCTCGTATCCGAGAGGATGGACCTACAGGATGGTCTGACAAGGATTTAGTCAGAGATGTTCAAGACGCGCTCTCATATGACAGTTTTAAAGTGGGAGAGACAGAGGCAGATTGAAGAAGTTCTACAAGCGCTCCGTAGGGCCGCTACATTAGAGAGCCTCATCGAGGACATGCAGGTCCAGCAGCAGACTGATATGCAAAGACTTCTGGATCAGATTACCGAGCTCACGGGGCACATGGATGAGACTTACAGTAGTTAGACATATTGTACATCAGTATAGTTTTGAGGCATCTTAGCCTGCCACATGTGGCATTAATAAAGGACCTTGTATCATTTTGTTATGTAACGCAACTGATCAAGTTATTAATATATGTTGTTGGTTATGGATTTACTATACATTGATGTTGGTTTATGTTACTGTGGTTGTTCATGTGTATTGTGATTGTATTCAGACATGTCGTGATGTTATGGTTCTTTGAATGTTATAACTGGACTATAATCATAGATTTTAATAAAGAAAATTTCAGAAGAAACTTGATGAAGGTAGAGAAAGTTGCTGAACTTCAGCTTTTGTAGATGATGGATCAGTTTGTTCTTTAGCTACCCCATACCAAGAGTTGATCATTTATTTACGATAGTACCTAAACATGTCATGATTTTATGATTCTCAGCTGGTTGTGATATCACATTGTGACAGTATGTTAGGAATTGTATACAATTACCTTGTTACTCAAATTATTCTAACATGGTCATTATGTGGATTCTAAATCTGTGTTTTCTTGTGGTATTAATAGACTTATGGCTCGCACAAGAAAGGAAACTACCACTCCCGCACCAGCAATGACTCCAGCAGCTATCCAGAAACTGGTAGCCGATAGCGTTGCTGCAGCTCTTGAAACTCAAGCGGCTACCATAGCTCGTTCGAGTAGCAACAATAAGGCAACAGCTGAAAGCGAGGCATCTTCGCTCGCAAGTGTACCTATAAAGATTTCATGAGTTGCAAGCCAACTTACTTCAAAGTTTCAGAAGGAATGACCGAACTAGCTCAGTGGTTTGAGCGTACAGAAATGGTATTCATGAGAAGCAACTGTCCAGACAACTGCAAAGTCACCTTTGCTACAGGGACTCTTCTGGAAGATGCATTATCGTGGTGGAACGCTACCGACCAGACCATGGGTATTGAGGAAGCGTATCAGATTACCTGGGCCGAATTGAAACTAAAAATGCTAAAGAAATATTGCCCGCGTACAGAAATTAGGAAACTGGAGGAGGAATTCCACTAGTTGGTTGTAAGAGGGAACGATATCAGAACTTACAATAGAAGGTTCCAAGAACTGTTTGCACTGTGTCCGACCATGGTACCGGATCTTGAAAGGACATTGTAGAAGTACGTAGAGGGACTAACTCAAAGCATCGAGGGAAATGTCACCTCATCAAAACCAACAACTCTGGAGGAAGCCATCACAATTGCTCAACGATTACTAGAACGGGAAATCAAATGGAGTTCTACCTCCGAAAACAATGATAATAAGCGAAAGCTAGATGATCGTGGAACCACCACTCACAACAACAACAACAACAACAACCGTAACCGTAACTACCAACAAAATCGCAATAACTACCACCACCAACAGAATCACAGACAGGAAGCTGCCAGAACTTATGTTGCTGCACCAACTGACGGAGGAGGTTATGCCGGAACACTGCCCCAGTGTAACAAATGTAAACTACATCACACTGGGCCTTGTCCTGCCAAATGCACAAAATGCCACAAAATGGGCCACAGAACTAATGACTGCAGAGCCAATGGCGTAAATTTACAACCAGTAGCAATAGTGTGCCACGGGTGTGGCGAGAAGGGGCACTACAGGAACCACTGCCCAAAACAGAATGCTAATCAGAACAATGCTGCTCGTGGGAGAGCGTATGTGCTCGGTGACGGAAATGCACCACAGGACCCCGGCGTCGTCACGGGTACATTCTTACTAAACCAACAAAGTGCTAAAATATTATTTGATTCCGGAGCTGATAAGAGCTTTGTGTCTACTTTATTTGCTTCACTGCTTAACATTGCTCCAGTAGAACTAGACACTACGTATGAAATTGAAATAGCTAACGAAAACCTCATAGGCACCAATACGATAATCCAAGGTTGCACCCTAACATTACTAGACAAACCTTTTCCCATCGATCTCATGCCTATTCAACTCGGTAGCTTTGACGCCGTTATTGGCATGGATTGGTTATCCAAGCACCATGCTAGAATCATCTGTGACGAGAAAGTCATCCAAATCCCACTCAATGGTGAAACTCTGATTGTTCGTGGCGAGCAAAGTAGAACCCGACTCAACATCATCTCGTATATCAAGACGGTGAAGTATATGAACAAGGGATGTCACATGTTTTTGGTTCAGGTGACGGAGAATGAATCAAAGGAGAAACAACTTGAAGAAGTGCCAGTTGTCAAGGATTTTTCTGAAGTATTTCCGGAAGATTTGCCGGGTATTCCACCAGTCCATCAAGTAGAATTTCAGATTGATTTAGTGCCCGGGGCGGCACCAGTTGCAAAAGCACCTTATCGGTTGGCACCTTCTGAAATGAAAGAATTATCTGAACAGTTGAAAGAACTATCAGATAAAGGATTCATCCGACCAAGTTCATCACCTTGGGGAGCTCCGGTCTTATTTGTCAAGAAGAAAGATGGAACGTTCCAAATGTGTATTGATTATAGAGAGTTGAACAAACTCACCGTGAAAAATGGATATCCATTACCCAGGATCGATGATTTGTTTGACCAGTTGCAAGGATCGAGTGTCTACTCGAAAATTGACCTGAGATCGGGATATCATCAGCTGAGAGTCAGAGAAGAAGACATTCCCAAAACAGCCTTCAGAATGCGGTACGGACATTACGAATTTCAAGTAATGCCATTTGGTCTCACTAATGCACCTGCAGTGTTCATGGACTTGATGAACCGAGTATGCAAACCATACTTGGACAAATTCTTGATCGTGTTCATAGATAACATCCTAATCTACTCACGCAGCAAGGAAGAACATGCTGAACATTTGAGAACCATTTTAGAGTTTCTCAAGGAAGAAAAGTTGTACGCTAAGTTCTCCAAATGTGATTTTTGGATTCCAACGGTACAATTTCTTGGTCATATTATCAACAGTCAAGGTATCCGCGTAGACCCTGCCAAGATTGAGGCGGTTAAAGATTGGGCATCTCCTACAAACCCAACAGAGATTCGTCAATTTTTATGTAATACCCAAAATTTCAAAACATGCAAAATGACCAAATTACCCTTGTAAATTTAAATTTCAATTAATGATTAAATAAAACACCAAATAAATCCCAAACTCTTGGAAATTAACAACATATGAAATAAGATAATTTTGTTACAACATTTTAATATTTTACAATGTCCAAAAAATTACTTGTCACACATAAAATACTATATGGACCGAAAATATATATGCATGTATTTTTAATTATTTGTTTTACATTTATAAGGTATAAAATCAATTTAAATTAGAGATAATCATCAAATCAAAAAAAAGAAACAATTGCAAAATTAGCTAATTGATCCCCTAAACCAATTAACCAAGATTCATGCCCTCTCCTCCTCATTCTCACACGGTTTATAATTATTCTCCATTTATTCCACTCGCTAAACCCTAAACACACACAAAAACGCACCCATTCATCAACGAATTTCTGGAGGCTATGGTTTATTTTTCCTAGGTTCATTCAAATCTAAGGAAGGTGAGAAAAATAGTTTGGAGGTCGTTGAATTGCTGGAGTGATCGTAGGAGTTTTGTGTTGTCGATTTGTTCTAGCCGAGAGGTACAAAACTCTCACACTTCATTCGATCGTTCAAAACCACATCTGGTATTTTTATAGCACTCTCTACATCATATATGATTCATATAAAATAGCTATCATGATCCATGCACGTTAAAATCAATCGTGTTAATTATAGATATCAAAACGTGAATAAAACCTAAAAGTGTTCATGCGATTTTTTTGGGTTTCGTATATAATTTATTTGGGTCCTATACATGTCATATGATTCTGGAAAAATGATATTTGTATTGATCGAAGCTTATATCAACCATGGCGAATTTTTGTTCAAACCGGGTTATAAAAAGAAAAAGGGATTCGAAAAATAAGAAAACATGTCGAATGGGTTAGGGTTTGGATTTTTGATGTTAGATCTGGTCAAATTAATGCATATTAAGGTTGTGTTAATGATTGGTAATGATTGGGAAATTTAGGGTTTAGAATTTTCGTATTTTGATTTTATCGATTGAAAGATAAAAAGTATAGGGTGTGTTTCGTAATTTTATAAACATGGGGGTTATTTTTGTAAGATGATTTGGACCAGGGGCAATTCGTAAAAATTATAAGATGAGGGTATTATGCGTAAAATTGGTAACTAAATGGTTTAATTGGTAAATTATGTAATATGTAGTTCGAATTGTAAATTAATAAATTAAAAGGACTTGTTTTGTAAATTCTAGAAAGTTAAGGGTACTTTGCATCAAATATTATGTAATGGGTGTATTGTGTAATTTTGGAAAATTAAAGGCTTAATGTGTAAATATGAATATTAACTGGATCGATTTGCAATTTATTTAGATAAAGGGTTTAATCTGTAATTTAATTACCTAAGGGTCTAATTTGTAATATGGTTAAAGTTAAAGGATTAAAATCATTAAAATGGGTAACTTATGGATTAAAATGAATAACTTGTAATATTTGCACTTTAGACCTTTATCTTTGGCATATTTACATTTAAAACCCTAAAATATGGAAAGTTACTATTTTTGGAAAGTTACTAAAAATAGAAAGTCACTTAAAATGAGTAAACCTACTTAAAGTGGAAACTTGCTATATTTGGAAAGTTACTTAAAATGGAAAGATAACCTAAGATGAGTAATCTGAACTTGGAACCTCTTGTAATTCTGTCTTCTACTCCTTTAAGTGTGAAGAAGGAGAGATCTTGACTCTTTTCAGTTTTTGCTATTATTGTTGCTTGCTTGCTTAATAAGGTACAGATATTCTGACCTTCTCACAGGTTTCTCATGAACTCTTTCTCTTTTATATCTTGTTTCCCTTGAACCTTGCTATGCTTCCCTTGTTCTGTGAACCCTGCTATGTTTCCCTGGATTTATGAACCTTGCTATGTTCCTTTTTGTATTGTGAACCTTTGATATGATCCACTTGATTTGAACCTTATTATGAACCCTTGCTATGATCTCTTGTTCTGAACCTTGAATTGAACCTCTGTTATAAACCTTGATCTGATATACTTGAAACGGAAACTTGATCTGAACCACTTGATATGAAACTTGAACTTGAACATCTGATACTTGATACTTGACCCTTGACCCACAGTTTGATACTACGAGCCACTACTTGTTTCACTAGGCATGAGGGTTTCATGTCCTTGTCATTGATGCACCGATGACTTGACTCTAGGGTAGGAGAGTGATGACCTATCCCGTCCCTGACCTGACTTGACTTGTTACGTAGAGGAAGAATCTGGCCTACTGGGGCGTATGGATGCATCCTAGATTTGATCTGTTTCTGTTTCTGTTTCTGTTTCTGTTTATCTACTATATATCTGGTGACTGATGGTGTGTGCGATACACGTCTTTCACATATCTGGGAGTTGATCACTCCATTTGGTTACTGAGGCCACCCCTCATATTATCTGGTTATACAAGAGGTCTCCCCTCTATATGCTTATATGGTTACATTATTATGATATGATCTGTTCTGGGCTCGTGGTGGATTTCTGTTTCCTTTTCCTTTACTCTTATTCCTTATTTATTCCTTAACTCTTATTATATCTGCATGACCTTTATTTATGTTACTCTGTACTTTTCTCTATTACTGCTTTGTTATCGTTATATCTGTTCACTGAGCTCTAGTAGCTCAGCCGCATTTCCTTTTCCTGCGGCAGGTATTTAAGCTAGGAGCTGGGTATTGCTTTGGGATGAGAGCTATTTGAGTGAAGCATTGACCTTAGTCATCTTAGTTTGCCATTTTGGATTTAGACTTGTTTATGCCATTGTTTGGGCACTTGGATTATTATGTACTTCTGTTATTTTCCATCTTGCACTTGATATAAGTCGTGTTGACTTATTTTCCTTTGATTATTAATGTTAAGACTTCCGCTGTTTTGTTATTAAATGATCTGATATGAAACCATTATTGTGACATCTTTACCCTTGTCGGGTCGGGGTGTTACAATTTATGGTATCAGAGATAGGTTTCCGAAACCCTGGGAGCTTAGGCTTTTGACCTGTGAGGATTGGGTAGACATTAGGTTTCCTTTTCGCGTACTCTCTTTCCTTGTCCTACTCTATCATATTTTGTCTGATCTTGCTAATCGTTTTGATAATCGTTCAGATGGTTGTCACTCGCCGTAATCCTGGAGGTAACCCTGAAGGGGATGATGAGATCCCTAACTTGGAGACTTTGGTTGCTAATGCTGTAGCCAACATGTTACCGGGGCTTAATGCCAATGAGGTGATCACTCGGATCATCAATGATGTCCGTAATGGAGCAGGTTCTTCTGGTGGTTCTGGTGGTGGGGGTCGACCCACTACTATTCATGGTTGGCTTGAGAGCTTCAACAAGCTCAAGCCCTTGTCTTTCAGTTCGGCTGCCACTCCTCAAGCGGCCGAGGATTGGATTACGCATCTGGAGAAATACTTCGAGGTGTTGGGATGTGAGGACGAGTTTAAGACTCGTTTGGCTACTTTTAAGTTAGAAGGGGATGCGCTGAACTGGTGGAAAGCGCATAAGCAGGCTAAAGGGGGTGAACCGTATATGCTTACTTATACTTGGACCGAGTTTCGCACCACTTTCTATAAGAGGTATTTTCCGGATTCTGAGCAGCAGAGGTTTGAACGGGAGTACAATTCGATTTCCCAGCTGGAGAGTGAGCACGCAGGGGAATATATGCAGAGATTCCTGAGGTTGGCCAGTTTTGTAGGTCCTATTGCTGGAGATGCTAGCCGCCAGGCTAAGCATTTCAAATGGGGTCTTAAAAAGTGGGTGCTTGATCGTTTGCTTAATATTGAGTTTTTGGATGTGTCGGTAGTTTGCGACGTAGCTCGCAACATTAAGATCTTTCATGATGGTGTTGGGTATAAGCGGAACCGTGACGGGGATAGAGTTCAGCCACGGGGTCAGAATAGGGACAATAAGGGGCAGACTGGTAGGAGTTTTGAGCCACGAGGACAGGCGGATCGGGGACATGATCATCGGGGACAGTCGGGCAGAAATTTCGGTCAGAGGCGACAGGATTCGAGGGGTCAGGATTCTAGGTCTGCTACTAGACAGGGTAATGATCGTCAAGGACGCAACGACAACCAGAGGCAGTGGAAGGATCAGCCTTCCAAGGGTTATCAGCAGAATCGGGCTACTGGATCGAACTCTCAGAGGGGGCCATCTGAGAACTTACCTCCCTCAACTATTTGTGTTTCTTGTGGGAAGAGTCATCCTGGAGCTTGTCGTAAGGCTTCTGGTGCTTGCTTTAGGTGTGGTTCTACTGAGCATAGGGTGAAGGATTGTCCTAAACAGAATCCGACAGCAGTTGTGAACTACCTTCCTCCTCCTCCTCCTAATACAGGTTGTGTGTATTCGACTACTCGTGACCAGGCAGCTAAGGCGTCAGGTACCATTACTGGCATTCTTTATATTGGTGACTGTACCGTCTTTGCATTATTTGATACTGGTGCTACACACTCTATTATATCCTTGAAACTTGCTAAGAAACTTAATATGTCTCCAACACCATTAATAAATCAAATATCTATCTCTACACCAATGAAGAACCGTATTCTTATCGATCATGAATTTGTGAATTGTCCTTTGCGCTTTGATGATCGGATTCATCCAGCTAACTTACTTCCTCTGGATATGATTGATTTTGATGTAATCCTCGGTATGGATTGGTTGTCTTCTCATAGAGCTACCATTGACTGCCATGCCAGAAATGTGATATTTGGTGATCTGAATCGACCCGAATTTGTTTATCATGAATCCCGCCCTCTTAAATCTATTGAAATCATTTCTGCTATGAAAGCACGAACTCTGATATCTCATGGTTGCCAAGGTTACCTGGCTTCTGTTAAAGATTCATCCTTGGAGAGTCTTGATATTGTTAGCGTTCCCATTGTTCGAGATTTTATTGATGTCTTTCCCGAGGAACTTCCTGGTCTTCCTCTGGCTAGAGAAGTTGAATTTGGTATTGAATTGATTCCCGGTGCCGAACCTATCTTTAAGGCTCCGTACCGGATGGCACCTGTTGAATTGAAGGAGTTAAAGGAGCAGTTGAAAGAGTTGTTGGAGAATGGTTTTATCCGGCCTAGTGTTTCTCCGTGGGGCGCTCCTGTTCTGTTTGTGAAGAAGAAGGACGGTAGTATGCGTTTGTGCATTGACTATCGTGAGCCAAATCGTATTACCATCCGAAACCGTTATTGTTGGTCCCTTCACACTATTAGAGTTAACTAGAAAGTTAATCTATTTCGTGTTATGACTAATACAATGTTTAGGATTAATTCTAACAGTTATAAAACGTGAGTATAAAAACAACAATATTTTTCAACGTTTAAATTCTTATTAGAAATAATTCCAAGAATCTATACCCAAGTGTTTTGCGGAACAAACACTTGGGATTGAATAGACAAGGGTATGGGGTGTCTCCTATCGAAACTAAAGTTTTGCTTGAGTGGTAACAATATACCCACTGAGCTATGATGCGTGGTTTTGCAACCTTACAACAGGTTTTACCTCTCAAGGGATCTCAAGAGGCTTACAACCCCACCAGGCAGTGTACCTGACCGATGTAGTATAGTGTAGTGGTAAGTACGGGGGATTGATCGTTCTCCACAGGGAATAGTGTTCGTTAGGTATGAAAACTACTCTAATAGGTCTAAGGGTGAGAGAAGATTCTTTTTATGTTTTTATAATTTTATGAAAGCAAGTAAAATCTCGGGTTTGAAAGAGTGGGCGGAATTAGTTGCTAGTCAACTAACCCAAGTTACTACGAATGCAAATAACATAAAATAACAGAAAATGAAAATGTGGTAAAACTTATGTGGAGAGAAATGTGTTTACTTAGATTTCCTTACTCCCTAACTATCTTTTACCGGTTGATTAGTGTGTATTAGTCGCGTGGATGACGGGTGTATTCCTTAATACCATTCGTGGGGTGGCGTACGTACTTCCCCAACTCTATAAGCTCCTACTTCACTCCTATGTCGAGCCGGCTAGGAAGCTCCTAACATGGGATCACTAGAATTCGCTCATGCATTAAATACAACCATAAAAACCTTTAGTACGCATTGGTTCATGTTTCTTAAGACGTTCAAGCAAGTTACCGAATAGGAAGTTAGCCAGTTTTCTTAAGCCTAACATAGATAAACAATCATCCAATACAACTAATAACACACTAATAACCAATAATCAATAGCTAGGTTTCATTAGATCTAAGCAAACACAAAGAAAACCTAGCCTAGCATGTTAAACAAAAGACAAGAACAAGATAGAATCAAACAACACATAGACATATTGAATGATTAATTGATAACTTTTCTTCAATGTAACATGGAAGATCTCAAGGCAAAAAGCCTTGAAAAAGCTGCTAAAATCGTCTTAGGGTTTTTCACACACAAAGTTCCACACTAATGACAAAAAATTGCAAAACTATATATAGAGTATAAGGTCTGACGGCGTCACGTTGTAGATTCTGACGCCGTCACCTCGCCGCTTTTAGGGTTCCCGGATGGCCTTCCTGACGCCGTCCCTCTTTAGACCTCCAAAATCCGTTCTGGCTTATCAAGGCTTGACGTCGTCAGAATATGGCTTGACGCCGTCCCACTTTAACTTAAGCCGTGACGACCTTGATCACATTAAAGGGTGACGCCGTCAGAATTTCCATGCAAAATTCTCTGGCTTATCATGAGTAATTTTCACATCCACCACTTTTGCCAAGCCATGACGCCGTCTGGACCAATTCCTGACGCCGTCAAATGTAGTTTCCAGCATAATTTTGAGACTTTGCCGTTTTCTTCACTTTTATGCTCCAAAAACATCCAAAATGCTTCCTTTTCCAGATTTCTTCTCCAAAGTACCTAAAATGACAAAAGGAACGATTTAGGGCAATATTTGATCAAATAAATACGATTTAGGGCTTAAATGACCCCCTAAAAGCGGTACACTTTTCGCTTCATCAAATACCCTTACACTTGAGATTTGCTTGTCCTCAAGCAAATGCGCTTTTATTCTAATCAAAATACAAGTTAGGGGTCATTTAACAATAATATAAAAGTAATTACAACAATTAGTCGTTCCACTTTAATCATAATAAGCACGGAGATTACATACTAGCACCTCACAAGTAGTGTTTAGATACTCACATCTCTCAAGTGTCATCAACATAAATCTCATAAATGAAAACGGATATTATCTCTCACTACCTGTCATAGCAAATAGATTACCATAGGCTTGGGAAAGGATCAAAAACCTCCTCCACTAGGCGTAAGCACCTAAGATAAACTATCAAAGAGGGCTTTTACATGGGTTATAACGTTAGGTGTAGGGATATGATAAACACGGTTTTGTTGGATAAAGGATATTTTACTGGTGGCGAGTTAAATATCTTGATTAATTACATGTACTATACAATGTTGCTAAGCCAAGACTCGACTCAATCTTAAGCTAAAAACAAAATAACAAAAACATAAAATAAACATAAAATGAAACGGGATGGTAGTCCGTATGTTTTTTCTACTTTTCCTTTTCTCATTTTTTTTGTATTTTTCTTAATTTTTTTTTTTTTTTTTTTTTTTTTTTTTTTTTTTTTTTTTTTTTTTTTTTTTAATACATTCTTGCCCTACCATCCAAAATAATACATCATAGGGGCGTTGCATTCCCCTTACACTTGAACTTTTACATAACTTTACAAATAACCATTCTAATGACTCGAATTAAGATAATTGAAAAACTTGGAGTACTTTTAAAATATTTAGCACATATGGGGGTAATAATGTTGTTCTTCCCCATTACTCCATTACACTAGTACTTTACCCATGAGTCCCAATCGTCCCAAAACAATATGTACAAGGATATGACTCGACTTAGCAACCATGTAATCAATTAGATAATTAACTTGGGTTTAAACAAATGTTGTCACAATAATGCACTAAAAATGAGTGCATACAAGGTAGGCTAAGGCGATTTGGGTGTACATTTTAGTGGGGTGTAACAAATTCTTCCTTTAAGTAGAATGCTTAAAGGTCGAAACGAAAAGATAGGCTCTGAGGGGTGTACTAGGGTATCGTGTACTAAAAATGAGTACAACGCAAAGGGTGTGGGAGAATTACTTGACCAATGTAGCCAAAGTAATTATAACAAAAAACACAGGTGTAAAACAATGGGTTAATCCTAATGCCTCTTATCATGTAGTAAATCTAACTACACGAATGTAGTCTCACTTGTGGCCTCGGAATGGTCCTAACGCAAGTTCTAGAATCTAAGTGCTACTGGTACACACATCATAGCATAAATGCTTTTCCTACCAATTCTAGGGGCGAACCTTACATATTTGGGGGTGGAAAATTTTTTGGTGGTACAGTTTTTGTGCTAGTCATATAACTCCTATCCGTGAGACGCTCATTAAGATAAAAGTTTCACTCCTAAATGTTGTAAAAAATTTTAAATTTGGCACTAAAATTGCCCTAACAGGTATTTATCTCAGTTTTATTACACATCTACTATTAAACAAACAAAAATCAAGCGTAAAAGCATTCTCTAATCGTACTTTACCCCCCCCCCCCTTACACTTAAGATGAACATTGTCCCCAATGTTCAAATACAAAGATGTAAAAGTAATAAGGTAAAAGAATGAAATCAAATACTCCCCTGATTCGCTCGGTGGATAATGT
Organism: Artemisia tridentata subsp. tridentata; assembly: GCA_021014915.2. Lineage (NCBI taxonomy): Eukaryota > Viridiplantae > Streptophyta > Magnoliopsida > Asterales > Asteraceae > Artemisia > Artemisia tridentata. The sequence goes on along the minus strand of CP139501.1, from coordinate 216,667,088 downwards.
GGTAACACGGTTAGATCTTCTTCCAAGAGAATGTAGAAGCTTTACGACTAATGCATCGCCAAAAGCTTGATCCAACAAACATTTCCTTGTCCAAAATAACCTGTTAAACCTGAGAAAACAAACACGAAAACCTGCATAACATCGGCGGGATAAATTCTATATATAAGGATATAATGCTTGTGGAATGATTATTTTGCAGATTCCTGGAGATTATAAGTTAGAGATTTAATAAAAACTTTTTATGAAAACAAAACTTTCAAAATTTTCAGAAAATTAAAACCTGACGCCGTCAGAAATGATCTGACAGAATTCTCATGTTAAGTTTCCGGAAAAATTTTGGAAAAACCTCTACCTTACTTCCTGGAATTCCTGCAAAACATCATTATGACTCGATACAAGCATTTGACTCAAACAAATACTAATATGTATGTTAATTTAATATTATTACGATTCATGTTCATTTGTTCTAATAAACCGATTTGGATTTCCCTTACACTTAACTTTTGCAAAATACCTTTATATGTAGTTAAGACGAAGTTAAAAACAAAATAAAGCATTTTCACAAATTTAGTTTTGAACATGAATCAATAAGAATAAAAATTAAACACACATACGGAAACAAATAAAATCAAACAAACAAATAAATAAACACACAAAGCAAATAAAACTTGGGTTGCCTCCCAAGAAGCGCTTTTCTTTATTAACGAGTCTTGTAGCTAGACTCAAAGTCACGTACATTACGTGACTCCATCATTGGTCACGGTTCCTAGGCCATTTTCATTTGATTTTCTATCAGAATTACTCTCATAGTAAAGGTATTTCGGATCCTCGAGATCAAAAGGATTGTTTTGGTATTTAGAACTAAGCTCCTTATCATGCTTAAAGAATCCACTTGACAGGTCAAAAGTGACCTTACATCCCCGTCTCACATCATCGTCACATAACACGAGTTGGGAACTTAGCTCATCGAGCCCTCCATAATCAATCTCCTTGAATTCTCTCATCTTGTAAGGCGTTTGGTATGAGATTTCCCTAATCCCATCGGGGAAAGTCATGATCCCATTGAGCTCGTCCACAACCAAGCTTGTGGCATTGCAAAAAGGTGCCCCAAAAACAACTTGTGATAACCTGGGATCGATGTACTTTTCGATATTATCGACGATTGCGAAGCTCATAGTGAATGTCATGTTTCCTACAAACACCTGCACATCATTATCTATGCCAACGTCATCCATCCCTTTATGAATCATTCCCCATCTGCAAATGTTGTTATAATGAAACAAGGACATCACATTTTTGGGTAAACATGTGTCAATGTAAACATTATAAAAATGCTTGTGACCAATCATGCAAGGTATTTTGAGATTATTCGGATCACGTTGCTTAATTCGGCCAGGCCTTCTACCGTGTAGCCCCCATGTGTTGCAAATTGCTGATGGTTGATACTCATACACTTCTTCACTGCCATCCCGAAAAATCACTTTCCTGACACCATCGGTAAATAATGCACTACTATCATCCTCGTCGAGTATCACTCCCATTGCGTTTATGATTGGTTTGCCTAGAACAAGGCTAGCTAAGGATGGGCTGATGATAGAGTCCATGTTATTAAATACAGTTAGCTCGATATGAAAGAGGAACTTTTCTATCACAATTGGTACCCTTCTTATTACCCCGATGATATTAGACCCTTCATATTTGACCTGTTCGGTGAAGGCTTCGTTATATAGAGATAGGGATATTTCATTCATAGAAGAGTTGGGGTTTATGTAGGCATCTTTAATGAACTTTTTCCTGGTGGTGCAAGATATCTTAAAGACCCTGGGAGCGCCATCCTCTATTCTCTCTCCAAATCCCATAGGCAACTTTGCTGTGCCCCTCTCAAGTTCCTCCACCAGGGGGCGGTCTAGCAGTACTGGGAGCCCATGAGGCATTTCGGATTTCTCTTCCGAGCCCTCCTCATCACTCACCTCTCTTGTACTCGAGTTCTTAGGTGAGTCTAGATAGTCGTCGGGCGCCTCGGGGTTCTTTTCAGGAACTTCACCCTCCATTTCATTGTCCACATTCTCGGTTGATTGTTGGTCCAGATTGGGTTTAGGAACAGGTATTGTTGTAATGGTGTTCACGAAGTGGAGAGGTTTCGAAGGGGTATGAGTATCTCCGGTTTTTTTTTCCGTTTTGTGATATGTGTTTGAAGAGTTTACTAGGGTGCTTGATTTTTACAGGAGGGGGTGTTTGGTGAGTCACCGTGACAGATTTGATCTCATTAACTCGTGCCAACTCACAAGTTGACCTGCCAGCAAGGCGATCATTGATAACCTTTAACAGGTTATCAACCTTGTTGTTCATATCAACTTGCTGTTGTCTGAATTGATTCTCAAGTTTGGAGAGCTGTGTTTCTTGAGAGAGAATGAATTTTTGCAGTGATTCCTCGCGATTTTGTTGTTTATGTGTATGTTGCTGAGGATAATGATCAGACCAGGTGAGTGGGGTAGAGTCATTGAATGATACGCTTCAAGTTTGCTTCCAACTAAAATTTGGCTTACTCTTCCATGCCTCATACCTATCTTCGGAATTCTTGTGTCCATAATTAGTAGTGAGCCACTTATCTCCCGCCTTATCGATTCGCGAGGATGCGAATTCTTTGAAAGCCTGTTTGGGGAGTTTCATGCAATCATGAGTGTTGTGGGGACCACTACATAATTTACACGAAGAAATGATTTTGTTCACTTGGCTTGAAGGTTCGGGAGCCTCGTAGGATTTCATGAGAAACTTGACTTGGTCTTCAAGTTCTATGATCCTACGGTCGGAAGTGCTTGAATTGTTCGAAGGCAAAGATATTGCCTTGACCGTTTTATTCAAATCACGGGGATCACTCCAACTTTCGTTGTCATAAAGAGCAAGATCTTCTAGGAGAGCCCATGATTGTTCCGCACTTAGATCACGTAGCTTGCCACCGGCCGATTGGTCAATGGTTTGCCTCGTGTAGAGATTGATATGGTCATAGAAGATTTGGACTTGGAGCCAAAGTTCTATGCCATGGTGAGGGACTTTTTGGAGTAAGTCCTTGAATCGAGTCCATTCCTCGTAGAGGGTTTCACCTTGACGTTGTTGGAACATCAAGATATCATTCCTTAGCTTGGTAGTTCTTCCCGGTGGGAAAAACTGAGCAAGGAAACGAGTAGTGAGATCATCCCAAGAGGTGATGGATCCTGCGGGTTGACGCTCTAGCCATTGACTAGCTTGGTCCCGCAGAGAGAATTGAAAGAGACGTAGTCGGGTCGTCTCTCGAGTGGCAACATCAAGGTCTATAGAATCAACGATTTTGAGAAAGTCCTTGAGATGTTGATTAGGATCTTCAGAACGAAGTCCATGGAATGCGCATCTGCTTTGCACCAACCGGATGGTTTCGGATCGCAAGGGAGTGACATTGGCTCCTTGAGTGAGCTCAATGGTGTTTCGATAGCCATGGTGGCTAGGACGGGAGTACTCTCCTAAAGTACGGGCTCTAGGAGGTGGTGGTTGTTGTGGTGGGTTGTTGGGATTAAGGATATTACCACCTTCCATGATGTCGGATGGTAATGGTTACGAACAAAGAAACGAAGAAAAAAGATAGACTAAAGAAAACCTAGAAAAATAAAATAAAAATCTCACTAGAAAGGAATCTAGTGAGTAGACCTATAAAATAAAAATTCAACCTAAACAATAACTATTCCCCGGCAACGGCGCCAAAAACTTGATGCGTGGTTTTGCAACCTTACAACAGGTTTTACCTCTCGAGGGATCTCAAGAGGCTTACAACCCCACCAGGCAGTGTACCTGACCGATGTAGTATAGTGTAGTGGTAAGTACGGGGGATTGATCGTTCTCCACAGGGAATAGTGTTCGTTAGGTATGAAAAACTACTCTAATAGGTCTAAGGGTGAGAGAAGATTCTTTTTATGTTTTTATAATTTTATGAAAGCAAGTAAAATCTCGGGTTTGAAAGAGTGGGCGGAATTAGTTGCTAGTCAACTAACCCAAATAACTACGAATGCAAATAAAATAAAATAACTGAAAATGAAAAGGTGGTGAAACTTATGTGGAGAGAAATGTGTTTACTTAGATTTCCTTACTCCCTAACTATCTTTTACCGGTTGATTAGTGTGTATTAATTGCGTGGATGACTAGAATTCGCTTATGCATTAAATACAACCATAAAAACCTTTAGTACGCATTGGTTCATGTTTCTTAAGACGTTCAAGCAAGTTACCGAATAGGAAGTTAGCCAGTTTTCTTAAGCCTAACATAGATAAACAATCATCCAATACAACTAATAACACACTAATAACCAATAATCAATAGCTAGGTTTCATTAGATCTAAGCAAACACAAGATAAACCTAGCCTAGCATGTTAAACAAAAGACAAGAACAAGATAGAATCAAACAACACATAGACATATTGAATGATTAATTGATAACTTATCTTCAATGTAACATGGAAGATCTCAAGGCAAAAAGCCTTGAAAAAGCTGCTAAAATCGTCTTAGGGTTTTTCACACACAAAGTTCCACACTAATGACAAAAAATTGCAAAACTATATATAGAGTATAAGTTCTGACGGCGTCACGTTGTAGATTCTGACGCCGTCACCTCGCCGCTTTTAGGGTTCCCGGATGGCCTTCCTGACGCCGTCCCTCTTTAGACCTCCAAAATCCGTTCTGGCTTATCAAGGCTTGACGCCGTCAGAATATGGCTTGACGCCGTCCCACTTTAACTTAAGCCGTGACGACCTTGATCACATTAAAGGGTGACGCCGTCAGAATTTCCATGCAAAATTCTTTGGCTTATCATGAGTAATTTTCACATCCACCACTTTTGCCAAGCCATGACGCCGTCTGGACCAATTCCTGACGCCGTCAAATGTAGTTTCCAGCATAATTTTGAGACTTTGCCGTTTTCTTCACTTTTATGCTCCAAAAACGTCCAAAATGCCTCCTTTTCCAGATTTCTTCTCAAAAGTACCTAAAATGACAAAAGGAACGATTTAGGGCAATATTTGATCAAATAAATACGATTTAGGGCTTAAATGACCCCTTAAAAGCGGTACACTTTTCGCTTCATCAAGCTATCTCAGTGAGTTGTATACTCTTTGTAGGAGAGAAGTTCCTTTGCAAAAGTTCAAGACTTTAAATATACAAAGCACACCTAAACTTCTCTCCCATCTGATCTATTTATACACAAGTAATCTAAGTATAAGTGATTAAATATAATACAAGTTGTTGAGGTTGCGTGTCTGACAATTACAAATAGTAATTGTCATTTCCAAGAACCAATAGGAAAGGGCTAATAAGACTTTGGGAGTTGTTGGCTGACACTCCATGACTTTTAGCCGCAATAGGGAAGGTTGGATCTGACAAGAGAAGAGTGTTGGGCTGACACTATTATCTTCTCAGATCTTTTCCCTATTGTTCCCGCCTTTTCTTCAGGCGTTGGTTCCTCAGTCCTTCAATCACTTTGTTGGTTGAGGAGACTGGGGTTCAGTGAGTTCTTGTCCAATACTCACTGAACCATCATCTTCTTCTTTGGCTTAAGTCCGACTCAGGGAGTACCGCCTTCCTGAGAAGTGAATCCTTCTTCTTGAATTCGTCTTAAGCATCTTGAAGATGACTCACTGAGAGGCTGTTCTCTCAATGACTTGAATTGTTCTCGGTTTAAGTTTAACACTTAGTTAATTTGTGTCCAAATCATGTTTTACGTATTCTTGGGTTTTTCATGACCCAACAATCTCCCCCTATTTAGATATAAATTATTCCTAAGTGTTTTGATCAGTATGAGTGAGCTAAAGTCTTCTGCTCATACTGAATGTACTAGAAAATAAATAAGGATATTGATATAGCAAAACATTCATCAATTTATTCATATCATTACAAGTTCTATTATTCTAAGTACAAAATACTCATGGTTCCTCAACAAGACCCATGAGTTCAAGCTTCGCCTTCTTTGACATCAACACCTCTTTATTAGGTCGATCCTTCATCATTTGATCCATCAACCTTACAAACTCCTCATTTTCAGGTCTCCTGATATTAAGCGCCATCAGTTTGTAAGCAAGGAGTGTTGTCGTTTCCACTTTGTCGATGTCAGAGACTATTTGAAAGGCTTCATGACCAAATTCATCCACAAAGAAGATACCATACTCAGGTTCTTTGATGACCAGGTTGGGATGGAACTTGACTCCCTGAGGAGTAGTCCTGTTGCAATGAAGTGCAGCTATGTATTGTTCAGGTTCAATATCCACAGCTTTTCTTTTCCTCCCAACCTTTTAAGTAAATTCAGGGATAGTTAGTCCCTGAGAAGCAAGTGGCTCATCATGGTTAATGCCCAGACTCTTTGCCACTCTTGCAAGTTCCTCATACTTAGCACTCAGTGACTTGATGATGATTGGGGCATTCTTGCTTGCGATTTTCTTCCTTAGGATGGGCATCATCATATCCCATTCTCTTAACCCATAGTCTGAAAACTTGATTGCAGGAAGATGTTCAAACTTCCTTGGACCTCTATGGATTGTTAAGCTCAGAGGTCTGGTGGGTTGAATAGTGATATCAGTGATTTTGCCTTCATCTTTGGTTTTGGTCATGTGCCATACATACCTCTCATAAATCCTCTGCCTCTTTTCTTCCTTAAGTTTGGCCTGTTTGTTATGTTCCTTAAGGATTTCAGCCTGAAGCTTGAGAAACTCATCCCCTTTGATGTCCTTCTTCTCAGACTCCTTGATTACTTCTTTGGCAACCTTAGAAATTTCATACCTGTTGAGTACCAGCTCTTTTTCTCTTTCCTTCCTGAGCTCTTCTTGGTGTAAAATTTCAGCAAGTTGATCAGGAGTCCCATAGACCCTTCTCCCATCCTCTAAATCAACATAGAATGGTGCATCAGGATCTGCACGTCTTTCAGATGAAGCCTTGACTAAGAGTGATTCAGGAGGAGGGTTTGTTTCAGTCACCATGATTTTCTTCCCTTTGTCAATGGGAGGAGGTTGACTGGTGGATGTCTCAGGGACAGTTACCAAAGCAGAATTGGGGTCAGGGATTGGAGGATCATCATTTTTCTCCCCCTCAGCAGATGGCGGAGCTTCAGTGGAGACATCTGCTGACTGAGGACTTTTGCCATTTGTCTTTCAGAAGCCGGATGAGCATCGTCATACTTTTGCAACCACTTAGGAGTGGTTGAAGCACCTAATGATGATGATGAGGTTGATTGAGAACTGGGTGGTTGATCCTCAGGATGAGGAGAGGAATGTTGTTTCTCAGAGGGCTGAGGAGGGCTTACTTGTGTTTCCATTTCCTCCTCAGCATCAGGGATCTCATCATCACCAAAATCAATCTCCTCCTCTGACTCATCAGCCAACAAATTTTTATAGTCAGCCAGAGAAGGAGCCTTCAGTAAATCCGGCTCCCCCACAGAAGAGGTGATGAACTCAAATAAGTACATTTTATTACTATCATTTATCCTATTAATTTGACTTGTTTTACTATATTATGTATGAGGATTGATACTTAATCGTTTACTTTTGTAATTCTCAGGTAAAAACAAGCATTTGGTGAAACTTAGCGATTTTGGACTGATTATGGAGCAAAACATGCATAAAGTTAAGAGTCTACTGAAATGAAGAAGATCAAGACTAATCTGCTCCAGATGCGCCGCATCTCACTCATGACATGCGCCGCATCTCTATCAAGATATCACCAGATACGATCCAAGATACAAGAGGACATGCGCCGCATCTAATCATGGAGTTACGCCGCATCTTCTGGCGGTGTACGAATATTCCTGAATATTATAATCTTGGACCCCACGCGAAGTTAAGTACATGCGCCGCATCTACTTAGTAGATGCGCCGCATCTTCCCTCAGACAGAAACTATAAATACCCCGTAGACCAGACGAATTAAAGAGTTTCGAACATTATAACCTAAGTCCGAACAGAAGAAACCAAGGACGAATTCAGTCAAGGAGGCAGCACAAGACACACCTAAATCAAAGATACAAGAGCTGTAAGAAGGTGCTGCATGTGTTTAATTCATTAAGTAGTTTTGTTTTATTGTGTTAGCAAACTTTAATTCATCAGGATTGGTGGCTTGTGTAATGTGACAACGAAAGATTGCACTCCCTTTAATACTTGCTTTCCCATCAATTAAAGTTTATATGTTGATGTCTTTGGTTACTACTTATTAGTGCATTGATAACCTCTGTGTTTATTAGTGGCTTGCGGGCATTTGACTGCGGGACATAATGTGGCTCCCACGGTTATTACTAAATTGATCACTTAGGAATAACTTTTAGACATAAGTAATCATTAAGGGTTTACTCGCCGATAAGATTAGGACCAACGAGAAAGGGTTAACTACATACACTTCATATAAAGCTATCAATAAAACAAGTGACAATCTACTTAATCATAAGGACAACCCTCTTATTGTCTCGAGTATCTATCTGTGTACGTGTGTGCTACTTGCTGATTCGTGCCTATTGGTTTATTTTATTATTTAATTGCAAACAAATCGTGCCAGTCTCTTAGGCTGAAAACCCCTTGCGTTAGGATATTAAAATACTGATTAGAATAACGAGATAATACGTTCCACTCCTAGTGATCGACACTCTACTTACCATTATATTCATACTGACCGGGTACACTGCTCGTTAAGTGTGTGTGTTATTGATAAGTCGGCTAAATATAAATTTAAAACTTGAGTAGGCATCTAAACGTGCTAAAACTATACTACGACACGCATACGCATCAAGTTTTTGGCGCCGCTGCCGGGGAGTGAATTGTTATTATCTGTTAATTTGATTAGTATTTTAATTAGGTTTTTCTTTTTATTAGATTAATTGCATCATTGTATTATTTTTGCATATTTGTTGTATTGTGTGTTAATTGTTTTCTTTTATTTTTGTGTGTTTTATTTTCGTTGTTTATTTTTTGTTTTTATTTTTCGTATTTTTCTGTTCTGCTATCGTTGTACTGTGCTAAATCAAACGATACGGCGCATCTGATCTCTCAGATACGGCGTATTGCGTTCAATTTTTTATAAAATACAACGCGTTTAAATAATTCGATACGACGCATCTTTTCCCCAAGATACGGCGTATCTGTTTTTGATAAAAAAAATTTCTAAACGTTAACGCCATACGACGCATCTGCTTTAGCAGATACGGCGTATCTATTATTTTAATTAAAAACAGTTTGCGAATTATTAAACAGATACGACGTATCGATCTCTGTCGATACGGCGCATCTTCTGAATCAAAAATCTTATATTTTGAAACGTAACGAAAATACGGCGCATTAACTTTTGTTAATACGACGCATTTAATTTTTAATAAATATCGATTTTTGATAATTAAAACAGATACGGCGCATTCTAATTTCTAAGCGGCGTATCTATTTTCTGAATAAAGTCTGATTTAATTTTAACGATTATAAGATACGGCGCATCAACAGCAGATATCAGAAGCTTTTATTTTACTTTGATCGTTTCACCCTTCTTTTGCACGAGTAAGTTTTATTTCAGGAAGATGGACGATCCGGATATTACAATGGAAGAATATATCAAGCTTATAGAGGAAAGAGCCTTGAGCAATAATCAGATGTATGATTGGAAAAGAGCAAGATATGGTGCACAAGTCATTGAGACGAAAGAAATCACTATGGAAGAATACTTGATTCTAGGGCATGAAAAGTCAAGGAAAGAAAGAAACAAATTGCCATTTCAACACACTTGGTGTATGTCAAATGATGATGAAGAAGATTCATATACCGTGAAACCAATTCCGGCAATTGTTATTGATAGTACTTTTTCTCCGGAGATTGCACAAGATGATGTGTATACGGAACCTTACGTTGAAGAATATTCTGCAATCGTATTACCACCATTAGACAATCCAACGGATGAAGATGAAAAGTATTCTAATTTTGATTTCGAACCATTTGACGCCATAGTTTATGATGACATATCTCAACCAGATTTTGACCCAACGAGGGATTTTGAAGAAATCTGGGATTACTTATTTAAGGATGAAATTCGGGACGATGCTGAAATTGCAAGACCACTAGTTGAAGATGGAGATTCACAAGATGAATTGGAGTCACTTACAACACAAAGTGGTACAAATTTATTTAATATTATTAATCCCGTTACTAATAATCTTTCTAGTTTTCCTAAACAGGTTGCAAAACAAAAAGATGATGAGGTGAAATTTATTACACTACCTATTGAAGCACCTGTGATCAACCCGTATTTGGTGGAGCTCGAAGAAGAATTTGGTGATGAGCTCTTAAACATTGCTATGATTGATGAAGATGATGATTTCGACCCTATGAAGTATATAGAGGAACTCGAACTTTTACTTGCTAAAGACCCTTTCTCATCTTCTGCGGAAGTCAAGGGACGCCTTACTACCAAAGAGACTAACCAAGAAGAAAGGAGACTCATTTTTTCTCAACACACTACTCTTTCAGATGGAATGGTCAAGTCATCCAATTTACCAACCAAACCGGGTAAGGATAGGAAAGATGTACATATATTGCCAAGGTATGATCTTTATGTATTTCTTCCATCTTTAATAGCAAATTTACACTCTTTTCGTTTTTATTGCTACTATCACCCGCACTTGATCCCAAGTGGGGGGAACAACACCCTATTACACAGTAAATAAGGGTGGAGTCAGGCTCGTGACTCGAACAAAAACAAGCGCTTCGTGGGAGGCAACCCATGCTTATCTTGTCTTTTATTTAATTTTCTGATTTTGTATTGAGTCTGTCAGGCCCGCATGAAGATACGGCGCATCTCAATTCTGAGATGCGACGCATCTCCTGCAATGGTCATATCTTATTTTATTTTTCTGCATTTTTTTATTTCCGACTTTAAAACTTTTTATCAGTTTATTTCAATGCGGCGCATCCCTGGTTAAGGATGCGGCGCATCTTTATTCTGATCCGTATTAATTCCAGGCTCGATACGGCGTATCTTCTTCCATAAGATACGGCGCATCGACTGACCTGATGATTTTCATTTTTAATTTTTATGTTTTATTTTTCCTAACTACTAATGTATTATGCAAGTTTGAACCTTTCTTATCTTAGGTGTGTTTTAAAGTGTTGGTGGTATTATAGTTTCCTGGATTTCCTGTGGATACATCAAGTATGAAGCTTTAACGTTCTCATCCACAAGAAAGATGATTTTTGCTCTTATACTAATGGAGGATCATACCGAGCAAATCTCAGGGGAGTTTTTCTGTTCTAATTCTTTTATTTTCCAGTTTTTAACCTTTTATACAAACAACGAGGACGTTGTTTAACTTAAGTGGGGGGATTGGAGAATTAGAACACTTAACATCTACTTGTCCTAAACTTTTTCAAAAATTATGCTTAAAATGTGCTTAATATATCAAACTTAAAATTTTTTTTTTAGCATGTTTTTGTTTAAGATCTAAGTTGCATAGCTGCACACAAGACGTTATTTTTAAAAATTGTGATTTTTCAAAATTCACAAATCTATGAGTGTGCCGGTGACTTGTAAACTTTAGAACTTGGCTTGTATACTATTCGAGACCACCATAATAAGTATTATTTATATAATTGGAATGACTTGTCTAAATTGGTAAATTTCTAGGATTACACCCAAATAGCCTTATATGTTATGTGTTATTAGCTAACTACACTGGTTAGTTAACCCCCGTATAAACCCTTTTGTTACTCTCACTTTTAGAGTAAGATACCCCTAGAAAAACACTCAGAGCCATTCCTTTCGTTTCTTACACCTTTGTTAAAATGTTTCGTTACACCCTTACACCTTAGCCTACCCTGTAGATTAGAATCCGTGGTTGGTTAATTGCTATAGGCAAAGTGTGTTTCCTTACATTACCTGTGTTCGCGTGCGTAATTCATTATCTTTGGTTAGGTCGGGAAATTGCACAATGCAATTGGAGTGAAAGTAAATATTGTATATCTTTGAGTTTATTTTTCGTGTGTTTACTACTTTCACTATTACCGTTATTTCTGAAGTATGAAAAGTATGGAAAAATTATCCAGAATTATCATCATAGTGATGTGGTGAAATTTTACACATCTATGTTTATGATTAAAGTTTAAAAAAAAAAAAAAAAAATGAGAAAAGAAAAAGAAAAAGGGAGAGTTGGATGTTTGTTTTAACCAACTTATGTAAAGTTATGTAAGTGGTCGATATCACCACTATTTGTTGTACTATATCTATGGATTGAATGGGAATTGGCAGTTATGGGAACGCCAGTTAAGGTTTATTCTTTGATTAAGATCTTGTTGAGTATAATTCGTGTCTACCTAAAGCGTGTGTTTCAAGTGTTAAAGCGTGAGTTATTCGATGATATGAGTCTTATTCATGGGATGGTTGGGATAGTGATTAACCACACTTAGGATTTTAATTTATTTGTTTTGTTTATTTTTCATTTTACACCAATTTATATCCCAAATGTTATCCATACCCTTTATTATTCTTTATCCAACCGAACCTTTGATTTATTGAGATTAGGGATTTGAGCAATCTTAAGTATCGTAGTCGTGGATTCGGCTATGTATTTATGATTTTGTCGCCCTTTTTGATATATTATTATTGGTAAAGTTTGGACCTATCTTTAGCCTATTCGAGTTAAGGATTTGAGCAATTGCAAGTATCGTGTTCGTGGATTCGATCATGTATTTGTGATTTTTTCGCCTTTTCTGGAATTTGAGATCGATAGTGAAAAGAGAATAATCGACCCTTAAGCCTAAAAACCCTTTTTACCGCTTTAGACTTGTTATTCCTTAGCTTTAGTGGAGGAGATGTGTATACTTGCCAAGCTTATGATAGAATATTCGTCACGACTGGACAGTTAAACGATTAGATTTGCTTTTATCAACTTATTTTATTTTACTTCTAATTCGTTAAGTGTTTAGTTGTGTGATTATGAAATAAACGAATACATGCTTAAACATAAAAATAAATCCTAACATCTTTTAGGATACATTTTCATAAGAGAAATTCTAAGGTTTACTTGGGGACAAGTAAAGTTCAAGTGGGGGGATATTTGATGAACTCAAATAAGTACATTTTATTACTATCATTTATCCTATTAATTTGACTTGTTTTACTATATTATGTATGAGGATTGATACTTAATCGTTTACTTTTGTAATTCTCAGGTAAAAACAAGCATTTGGTGAAACTTAGCGATTTTGGACTGATTATGGAGCAAAACATGCATAAAGTTAAGAGTCTACTGAAATGAAGAAGATCAAGACTAATCTGCTCCAGATGCGCCGCATCTCACTCATGACATGCGCCGCATCTCTATCAAGATATCACCAGATACGATCCAAGATACAAGAGGACATGCGCCGCATCTAATCATGGAGTTACGCCGCATCTTCTGGCGGTGTACGAATATTCCTGAATATTATAATCTTGGACCCCACGCGAAGTTAAGTACATGCGCCGCATCTACTTAGTAGATGCGCCGCATCTTCCCTCAGACAGAAACTATAAATACCCCGTAGACCAGACGAATTAAAGAGTTCCGAACATTATAACCTAAGTCCGAACAGAAGAAACCAAGGACGAATTCAGTCAAGGAGGCAGCACAAGACACACCTAAATCAAAGATACAAGAGCTGTAAGAAGGTGCTGCATGTGTTTAATTCATTAAGTAGTTTTGTTTTATTGTGTTAGCAAACTTTAATTCATCAGGATTGGTGGCTTGTGTAATGTGACAACGAAAGATTGCACTCCCTTTAATACTTGCTTTCCCATCAATTAAAGTTTATATGTTGATGTCTTTGGTTACTACTTATTAGTGCATTGATAACCTCTGTGTTTATTAGTGGCTTGCGGGCATTTGACTGCGGGACATAATGTGGCTCCCACGGTTATTACTAAATTGATCACTTAGGAATAACTTTTAGACATAAGTAATCATTAAGGGTTTACTCGCCGATAAGATTAGGACCAACGAGAAAGGGTTAACTACATACACTTCATATAAAGCTATCAATAAAACAAGTGACAATCTACTTAATCATAAGGACAGCCCTCTTATTGTCTCGAGTATCTATCTGTGTACGTGTGTGCTACTTGCTGATTCGTGCCTATTGGTTTATTTTATTATTTAATTGCAAACAAATCGTGCCAGTCTCTCAGGCTGAAACCCCCTTGCGTTAGGATATTAAAATACTGATTAGAATAACGAGATAATACGTTCCACTCCTAGTGATCGACACTCTACTTACCATTATATTCATATTGACCGGGTACACTGCTCGTTAAGTGTGTGTGTTATTGATAAGTCGGTTAAATATAAATTTAAAACTTGGGTAGGCATCTAAACGTACTAAAACTATACTAAGACACGCATACGCATCAAGAGGGCTCACCTTCGTTGTGGCCAGGTCCTGATTCTTTTGTCATAATAACTGGTGGGGTTTGACCAGCCTGACTAGTCATAATAACTGGGGGGGTTTGCCCAGCCTGACTTTTAGGATCAGTTCCTGAGAGAACAAAAATGCCTGAGGTGGGTTTGGGTTCCGTATCGGCGGGTGGTTTAAATCCCTCCGAGTCTTTGTCCCCCTGAGCGCCTTCATCCACTGACGGGTGTTTTTCAGTGGAATCATGAGGCACTCCTTGTGAAGATGTATGGACCCCCTTCCCATCAGGATTGGTCTGTCCTTTTGGGGATTTAGGGTCCTGAACTCCCTGAGACCCTGAGTGTGATTGCTCAGGGACGTTAGCAGGATGTGAGTGGGTATGGGTCCCCGTCTCAGTGGAGTAGTACTGCTCCACCGAGGATATAGAACCCTGAACTCCCTCAGGCTCTGATTGTGATTTATCAGTGCCTTCATTAGGATGTGAGTGGGTGGATGCTCCTGACCCTTCTGACTTGTTTTTGTCAGTAGGGACATTAGGAAAGGGTTTGCCCGAGGATACTGAGGATGATTGCTCAGCACCCTCCAGTGGCGTTTGTTTTGTGGCCAATGTGGTCTCTTGTATGGGAGTCTGAGAGGTCAAGGTCACAACAACTTTCTTGGTGCCTGAGGCAACAGTCTCAGTGACGAGTGGTTTAGGTCTAACCACCTTACTGGATTGTCCCCCTTTCCCTTTCTTCTTCTTCACCTTCTTGGTTGGTGAAGGAACTGGTGAGCATACATTTTCACCCTGAATCACCATTAACATGTAGGTGGTCAGGGCGACCGGTTGTACCTCAGTAATGTCACTACTAAAGTTGGTCTTATGCAAGACGTCAGGTTTTGTACCTTCATCGTCAGACCTTAAGTAGTCAGAACCAAGAAGATCCTGAAGCACACAGGAAATGAACCTAGGATAAGACATGTGTCTTTGCCTATGTTTCCCTGAGAGCTTTGACACGAGGTCTCGGAAGATTATTCCTCCGATATCTATTTTTCTACCCTCCAAGAGACTGAACATCATCAATTGTTGTGATGAGTTCAACTGCTCAGTGGAGGATTTGTTTCCTCCGAGTACCTGAATGATGACTGTCATCATAAGTCTCCAGAAAGGGTGAAACCATGTCTTCACTATTGGAGCCTTTGCCAACAAGGCTTCAGGAGACTCGCCAGGACGCCTAACATCATGAGGCCCTAGGAAAAGCATTTCAGCTTTTATTTCCTGATCAGTAGGGTTAGCCTCAAAGTTCTCAACAAAGTTAAGACCAGTGGCCATGATGAAGGTCTTGTAGTTCAGGGAGAGAGTCTTAGTCCCATTCATCACAGTGAAGGTGATGATAGACTCTTTGGTGTCCTTAGGGCTAGTAGCCGTTGCGGTACACCAAAACTCCCTGAGATAGTCATTATAGATGACTTCTGGGGTGGTTGTAAAGGCTGTGGCAAGGAAGCAGTTTTGTAAATACTTAACTACATCCTTGTAACCCGCATATTGTTGCGGGTAATGGAAATTTCCAACCACATTGTTTTTGGTCAGGTCCACGCCCTCCATTGTGAAGCTCACATTTGGGGCGGTGGTAATAGCATTAGAGGAAGCCATTTTATGATCGGGTTTAGGTCGGAAAATGGTCGGATATTTCTTAATGCTAAGAACACACACACAATTTGTTTGAGAAATAAAAAGGGCAGAGTTTGCTTATAAATTTCTAAAAACGTGTGTGTGTATTCTTTTGGATGGGTATTTATAGGATAGTGGAGATGGGGGTATTTTTGGCATTTGAGTGATCTTATTTAATCAAAATATAATTTTTGGAAGTTATTTTGAATAAAATGTTTGAGATCCGCATTAAATGCCACCACTCCACTTTTCCTCTTTTTTTTTCAATTGGCAGAGTGAACAGTTGATCAGTTTCTGCAAAAGGAGAAGTTGCAGAGTTTCCATCATCACACAGTGTATTGTGTGAGAGAGGGCATTGAATGCCAAGTTGGGAAGTGGGGGCCCATTAGGTGTATGCCAGAAAGGCTAAAAGAACAAATATTCTTGAATTAAATATGAGTTCAGTTACCAACCTCGGACATTTACTAACTAGATACTTAGAGCATTTAAGTCAGTATTTAATGTCTCTTTTCATGGCCCTGAATGACTTTTCATTCAGTGATTGTATTTCAGGGACTTGGGACTAGTCACTGATGATTCAGGAATATGAAAAAAAATTCCTGAGCAAAAAGGATTCATGAACTTGGGTTTAGTTCATGAACCCTAAAGATTTCAGGAACTTGGGTTTAGTTCCTGAGGTTGAGGATTCAGTGAATTAATTCACTGACGAACACATTGAGTCAGGGACCTGAGATTTTAAGAATTTACACTTCAGTTGGTAGGAATCAATCAGTGGACTGATTCTCTATATCCAACATTCCTAATTCAGCTTTCAGTCTTGTGAAAGTTGGTTCATCCAAAGGTTTGGTGAAGATATCAGCCAACTGATATTCAGTAGGAATGAAGTGTAATTCAATGTCACCATTCATGACATGGTCCCAGATGAAGTGATATCTGATATCAATGTGTTTTGTTCTCTGATGAAGAACAGGGTTGTTTGAGATTGCAATTGCACTTGTGTTATCACAAAAGATGGGTACCATCTTGTACTGAATTCCATAGTCACTGAGTTGACTTTTCATCCAGAGTACATTTGCACAACAACTAGCTGCTGCAACATATTCAGCCTCAGCTGAGGACAAGGCAACTGATTGTTGCTTCTTGGCACTCCAACAGACTAATTTCCCACCAATTATTTGGCAAGAGCCTGAGGTGCTTTTTTCTGTCCATGTTGCATCCAGCATAGTCAGAGTCTGAGTATCCTTTGAGATCAAGTCCTGAGCACTTTGGATAGTATAATCCAAGGTTAGGAGTGCCCTTTAGGTACCTGAAATATCCTTTTCACAGCAGTGACATGAGATTCTCTTGGGTCAGATTGATATCTGGCACATAGACATACTGAGAATTGGATATCAGGCCTTGATGCAAGAAGATACATCAGTGATCCTATCATTCCTCTAAAGAGAGTTTGATTTACTGGTTTACCAGTTAGATCAGGACCAAGGTTGTTTGGGGGAACCATGGGAGTTTTGACTGAGGTACAGTCACTGAGATCATACTTCTTCAGTAGATTCTTTACATACTTCTCTTGACTGATAGTGGTTCCTCTATCAGTCTGCTTGATCTGAAGACCAAGAAAGTATGTCAGTTCTCCCATCATGCTCATTTCAAACTTCTTTGCCATTAGTTTTTCAAATTGTTTGCGAAGTTTGAAACTTGTTGAGCCAAAGATGATGTCATCAACATACACTTGTACTAGTATGACATCATTATTTGTTTTATAGATAAACAATGTGTTGTCTATCTTGCCTCTGACAAATTTGTTTTGGATTAAGAAGGCTGAGAGAGTCTCATACCATGCCCTGGGAGCTTGCTTTAGTCCATAAAGGGCTTTGTTAAGCTTATAGACATGATCAGGAGACTCATGGCTTTCAAATCCAGGAAGTTGCTCAACATAAACTTCTTCTTTCAGTGAACCATTTAAGAATGCACTTTTAACATCCATTTGGTACACCTTGAAGTTCATGTATGTAGCGAAAGCAAGGAAGATCCTGATGGCTTCCATCCTTGCTACTGGTGCAAATGTTTCCTCATAGTCAATGCCTTCTTGTTGATTATAGCCTTTGGCTACAAGTCTGGCTTTGTTTTTAATGAATATGCCATTTTCATCAGTTTTGTTTTTGAATACCCATTTCATGCCAATGACTGAGACATTCTCAGGACATTTGACCAAGGTCATTACCTTGTTTCTGTCAAATTGTTCAAGTTCATCATGCATGGCCTGAACCCAACTTGGATGTTTAAGTGCTTCTTTAACACTTTTGGGTTCAATTGTGGAAATGAAGTCCACAAATAGGCATTCATTGGATGAGGCTGCTCTTAGACTAGCAGCCATGCTCCTGGTGAGCATGCCTTCAGTAGGCTCTCCAATAATATTGACAAGTTCAATGTCCTGAGACCTAGTCCAACTTTCTTGAGGTCCTGGATACTGATTTGAACTTGTGGAGGCCTGATTGGGTAGAGGGTTTGGTTCTGGAGTAGACACATGATCATTGATTGGATCTTGAGTGTCTATCAGATCACTGAGATTGTTTGGATCTTGAGTATTTTGAACAGGCTGATTGATATCATCAGTGTGTGTATGTGACTCAATAAACTCAGTGATGGTTGGGTTAGGTAGGTTGTGGGGGATTATGTAATAGGAGAGATTAGCATCATCTTGATACTGAGTAGAAGGATTGTTTTCAGACAGATATTCATCAGGAGGATATCTTGAAGAATTATCAATTCCTATCTCTTCTACTGAGGCAGTTGAGAACCTGATAGCATCAGTGCTCTCATCAAAGGTAACATGAAATGTTTCCTCAGTCTGCTGTCTTCTTGTGTTGAACACTTTGAAGGCTTTTGAGACAAGTGAGTATCCCAGGAAGTATCCATCATCAGCTTTTGCATCAAATTTCCCTAGGTGATCCTTGTGATTATGAATAAACACAGGACACCCAAAGACATGAAAGTAGCTGATGTCAGGGATTCTTCCTTTGAATAACTCATATGGGGTTTTCCCATGTCTCTTGACAATTATGGATTTGTTTTGTGTATAACAGGCAGTTTTGACTGCATCAGTCCAAAAATGGTTGGAAAGGACTGATCCACATAGAATTGTTCTAGCAGCTTCAATGAGTGTTCTGTTTTTCCTTTCAGCAACACCATTTTGTTCAGGTGTGTATGGAAAGGAAAAGTTTTGGGAAATACCTTTCTCATCACAGAAACATTCAAGTTCATTATTTTTGAACTCAGTCCCATTGTCAGTTCTAATTTGTTTGACCTTAATGTCATTTTGATTTTCAATGTTCCTGACAAAGGACATGATTGTTTCAGCTGCCTGACTCTTTTTGATCAGGAAGAATACCCAGGTATATTGAGAGTATTCCTCCACTATGACATCAAATAAGTACATTTTATTAGCATCATTATCCCATTTATATTGCTCATTTTATACTATTATGTGTGAGATTTGGTACTTAATCATTTACTTTTGTAAATCTTAGTAATATCGGAGCAATTGGAGAAAGTTATGGAAAAAGATGTGTTTTGGAGCAAAAACGAAGATATTGAAGAATGCCTACTGGTCAGACACTCAATACGGCGTATCAACGCTAATTAGATACGCCGTATCTGTATACTTAGAAGAGTTCAAGACCTTGCCTGACTTTGATGCATACGGCGCATCCATCTTTGGGAATACGCCGTATATGAAACTTGGTCGATTTGAAGAATACGGCGTATCGGATTCTATGAATACGCCATATAGAAGCCCTAGATATTTGAAGACCAAGACGGGATTACATCGAATACGGCGCATCCTATCCTTGAGATACGTCGTATATGAGCCTTAACCGATAAATCAAGTGAAGAATCGAAGCCAAATGAAGAAATAATGTTTACGTAACAACTTTAGAAGATGCTTCACTGTTTTGGTCATAAAATCTTCATCCGGACTCCGTTTTAGTTGATTCAAGCGGCCACGCGAAGAGAAAAAGAAAATCTATCTGATTTTGAAGGAGATGCGGCGCATAGGATTTCTAGATGCGCCGTATCGGGGTCGTAACAGCAGACTGCATATTTTTGGTAAACTTGGAGGCTACTCTTCCTTACCCCTATAAATACCACAGCCCTATGGACGATTTTATTATCATTAGAATAACCATTATCAGTTGGGGACACCCCCAACTCGTCCCCAACACCTCCTCGAAGATCGATGAAGAACATCTCAATACTTAACGTCATGTATCATTCGGTTAGCATAAGTATTTTATTCATGAATTCTCTATGTTTATTCGCAATGTATACTCTATCTTTTACAGAGATTAAGGGCTAACACCCTTAGGTGTTAGCCATGTTTATGAAGTTTTATTAGTTTTTATGATTTTGTCGATGTGTTTGCTTTGTTATTGGATTGGGTGCTTGTCGATAAAAACTCGTTTATTGCTTATAACTAGTAGAAGTCTATGTAACTAGGTTATGATCCTTATAACTTTAATTGATGTGACTTAACTACCTGTAATTGTGGTTGCTTAGGTTGAGTTATATGCGTGTTAACCCGAATCTCTATTAGGAATCATTGTTTGGCATAAACGGAACGTGTCTACAACCTAATAGGACTAGTAGCGTGTAATACCGAACTAGGTTAGATGGTTTAAAGCAATAAGTTAGTATTGATGCTAGACGAGTCACTATGATCATGTCCTCTTTCCCACCACGATGGTAGGTTATTTAATCGTGACAGGATTAATAATCGGATTGGCGACAAAACAATTGAATGAATTAAAACAAGTAGACACAAGCATGTATAACTATAAAATGGATTAGACGTGGCTAACCCGTTCTTCCTATCTATCTTCATTTATCTTTAATTTGCTTTTAATTAGTTTAATATTTATTTTCTCGTATTTAGTTTAATTAAACACACAAAATCGTGATAGCCTCTCAGGCTAAAACCCCAAAAATATTTACTTGCTTTCTAGGTTAGTTAGTTTAGTAATTAGAATACCTTTAGATCACTTTAGCTTCGCTCCTAGTGAACGACCCTTGCTTACCTAAAAACTATCTACATTGATCGGGTACACTGCTCGTGAGTGTTTAGAGTCTATAGGTTAGTTCGGCAATAAATAAATTTAAAACTTGGTTGATTTTTATAGACCTAAAAAAAAACACATCATATATCTAGAGTATTCATCCACTATGACCAGAGTATACTTCTCATGGTTAATAGACCTTGGACTGACAGGTCCAAATAGATCCATATGGAGAAGATGTAGGCAGTTCCTGATGGAAAAGTTGGTTTTGGTTTTAAAGGATGCTCTGTGATGTTTACCATTTTCACAAGCTGAGCATGGTTTATCCTTAGAAAACACAAGAGATGGTAAGCCAAGGACCTTGTTTTGTTTTACAAGATTGTTAATGTTCTTAAAGTTCAGGTGGGTAAGTCTCTTATGGCAAAGCCAGTTGAGTGTATCAGTGGCTTTAGCAAAGAGACAAGTTCCATCCTGAGTTAGACTGGACATGTCTAATACATAAACATCTTGTCTTCTTGGTGCAATGAGGACAATTTCCTTATTTGCATTGAAGATGGTTCCTTGCTTATCATCAAACTGAACTATGTATTTTGCATCACATAGTTGACTGAAACTGATCAGATTATACTTAAGACCATTTACATATGCTATCCTAGTAAAGACAATACCATTGTAGTTTACTGAACCATAACCTTCAGTGAGACATGATGAATTATCAGCAAATATCACTTTGGGTCCTGGTTCTTCCACATATTTGTGCAGACACTCCTTAACACCAGTCATGCTCCTTGAACATCCACTATCTAGATGCCACACAGGATCCCTGGCATGCTTCTGCACAAATAGTAAACTAGGTCAGTTCTTTCTAGGACTCCATTTCATGGAGGGTTTGGTATTGTAGGTCTTTATGAAAGTATTAATTGATTCATGGTCAGAGGTTGAGTGGACTGAGCTACCACATGTTTTGCATTTGGTTGTAGGGGTAGCCTCAGTAGTTTGAGAGGATTGTTTCACTCCTCTTCTTGACTGAATGACCTTCTCTTTTCCTGAGGATTTCTGTGTGGAACTTCCACTAGATTCACAATGTTTTTCATATTGACAATCCTCAGGGTGGTGGTCATTGAATCCACACAAAGGGCAGGGTGGAAAAGGCTTGGCCTTTTGCTTCTGTTTCTGCTTAGAATCAGAAGGGTAGTTCAGGCACTGAGCCTTAAGTCCTGAAAAGTTTGACATGACTGAGCATTGTTTATGATCAGAAGTCCTGTGATCTTCCTTCTTGCAAATCATACAATAAAGGACTCTATAGCAATCATCAGTGAGATGATTTGTATATTTGCATAGTTCACATCTTTTCAGGGGTTTTGTGGGTTTGGGTTTGGTCTTTGAGGAAGTTGGTTTTTGTTCCTTCTTGGTTTGAGAGGATTTCTCAGAAGATGCAATCTTCTCTCCTAGCTTCCTGACCATTTCAGCCAACTGATCAAATTTTGAGTCAGGGCTTTGGGTTGATACTTCAAAAGGGACTGAAGTTGATGAGTCATCAGTATTCACTGAGACATCAAGGTTTGCTCTCTTCAGGGTGGTTGTTCCCCTTCCTGATATCTCCTTTGGAGAGTGTGGTGAGAAGACCATAGGTGGGAGGCCTAAGTTAGGTGTAGCACCCTGAAGGGTATTCAGTGGAGGAAGTGGAGGGTATGATTCTGATTCAGACTCATCCAAGGACTCAGTGAGTGGTTCAGTGAGTTCAAGCTTACTGAGTTTTTCAGTGAGTCCAAGCATATTTTTCAAAGCCTGACTTTCAGGAAGCAAGATCTTTCCAGTCTCAAAGTTTGGTAACTTACTGACTGGGTTGTCCCTGACAATCCAGTCATTTGACTTGGGAAGTAATTCTTGCTCAAAAGATATGCCAGCTGGAACAAAGTTTATTTCATTTTGACACACAGTAGGATCAACCATAAGAGGGTCAATACCAATGGTTTTCTGAGAGATTAATCCCACAGTGTCAAAAACCTTAGGGTTCTTCTTGGTCCAGCTTTGAATGATAGCCTTTTCTTTGTTAAGTTCAGTTTGAAGGACTTGGTTTTGTTTCAAAATCTCAGTGTTCTGAATTTGTAGAGTTATTGTTTCTAGTTTGGCTTGCTTAAGTACAAGCAGTTCATCTCTACATTTGTTCAATTCTGACACAATATTGTTATATTTTGAAAGCAAGTTAAGCCTTTGTTCTTCAACAAACTTTAAATCAACACAAATATAATTCATGTAAGACTGCCAATCAGAATCATCATCCATAGAAAGTAAAGTATTTACCTTCTTCATGGTGATGTTGACCCACTCTCCATTTCTAGCATGGCCTTTTCCCACAACCACCTGATCCTCTTCTGAAAGTGCCATCAGTGCACTAACTCTTATTTCCTCATCTGAGGAAACATCTTCATCATCCCAATCATATGCTTCAGCTATTAAAACCTTGTTCTTTGTCTGAATAGGTTTAGATGTTTGAGCAGCCTGAGACAATATGGGGTTAGTTTCAAGAAGTGCAAGTTTAGCTTTGATATTCCTATATTTTGTTTCAAAATCCTTTTGACCCTTGTTTTGGAATTGTTGGGTGGACTGAAACATTTTAGGTTGAAACTTGCTAGTTCCTGAAAATTTGTAAGAGGGTTCTGAGATAGTTTTAGAATAACAGTCCCTAGCAAAATGACCCTTTTTACCACATTTAAAGCATTCAGTGGTCTCATTTGCTTTTGATTTTGTAAAGTTGGACTGATTTCTTTTGATGAAACGTTTTGAACTAGCAAGGAGTGCCCTTTCTTGGAATTCCAAGTTCAGGTCATTCAGGTATTCCTCATCAATCCTTTCATCAATTTCTTCTTCAGAATCCTCTTGAATATCCTGCACAACACCATTAGAATAGAAAGCAGTTGATATGGGTGTGGAGGTTAAGGCCTTTTTGGACTCAAAAGCTTTTGAGTCAGGGTATCTCCTTGAGATCAAGTTGTCTTCATAGACAAACTTCCCATAAATTTCAGGGAGCTCAAGGGTCTGAATGTGGTTAGCATTCCTCAGGTCTTGTGAGAAGTTGAGCCACTTCTCAGGGAGACTGTTGACAAAGCCAACATTTGTCTCATGTTTGGTCAGTACAACACCATCATTTGATAATTCATTTATCAACGTCTTGTATCTGGTGTAGGTCTGTGAGAGACTTTCCGAGTCTTTTGCCCTGAAAGTATTATACTCAAGTTTAAGGTCCATGACCCTATTCTCCTTGGTATCTGAGGGACCCTCAAAGCTGTTGACCAAGTCATCTCAAGTTTGCTTGGCTGTTAGACAGTTGATGACTGATTCCATTACATCGTCAGGAAGACATGATATAAGGATGCTTTTCAGGCGTTGGTCTTGATTGACCACCCTCCTCTCATCAATGGTCCATTGGGCCTCAGGCTTATTTAGCCCTGTGGCAGTCTTTGGGACAAATGGGCCATCCCTGACACAGGTGATGTAGTAGGGTTCCATACCAGTAAGATAGCAAATCATACGCTTCTTCCATTTGCTAAATTTCCCAGCTTCAAGTCTGGGTGCAACAGCTGAGTAGCTGCCACCCTTTTTGTCGACTAGCTGGGGTACATTGATATCAGCCATAGTAGGATCTTGGTTTTAAAAACCTAGAGCACTCTTGGTTAGTTTAAAAGATTTTATAAACCAGAGGCTCTGATACCACTTGTTGGTCCCTTCACACTATTAGAGTTAACTAGAAAGTTAATCTATTTCGTGTTATGACTAATACAATGTTTAGGATTAATTCTAACAGTTATAAAACGTGAGTATAAAAACAACAATATTTTCAACGTTTAAATTCTTATTAGAAATAATTCCAAGAATCTATACCCAAGTATTTTGCGGAACAAACACTTGGGATTGAATAGACAAGGGTATGGGGTGTCTCCTATCGAAACTCAAGTTTTGCTTGAGTGGTAACAAAATACCCACTGAGCTATCTCAGTGAGTTGTATACTCTTTGTAGGAGAGAAGTTCCTTTGCAAAAGTTCAAGACTTTAAATATACAAAGCACACTTAAACTTCTCTCCCATCTGATCTATTTATACACAAGTAATCTAAGTATAAGTGATTAAATATAATACAAGTTGTTGAGGTTACGTGTCTAACAATTACAAATAGTAATTGTCATTTCCAAGAACCAATAGGAAAGGGCTAATAAGACTTTGGGAGTTGTTGGCTGACACTCCATGACTTTTAGCCGCAATAGGGAAGGTTGGATCTGACAAGAGAAGAGTGTTGGGCTGACACTATTATCTTCTCAGATCTTTTCCCTATTGTTCCCGCCTTTTCTTCAGGCGTTGGTTCCTCAGTCCTTCAATCACTTTGTTGGTTGAGGAGACTGGGGTTCAGTGAGTTCTTGTCCAATACTCACCGAACCATCATCTTCTTCTTTGGCTTAAGTCCGACTCAGGGAGTACCGCCTTCCTGAGAAGTGAATCCTTCTTCTTGAATTCGTCTTAAGCATCTTGAAGATGACTCACTGAGAGGCTGTTCTCTCAGTGACTTGAATTGTTCTCGGTTTAAGTTTAACACTTAGTTAATTTGTGTCCAAATCATGTTTTACGTATTCTTGGGTTTTTCATGACCCAACAGTTATCCTCTTCCTCGTATTGATGATTTGTTTGATCAACTGCAAGGGGCTAAAGTCTTTTCTAAGATTGACTTGAGATCTGGTTATCACCAACTACGGGTAAAGGAGCAGGATGTTCCTAAAACTGCTTTCCGTACCAGATATGGCCATTACGAGTTTATGGTTATGCCCTTTGGTTTAACTAATGCTCCTGCGGTGTTTATGGACTTGATGAATCGGGTTTTCCACGAATATCTTGATAAATTCGTTATCGTTTTCATCGACGACATCTTGGTGTACTCTAAATCGGAAGAAGAGCATGAGCAGCATCTGCGTATTGTTTTGGGCATTTTGAGACAACAGAAGTTGTACGCCAAATTTTCGAAGTGTGAGTTCTGGCTAAACCAAGTTGTTTTCCTTGGTCATATTGTGTCTGCAGATGGAATCACCATGGATCCATCTAAGGTTGAGGCTATCACCAAGTGGCCAAGACCTACCACTGTGACTGAAGTTAGGAGTTTCCTGGGATTGGCTGGTTATTACAGGCGTTTCGTTGAGGGATTTTCGAAGTTGGCCTTACCTTTGACTCAGTTGATGCAGAAGGGTGAAAAGTTTAAATGGACAGATGAGCGTGAGAAGAGCTTTGAGGAGTTGAAACAGAAATTGGTGACCGCTCCCATTTTGACTTTACCATCGGGTTCTGGAGGTTTTTAGATTTACAGTGATGCTTCAAAGAAGGGTTTAGGCTGTGTGCTTATGCAACACGGTAAGGTAATTGCCTATGCTTCCAATCAATTGAAACCCTACGAAGAGAACTATCCTACCCATGATCTTGAATTGGCTGCTGTTGTGTTTGCTTTGAAAATCTGGAGACATTACTTGTATGGTGAATCATGTGATATCTTCACAGACCACAAGAGTCTCAAGTACATCTTTACCCAAAAGGAGCTTAACATGAGACAGTGGAGATGGTTAGAGCTTCTTAAAGATTATGACACGAATATCCAATATCATCCAGGCAAGGCAAATGTTGTTGCAGATACCCTTAGTCGAAAATCTGGCATGATTGCTAGTTTGGAGATTGAACCCCGTGTTCTCAGGGACTTAGAGCGTTTGGATGTTGAATTGTGTATGCGAGGCTATGGTGGATATTGGGCTAGTTTGAAGGTGGAATCAAACCTTATGTTACGAATTAAGGAAGCTCAGAAAGACGATGGTGAGCTTTGGGCTATAGTGCAAAATGTTGAAGAGGGTAAGCAGACTGAGTTCAGAGTTGATGATAACGGAGTTGTATGGTATGAGGATCGCTTATGTATGCCTAATGATCCTGATTTGCGTGAAACTGTGTTGACTGAGGCTCATAGTTCCCCTTTCACTATTCATCCTGGTTCTACCAAGATGTATCGGGATCTTAAGCAACACTTATGGTGGAATGGTATGAAGCAGGACGTGGCTTTGTTTGTGGCTAGATGTATGACGTGTCAGCAGGTCAAGATTGAGCACCAGCGGGCTAGTGGATTGTTACAGCCTTTGGAGATTCCTGCTTGGAAATGGGATGAGATCTCCATGGATTTTGTTTCTGGTTTGCCGTTGACTCATAAAAGACATGATGCGATTTGGGTGGTTGTTGATCGACTAACTAAATCTGCTCATTTCTTACCTATTCGTATGAACTACAGTATTAGTAAGTTGGCGAAGATTTTTCAGCAGGAGATTGTTAGATTGCATGGTACTCCTTCGGCTATTGTTTCTGATAGAGATCCTCGTTTCACTTCGCGTTTTTGGAAAGGGCTCCATAAAGCTTGGGGAGCTCGCCTTAAGTTCAGTACTACTTTTCATCCTCAAACTGATGGTCAATCGGAGAGGACCATTCAGACTCTGGAAGATATGTTACGGGCTTGTGCTTTGGAATGGACCGGAAGTTGGGATGAGTATTTGTGCCTGGTGGAGTTTGCCTACAACAACAGTTGGCATGCTAGCATCAAGGCAGCACCTTTTGAACTTCTGTATGGTAGGAAGTGTAGAGCTCCGATTTGTTGGAATGAAGTAGGTGAATGTCTTATTGAGGGTCCTGAGTTGATTGAGATCACCAATGAAAAGGTGGCCGTTGCTAAGGAGAAATTGAAAGAGGCACGTGCTCGTCAGAAGAGTTATGCTGACAAGCACCGTCGTGATCTGGAGTTTATTGTTGGTGACCGGGTATTTCTTAAAGTATCTCCGTTTCGTGGGGTTAAGCGTTTTGGAATCAAGGGCAAGCTCAGTCCTCGATTTATTGGTCCTTTTGAGATTTTGGAGCGTATCAGAGAAGTTTCTTATCTTTTAGCTTTGCCTCCTCAGCTGTCACACGTGCATAACGTCTTCCATGTATCTCTTTTGAGGGGATACAACTATCATCCTTTGCATGTGGCATCATATCCTCTTGATCAGATCCGACCTGATATGTCTTTGTCTGAAGAGCCGGAAGCTGTTTTAGATCGGCAGGAAAGAGTCATGAGAAACAAAGTCATTCCGTTTGTAAAGATTCTTTGGAAGAACCACCCGGAGCATGAGGCTACCTGGGAAACCGAGGAATCGATACGAACCAGTTATCCGCATTTCTTGTTATAGTCTGGTATGTCCTTGTTTTGTTTCCGTTCCGTTTTTTTTTTGTTTTCCTTGCAAATTTCGAGGACGAAAATTTTCTTTTAGAGGGGAAGAAGTTGTAATACCCAAAATTTCAAAACATGCAAAATGACCAAATTACCCTTGTAACTTTAAATTTCAATTAATGATTAAATAAAACACCAAACAAATCCCAAACTCTTGGAAATTAACAACATATGAAATAAGATAATTTTTTTACAACATTTTAATATTTTACAATTTCCAAAAAATTACTTGTCACACATAAAATACTATATGGACCGAAAATATATATGCATGCATTTTTAATTATTTGTTTTACATTTATAAGGTATAAAATCAATTTAAATTAGAGATAATCATCAAATCAAAAAAAGGAAACAATTGAAAAATTAGCTAATTGATCCCCTAATCCAATTAACCGAGATTCATTCCCTCTCCTCCTCATTCTCACACGGTTTATAATTATTCTCCATTTAATCCACTCGTTAAACCCTAAACACACACAAAAACTCACCCATTCATCAAACGAATTTCTGGAGGCTATGGTTTATTTTTCCTGGGTTCATTCAAGTCTAAGGAAGGTGAGAAAAATAGTTTGGAGGTCGTTGAATTGCTGGAGTGATCGTAGGAGTTTTGTGTTGTCGATTTGTTCTAGCCGAGAGGTACAAAACTCTCACACTTCATTCGATCGTTCAAAACCACATCTGGTATTTTTATAGCAC
Source organism: Artemisia tridentata subsp. tridentata (assembly GCA_021014915.2). NCBI lineage: Eukaryota > Viridiplantae > Streptophyta > Magnoliopsida > Asterales > Asteraceae > Artemisia > Artemisia tridentata. Next base: position 216,637,999 of record CP139501.1, on the reverse strand, counting down.
TCTCTACATCATATATGATTCATATAAAATAGCTATCATGATCCATGCACGTTAAAATCAATCGTGTTAATTATAGATATCAAAACGTGAATAAAACCTAAAAGTGTTCATGAGATTTTTTTGGGTTTCGTATATAATTTATTTGGGTCCTATACATGTCATATGATTCTGGAAAAATGATATTTGTATTGATCGAAGCTTATATCAACCATGGCGAATTTTTGTTCAAACCGGGTTATAAAAAGAAAAAGGGATTCGAAAAATAAGAAAACATGTCGAATGGGTTAGGGTTTGGATTTTTGATGTTAGATCTGGTCAAATTAATGCATATTAAGGTTGTGTTAATGATTGGTAATGATTGGGAAATTTAGGGTTTAGAATTTTCGTATTTTGATTTTATCGATTGAAAGATAAAAAGTATAGGGTGTGTTTCGTAATTTTATAAACATGGGGGTTATTTTTGTAAGATGATTTGGACCAGGGGCAATTCGTAAAAATTATAAGATGAGGGTATTATGCGTAAAATTGGTAACAAAATGGTTTAATTGGTAAATTATGTAATATGTAGTTCGAATTGTAAATTAATAAATTAAAAGGACTTGTTTTGTAAATTCTAGAAAGTTAAGGGTACTTTGCACCAAATATTATGTAATGGGTGTATTGTGTAATTTTGGAAAATTAAAGGCTTAATGTGTAAATATGAATATTAAATGGATCGATTTGCAATTTATTTAGATAAAGGGTTTAATCTGTAATTTAATTAACCTAAGGGTCTAATTTGTAATATGGTTAAAGTTAAAGGATTAAAAGCGTTAAAATGGGTAACTTATGGATTAAAATGAATAACTTGTAATATTTGCACTTTAGACCTTTATCTTTGGCATATTTACATTTAAAACCCTAAAATATGGAAAGTTACTATTTTTGGAAAGTTACTAAAAATAGAAAGTCACTTAAAATGAGTAAACCTACTTAAAGTGGAAACCTGCTATATTTGGAAAGTTACTTAAAATGGAAAGATAACCTAAGATGAGTAATCTGAACTTGGAACCTCTTGTAATTCTGTCTTCTACTCCTTTAGGTGTGAAGAAGGAGAGATCTTGACTCTTTTCAGTTTTTGCTATTATTGTTGCTTGCTTGCTTAATAAGGTACAGATATTCTGACCTTCTCACAGGTTTCTCATGAACTCTTTCTCTTTTATATCTTGTTTCCCTTGAACCTTGCTATGCTTCCCTTGTTCTGTGAACCCTGCTATGTTTCCCTGGATTTATGAACCTTGCTATGTTCCCTTTTGTATTGTGAACCTTTGATATGATCCACTTGATTTGAACCTTATTATGAACCCTTGCTATGATCTCTTGTTCTGAACCTTGAATTGAACCTCTGTTATAAACCTTGATCTGATATACTTGAAACGGAAACTTGATCTGAACCACTTGATATGAAACTTGAACTTGAACATCTGATACTTGATACTTGACCCTTGACCCACAGTTTGATACTACGAGCCACTACTTGTTTCACTAGGCATGAGGGTTTCATGTCCTTGTCATTGATGCACCGATGACTTGACTCTAGGGTAGGAGAGTGATGACCTATCCCGTCCCTGACCTGACTTGACTTGTTACGTAGAGGAAGAATCTGGCCTACTGGGGCGTATGGATGCATCCTAGATTTGATCTGTTTCTGTTTCTGTTTATCTGTTATATATCTGGTGACTGATGGTGTGTGCGATACACGTCTTTCACATATCTGGGAGTTGATCACTCCATTTGGTTACTGAGGCCACCCCTCATATTATCTGGTTATACAAGAGGTCTCCCCTCTATATGCTTATATGGTTACATTATTATGATATGATCTGTTCTGGGCTCGTGGTGGATTTCTGTTTCCTTTTCCTTTACTCTTATTCATTATTTATTCCTTAACTCTTATTATATCTGCATGACCTTTATTTCTGTTACTCTGTACTTTTCTCTATTACTGCTTTGTTATCGTTATATCTGTTCACTGAGCTCTAGTAGCTCAGCCGCATTTCCTTTTCCTGCGGCAGGTATTTAAGCTAGGAGCTGGGTATTGCTTTGGGATGAGAGCTATTTGAGTGAAGCATTGACCTTAGTCATCTTAGTTTGCCATTTTGGATTTAGACTTATTTATGCCATTGTTTGGGCACTTGGATTATTATGTGCTTCTGTTATTTTCCATCTTGCACTTGATATAAGTCGTGTTGACTTATTTTCCTTTGATTATTAATGTTAAGACTTCCGCTGTTTTGTTATTAAATGATCTGATATGAAACCATTATTGTGACATCTTTACCCTTGTCGGGTCGGGGTGTTACATTTTAGGTCTCGCTGGTTACTACAGAAGGTTCATAGAAGATTTTTCAAAGATCGCAAAACCTTTGACCGAAGTTACCCAGAAGAACAAGAAGTATGTCTGGGAAGAAAAAGAAGAATCAGCCTTTCAACTCTTGAAGCAAAAACTCTGTGAAGCACCAATCTTAGCACTACCCGAAGGAAGTGAAGACTTCGTAGTGTATTGTGATGCGTCACATCACGGTTTAGGCGCAGTACTGATGCAAAGGAGCACAGTAATAGCCTATGCTTCTCGATAACTCAAGAAAAATGAAGAAAACTACACAACTCATGATCTGGAATTAGGAGCCGTGGTCTTTGCTCTTAAGATATGGAGACATTTCTTGTATGGTACCAAGTGTACGGTTTTCACCAATCACAAAAGTCTTCAGCACATCCTGGATCAAAAGGAGCTGAACATGAGACAGCGCCGATGGTTAGAATTGCTCAACGAATATGATTGTGAAATTCGCTATTACCCAGGGAAAGCGAACGTTGTGGCTGATGCCTTGAGCAGAAAAGAACGACTTAAACCTCTCAGAGTTCGATCTCTAAGAATGACCATTTGTTCACCCCTCCCATCACAGATCCTCATAGCCCAATCAGAAGCCCTCAGTGAAGAGAACAGACCCAGTGAAAGAATTTACGGTATGCTAGAGAAGGAAAATGGTTTCGTGAAAAGATCAGATGGAATGTTGTGTTTCAAAGAAAGAAGTTGGGTTCCTCTCTACGGAGGTATACGTGATCTCATCATGCATGAATCCTGATGAACTCAAATAAGTACATTTCATTATCATCATTTATCCTATTTATTTGACTTTTTTTTATTATATTATATATGAGAATTGATACGTTAATATTTACTTTTGTAATTCTCAGGTAAAAACAAGTATTATGTGAAACTTGGCGATTTTGGACTAATTTTGGAGCAAAACAAGCAAGATGTTAAGAGTCTACTGAAATGTACAAGATCAAGATCATTCTGCTCCAGATACGCCGCAACATACTTCTTACATACGGCGTATCACTATCAAGATTTCACAATTTACAATCCAAGACAACAAAGGACATGCGCCGCATAGAGAAATGGAGTTACGCCGCATCTTAAGGCGGTGTACGAATATTCCTGAATATATTAATCTTGGACCCCACGCGAAGTTAAGTCAATGCGCCGCATCTACTTATCCTATGCGCCGCATCTAACCCTCAGACAGAAACTATAAATACCCCAAAGTCAGACGAATTTGAGAGGTTGGACAGTGCAAGATACCATATGTACGAGTACCAAACCTGAGACGAATTCAGACGTATTAGCAGCACAAGACACACCCTGAACGAAGATACAAGAGCTGTAAGAAGGTCCTGCATGTATTCAATTCATTAAGTAGTTTTGTTTTATTGTATTAGTACAATTTAATTCATCAGGATTGATGGGCTGATGTCATGTGACTACGAAAAATCATGCGCACCCCTTAAAATTGCTTTCCCATTAATTAAAGTTTATATGTTGATGTCTTTGGTGACTTTTATTAGTGCATTGATAACCTCTGTGTCTAACTGAGCATTGCTTGGGTCGCCATGCCCCTTCCTCGCCTATTTATTCTATCGTTTCTAGGATAGTGGGATAGACATAAGTGATCATTAAGGGTTTACTCGCCGATAAGATTAGAGCCAACGAGAAAGGGTTAATTATATACACTTCATATAAAACTAGCAATAAAACAAGTGACAAGCTACTTAATTATCCGGACAGGTCTTCTTATTGTCTCAAGTATCTATCTGTGTACGTGTGTGCTAATCGCTGATTCGTGCTCATTAGTTTAGTTTATATTTAATCATAACCAAACTGTGCTAGTCTCTCAGGCTGAACCCCCCTTGCGTTAGATTAGGTTGTATAGCTAACTTAGGATATTAAAATACTGATTAGAATAACTAGATAATACGTTCCACTCTTAGTGATCGACACTCTACTTACCATTATATTCATACTGACCGGGTACACTGCTCGTTAAGTGTGTGTGTTATTGATAAGTCGGCTAAATATAAATTTAAAACTTGAGTAGGCATTAATACTGCTAAACCGCAACGACACGCACGCTCCATCAAGTTTTTGGCGCCGTTGCCGGGGAGTGAATTGTTATTATCTGTTAATTTGATTAGTATTTTAATTAGGTTTTTCTTTTTAATTTTTAGATTCTAACCACTAACTCTGTTATATATTAGATAAATTGCATTCATTGTATTATTTGCATATTTTCTGTTTTTGTGTGTTTTTATTTTTTTTTTTTTTAATTTTTGTTTCTTTTTGTTTGTTTTTATTTTTTGTTTTTCTTTTTCTATTTTTCTGCATTCTGCTATCGTTGTACTGTGCTAACACAAACGATACGGCGCATCTATTTTCATAGATACGGCGTATTGCGTTTAATTTTCATAGATACGGCGTATTCTGTTTTTAATAAAAAAATTTTCTAAACCCTAACGCCATACGACGCATCTGTTTTAACAGATACGGCGTATTTTCGATTTAAATTAAAAACAGTTTTCGAATTATTAAACAGATACGACGCATCGATCTTTATCGATACGGCGCATCTTCTGAATCAAAAATCTTGTATTTTGAAACGTAACGAAAATACGGCGCATTAGCTTTTGTTAATACGACGCATTTAATTTTAATAAGTATAATCGATTTTTGATAATTGAACTGGATACGGCGCATTCTAAAATCATAGTGGCGTATCTGTTTTCTGAATAAAAGTCTGATTAAATTTTAACGAAATAAGATACGGCGTATCCAACTTTTTGGATACGGCGCATCGTCTACTGATATCAGCAACTTTTATTTTACTTTGATTGTTTCACTCTTCTTTTGCACGAGTAAGTTTTATTTCAGGAAGATGGACGATCCGGATATTACAATGGAAGAATATGTTAGGTTTGAACAGGAAAAAGCCTTGAGCAATAATCAGGTGTATAACTGGAAGAGAGCAAGATATTGTGCACAAGTCATTGAGACGAAAGAAATTAGTATGGAAGAATACTTGTTGCTGGAAAAGGTTAAGTCAAAGAAAGAAAGAAATGGGTTGCCGTTTCAACACACTTGGTGTATGTCAAATGATGATGAGGAGGAGTCATATACCGTGAAACCAATTCTGGCAATTGTTATTGATAGTACTTTTTCTCCGGAGATTGCACAAGATGATGTGTATACGGAACCCTACGTTGAAGAATATTCTGCAATCGTATTACCACCATTAGACAATCCAACGGATGAAGATGAAAAGTATTCTAATTTTGATTTCGAACCATTTGACGCCATAGTTTATGATGACATACCTCAACTAGATTTTGACCCAACGAGGGATTTTGAAGAAATCTGGGATTACTTATTTAAGGATGAAATTCGGGACGATTATGAAATTGCAAGACCACTAGTTGAAGATGTAGATTCACAAGATGAATTGGAGTCACTTACAACACAAAGTGGTATAAATTTATTTAATATTATTGATCCCGTTACTAATAATCTTGCTAGTTTTCCTAAACAGGTTGCAAAACAAAAGAATGATGAGGTCAAATTTATTACACTACCTATTGAAGCACATGAAGCACCTGTGATCAACCCGTTTTTGGTGGAGCTCGAGGAAGAATTTGTTGATAAGCTCTTAAACATTGCTATGATTGATGAAGATGATGATTTCGACCCTATGAAGGATATAGAGGAACTTGAACTTTTACTTGCTAAAGACCCTTTCTCATCTTCTGCGGAAGTCAAGGGACGCCTTACTACCAAAGAGACTAACCAAGAAGAAAGGAGACTCATTTTTCCTCAACATACTACTCTTTCAGATGAAGTGGTCAAGTCATCCAATTTATCAACCAAACCGGGTAAGAATAGGGAAGATGTACATATATTGCCAAGGTATGATCTTTATGTATTTCTTCCATCTTTAATCGCAAATTTACACTCTTTTCGTGTTTATTGCTACTATCACCCGCACTTGATCCCAATGGGGGGGAACAACACCCTATTACACAGTATATAAGGGTGGAGTCAGGCTCGTGACTCGAACAAAAACAAGCGCTTCGTGGGAGGCAACCCATGCTTATCTTTTATTTTATTTTCTGATTTTGTATTGAGTCTGTCAGACCTGCAGAAGATGCGGCGCATCTCTATCAAGATGCGACGCATCACCTGCACTGGTCATATCTTATTTAATTTTCTGCATTTTTATTTTTGACTTTAAAACTTTCTGTCAGTATTTTAATGCGGCGCATACCTGGTTAAGGATGCGACGCATCTTTTATTCTGATTCGTACTTATTCCAGGCTCGATACGGCGTATCTTCTTCCATAAGGTACGGCGTATCGACTGCCCTGATGATTTTCATTTTAATTTTTTTTGTTTTATTTTTACTAACTACTAATGTATTATGCAAGTTTGAACCTTCTTAACTCAGGTGTGTTAAAGTCTGAATGGTATTATAGATTCCTGCATTCTTGTGGATACATCATCTATGAAGCTTAAACGTTCCAATCCACAAGAAAGTTGATTTTTTCTCTTATACGAATAATGGAGGATCATACCGAGTAAATCTCAGGGGAGTTTTTCTATTCTAATTCTTTTATTTTCCAGTTTTTAACCTTTGACACAAACAACGAGGACGTTGTTTAACTTAAGTGGGGGGATTGGAGAATTACAACACTTACTTGTCCTTAACTTTTTCAAAATATGCTTAAAATATACTTAATATGCTTAAATTTTAACATTTTTATAGCATGTTTTTGTTTAAAGTCTAAATTACATAGCTGCACACATAACATTATTTCCAAAAATTGTGAACTTATCAAAATTCACAAATCTATGAGTGTGCCGGTGACTTGTAAACTTTAGAACTTGGCTTATATACTATTCAAGACCACCATAATAAGTATTATCTATATAATTGGAATGACTTGTCTAAATTGGTAAATTTCTAGGATTACACCCAAATAGCTTTTATATGTTATGTGATATTAACTAACTACACTGGTTAGTTAACCCCCGTATAAACCTTTTGTTACTCTCACTTTTAGAGTAAGATACCCCTAGAAAAACACTCAGAGCCATTCCTTTCGTTTCTTACACCTTTGTTATAATGTTTCGTTACACCCTTACACCTTAGCCTACCCTGTAGATTAAAATCTGTGGTTAATTGCTTTAGGCAAAGTGTGTTTCCTTACATTACCTGTGTTCGCGTGCGTAATTCATTATCTTTGGTTAGGTCGGGAAATTGCACAATGCAATTGGTATGAAAGTAAATATTGTATAACTTTAAGTTTATTTTTCGTGTGTTTACTACTTTCACTATTACAGTTATTTCTGAAAGTATGAAGAGTATGGAAAAAATTATCCGGAAAAATAGTGATAGAAAAGTTGTGAAATTTTACACATATATGATCAAAAAAAAAAAAAAAAAAAAAAAAAAAAAAAAAAAAAAAGAAAAAGAAAAAGGAAAAGTTGCAAGTATGTAAAGTTTTGTATTAAGTGGGCGGTATCACCACTAATTGTTGTTATATATTATATTTATGGATTGAATGGGAGTTGGCCGTTATGGGAACGCCAACTAAGGTTATTCTTTGATTGAGATATTGTTGAGTATAATTCGTGTCTACCTAAAGCGTGTGTTTTAAGTGTTAAAGCGTGAGTTATTCAATGATATGAGTCTTATTCATGAGATGTTTGGGAAAGTAATTTACCACACTTAGGATTTTAATTTATCTGTTTTGTTTATTTTTCATTTTACACCAATTTGTATCCCAAATATTATCCATACCCTATATCATTCTTCATCCAAACCTTTGATTTATTGAGATTAGGGATTTGAGCAATCTTAAGTATCGTAGTCGTGGATTCGGCTATGTATTTATGATTTTGTCGCCTTTTTGATATAATATTATTGGTAAAGATTACTTGGTCCTATCTTTAGCCCATTCGAGTTAAGGATTTGAGCAATTGCAAGTATCGTGGTCGTGGATTCGATCATGTATTTGTGATTTTGTCGCCTTTTCTGGAATGTGAGATCGATAGAGATTAAGAAGAATGATTAACCCTTAACCAACAAACCCTTTTTACCGCTTTAGACTTGTCATTCCTTGGCTTTAGTGTGAGAGATGCGTATACTTGCCAAGCTTATGATAGAATATTCGTCACGACTGGACAGTTAAACGATTAGATTTGCTTTTATCAAAATATTTTATTTTATTTCTAATTCGTTAAGTGTTTGGTTGTGCAATTATGACAAAACGAATACATGCTTAAATATAAAAATAAATCCTAATATCTTTTAGGATACATTTTCATTAGATTTATTATAAGGTTTACTTGGGGACAAGTAAAGTTCAAGTGTGGGGATATTTGATGAACTCAAATAAGTACATTTCATTATCATCATTTATCCTATTTATTTGACTTGTTTTATTATATTATATATGAGAATTGATACGTTAATATTTACTTTTGTAATTCTCAGGTAAAAACAAGTATTATGTGAAACTTGGCGATTTTGGACTAATTTTGGAGCAAAACAAGCAAGATGTTAAGAGTCTACTGAAATGTACAAGATCAAGATCATTCTGCTCCAGATACGCCGCAACATACTTCTTACATACGGCGTATCACTATCAAGATTTCACAATTTACAATCCAAGACAACAAAGGACATGCGCCGCATAGAGAAATGGAGTTACGCCGCATCTTAAGGCGGTGTACGAATATTCCTGAATATATTAATCTTGGACCCCACGCGAAGTTAAGTCAATGCGCCGCATCTACTTATCCTATGCGCCGCATCTAACCCTCAGACAGAAACTATAAATACCCCAAAGTCAGACGAATTTGAGAGGTTGGACAGTGCAAGATACCATACGTACGAGTACCAAACCTGAGACGAATTCAGACGTATTAGCAGCACAAGACAGACCCTGAACGAAGATACAAGAGCTGTAAGAAGGTCCTGCATGTATTCAATTCATTAAGTAGTTTTGTTTTATTGTATTAGTACACTTTAATTCATCAGGATTGATGGGCTGATGTCATGTGACTACGGAAAATCATGCGCACCCCTTAAAATTGCTTTCCCATTAATTAAAGTTTATATGTTGATGTCTTTGGTGACTTTTATTAGTGCATTGATAACCTCTGTGTCTAGCTGAGCATTGCTTGGGTCGCCATGCCCCTTCCTCGCCTATTTATTCTATCGTTTCTAGGATAGTGGGATAGACATAAGTGATCATTAAGGGTTTACTCGCCGATAAGATTAGAGCCAACGAGAAAGGGTTAATTATATACACTTCATATAAAACTAGTAATAAAACAAGTGACAAGCTACTTAATTATCATGACAGGTCTTCTTATTGTCTCAAGTATCTATCTGTGTACGTGTGTGCTAATCGCTGATTCGTGCTCATTAGTTTAGTTTATATTTAATCATAACCAAACTGTGCCAGTCTCTCAGGCTGAACCCCCCTTGCGTTAGATTAGGTTGTATAGCTAACTTAGGATATTAAATACTGATTAGAATAACTAGATAATACGTTCCACTCTTAGTGATCGACACTCTACTTACCATTATATTCATACTGACCGGGTACACTGCTCGTTAAGTGTGTGTGTTATTGATAAGTCGGCTAAATATAAATTTAAAACTTGAGTAGGCATTAATACTGCTAAACCGCAACGACACGCACGCTCCATCAAATCCCACAAATCCAAGTACTCCATTCACCCGGGTTCTGAAAAGATGTATCAGGATCTCAAGAAGATCTATTGGTGGCCAAACATGAAGGCCGGCATCACCGAGTATGTTGGAAAATATTTGACTTGTTCAAGAGTCAAGGTGGAATGTCAAAAACCGCTAGGATTACTTGTACAACCTGAACCACCAGTATGGAAATGGGAACGAATTACTATGGACTTCATCACCAAGTTACCAAAGACGTCAACTGGATCGGACACCATCTGGGTCATCATTGATCGTCTCACCAAGTCCGCTCATTTCCTACCAATCAAGGAAACTGACGAGATGAGCACTCTCGCAAAGTTGTATCTAAAAGAAATAGTGTCCAGACATGGAGTTCCGATCTCCATTATCTCAGATAAAGATAGCCGATTTACTTCTAGATTTTGACAGACTCTACAGAAAGCTCTCGGTACACGTTTAGACATGAGCACCGCTTATCACCCTCAGACTGATGGGCAGAGTGAAAGAACAATCCAAACCTTAGAAGACATGCTTAGGGCATGTGTAATCGACTTCGGGAAAGGTTGGAATAAACACTTGCCATTGGCTAAATTTTCTTACAACAACAGCTATCATGCCAGCATCAAGGCAGCACCGTTTGAAGCACTTTATGGTCGAAAGTGCAGATCGCCTATTTGTTGGACTGAAGTGGGTGATGTACAACTCACAGGACCAGAACTGATTCACGAGACAACGAAAAAGATATTTAAGATCAGGCAACGACTACAAGCCGCACGTGACAGACAAAAGAGCTACGCCGATGTGAGGCGAAAACCCATGGAATTCCAGGTTGGAGACAGGGTTATGTTAAAAGTTTCTCCATGGAAAGGAATGGTACGCTTTGGAAAGCTTGGAAAGTTAAATCCAAGGTACATTGGACCGTTCAAAATCCTGGAAAGGATTGGTCCAGTTGCTTACAAACTTGAGCTCCCAGAGGAACTCAGTAGAGTACACAACACATTTCACGTATCGAACTTGAAGAAATGTCTGTCAGATGAAACTCTTGTCATCCCAATGAAAGAAATCCGACTTGATGACAAACTCGTATTTACGGAAGAACCAATGGAAATATTGGACAGAGAGGTGAAACAGCTAAAGCAAAACCGTATTCCCATTGTCAAAGTTCGATGGAACTCTAAATGACGACCAGAGTATACATGGGAATGTGCGGACCAAATTCGAGACAAATACCCACATTTATTTCCATAGACAACCCTAACAACTATCTTAGACTTAAATTCCGGGACGGAATTCTGTTTGACGGGTAGGTACTATAGCAACCTGTAAAATTCCCCAGTACTTTGTAAATGTTAATCAAGTATTAATTACCATTACAGTTCATTTAACAATTTTTACGAGCAAAATTTAAAAATTTTGTTTATTACATTTCAATTATTCAAACACGTTGATACGTGATTCACAAATACTTTGGAACGAGCTCACACACGGACCACGACAAATCCAATATACGAATAAACAACCAAACGGATCCATATTACAATTTCTCGGCCCAACAGACTAATTCTAAGCCTGTTACTATTCAAGCCCAATCCAAATTATTATATTTTCTTTTATTTCCTTCGAACCAATAAACCAATACGTGGCCTCGATATTTTGTGATTTCGACACACAACCTATACTACATTTTGCATAGCTCGATTCTTCACATTCCAAGGATTCGAGAATGACCAACCTCATTTCCTAGTTCGAACGTTTACTATATAAACAAGGCCTAAAGTAAACACCATTCGACGCTTGTTAATTTTCACTGAGTGACAACTAAATTCGACTAAACTATATTTTACCTATGTATTATGCATTGTTCTCGGCCTAATGATTTCTATAAACATTTTCACACCTTTCTTATTTCATTTGGTCACGTTAAAAGGTTGTTTGGACCTTTTAGTATGTCGAATGAAATACAAATACATGCCACTTGACCTTAACCGAATTACACACAAACTCTTCTGTTAATTTCCATAATACTCGAGTGCTATGCTATACATATTCCCTCATCCCCTCGGCATCCCATCAAGCCCCAACTTGTGTACATTATAATACATTATACTAGCATATACATATACATATATACGGATCAACATACACCCTCACATTCACACTTAAAACATTTAACACACATATTTTTCTAAGTCACTTACTCTCTAGCCGAGCCTTCAAGGAAGCAAGAACCATTTCTCTAGTCATTCGAATCATTTTCCAAGCGTTCAAGGTTGATCTCGACTCTTTTGTGGTGATTCTAACGCGTTACGTGCATATCATTCGAGTTCTTGTGCATTTCGACATGTTTCTCACCACCATTTTGGTGTAGTAAGCCCCTCGAATCCCTTTCTATACATTCTTATGGCTTTCAATGATTCATGCACCTTATATATTTCATTCGATTCGTATTCAAGCTTTCTATTTATTTTTACGATTTCTTGTTATTTATTTTTCGAATGCATATGACCTCCTATATCAAAGGATGGCTAGAAATCAAGGTCTACATTCATTCGTACTTTATTTCATCATATAACCACTTAACGAGACCCAATTTAAACTTGTGTTGCATATCGAACGATATTATGTCATTTTAATATTTTGGACCTATTGATTTTATCGACTAGAAATAACCCCATTAAATTCATTTCATACAAGTAACATATCGGATCAATGGCTCAATCTATTTCTCTACAATCCTAACTAATAAGCTGTAAAAATAAGCTCTTGTGATAAGCTCATTTAAGACCTTTTATAACCCTCAAGTGTATCGCTATCGCAACAGTCAAGAAAACTCAATATATATACGAGTGGGCTTTTAAGCCCATTAAGCTCGAAATAAGCAAATTTGATAAGCAGTCATATAAGCTGTTTTAGAAATGTTAATGAGACCATGTAATAAGCCTAAACCAAGCCCAAAATATTTAAAAACCCATTGGATGGAATTTGCTTAACGGGCCTGTTTTGATTTCGTTAAGGCCCATTAAGCTCATAATAAGCTCTTTTTAAGTAAGAAGCACTTTTCTAAACTTAAATAAACTATTGGAGACTTAATAAACTTTCGAAAAGTTTAATCTATAATTTTTGTGATTTTTGGACTTAGAATGCAAAATATATTACATATCGGGTATAAATTGTGACTTTCACAAAAACTATTGTCAAACTGTCATTTTGATAACTTATGGGTAGAAATTGATAAAACAGTAACCAGAAGCCATAAAATGTCAAATTGGAACATTTTGGACTAAAAGTGTAAATATTAACTAACCAAGGAATAACGGTGCAAAAGTTTCACCGTTAGGGTTAAAAGTGTAAATGTCACATAAGTTCAGGGACCATTCAGTAACTTTATTTCACATATATTTCCATTACATGTTTTATACATTTTCATTTCATAAAGGGGCATTTATACATTTCGTACGATATATCCAAATTACGATATGTTTATATATATTTATATAACGAGAATTCTAACGAATAACGTAACGTATCATTCAAGAACATTCTAGGAACCGATATTTATGGATTCAATAACATAAAAACAAGTTAATATTTTTAAGCATTTTAAGCATGTCATCCATTCTCATCACGAACCAATTCGTTATCCGATACTAATTTCCACAATCATTATTCGTATTAAACCAAGCCAAAACTATCGTAATCTCAGACTTCCCTATTATTCAGGTCGTGTGTTGGAGCCGTTCCCATAATACATTTGATTTCACATCACCTTTGCCAATTACATTCGAGGTGAGCTCATAGTCCCACTTTTATCTTTTACATACTTTCAAATACGTGAGGAGATACATGCTACAAAACAGAACACAAGTATTTTCTGTACGCTATACTTGATTGATATTGCCTAAGTTACCACTACTATTGCCATTATTACAAGTCCCTCCCATCATGAGCCATTAACCACTTGCGAGTGGACGCGAATATAGTGAACAGATTTTACATACTTTCAAATACGTGGGGAGATACATGCTACAAAACAGAACACAAGTATTTTCTGTATGCTATACTTGATTGATATTGCCTAAGTTACCACTACTATTGCCATTATTACAAGTCCCTCCCATCATGAGCCATTAACCACTTGCGAGTGGACGCGAATATAGTGAACAGATATGTTGGAGGCTGACTGCCTATTTGAACTATCCAGAAGATGGTCTTAGTTGCTAGCTGGATTAGTCAAATGCACTTTATTTGAAGGAAATAGGTAGACGGTAATCTCCTATTGAGGGCCATAACTCACGCCATTAATTTGGATTGTTCATGCCGTTTGAGCGGTACTGTTAATGTTTGAGTGTCATGAGGCTTAGGGCAATATATCGAACTGCAATATTACTATTTCAAAATAATTGTATTTCTATGCAATTATATACTTGTGTTCAAACTGATTACAATTACAAACACTATGAATTCACTCAACAATTTTGTTGACTTTTAGCATGTTTATCTCGGGTAATTAACGGAGCATTCAAGGCACGGAGTGGGCAAATAAACTGATGGTTTTTTGTGTCAATTAAATTTTGTCATTCATTTCAAACTAATATGTCTTTTATGTGATATTAAAACATTGAAATTTCCTTTTTGTATCTGAATTATTAAATGAATGACAATAACTTTCAAAATGCCTCTTTTGAGTCATTTTCTATGATTATGACTATGATCCTTCCAGTAATACCCCGATTAAGTCTTCCGCTGTTAACTTGAAATTTAAGGGGTGTTACATTATTGGGTAAATATCGAAACTTACCGACTGACCTACTTTCTTGACACATCTCATTGTTGTTATTTTCTTGACTTCTTTTGACATTCTCTTCTCGACTCAAGTCCTCGTCGGTACTTTTCTCGACTATGTCGTCATTTATTCTTCGTTGACGTGTGTATACCTGAATCCTCGTTAACATTTCTTGACTATTCTTTTATTACTTCTTTTATAATATATTTGGATATATATTATACTTTGGCGTGAGTTACATTTTGAATCTATGTTTTCTTACCACCACACGAAACATTTACACTAAACTTTTTACAAACTTTGATTCGAGTAATCCACGAAAACTAAGACGCTTGTCTTTTGGAAACTCTTTTACTTTACGAGACGTATTCTAAGATAGTTATATACATATTAGGTTGTGCCGATCCGATACCATTGTGCCTGTACTCTCAATACCGTTGTGTTTTGCTCTTGATGCCAGTTGTGACCATTGTGATATTTTGCGTTGCTGCAAGCTAAGGTGAGTTCATGGCCCCTACCTTTACTTTAAAGTAAGAGATATATTACTGGTGTAACTGAGCTGAGTATTTCAAAATTTATTGAACCTCGGTGGAATATATACTGATCACCTATATTCGACCAGGGATAGTGGGACATAGCCTGATCACCTATGTCTGACTCAGAGGTAAATTTTGCGATACTGAGAGTAGTTATACTAGAATTATGTCCAGATTGATTTTCTACTTGATTTCTGAAAGTTTCATAATTTCTGTGTGTGTACATAATCATTGTCTAACATGAACATTCACATCTACACACAACACACTGGCATCACAACACCTCATAAACCATAGTGCTTCTGGCACCGCTATACTTCCCCGTTTATATGGAATTTCTGTTTGTCGCCGTCTGACCGTAGTTTGCATCGGGTCGGGTTAGACCCGATTAGCACCGTTTGAATCCGAGTTGCTTATTTGTAACTTCTCGAGATTGTAATAAGCCATTTGAACTTATTGGAGTGTTTGGATTTGATTTTGGCTATGTTTGGAATTGGTTTTGGCTATGTTTGAATTTGGCCCTCATTCCGGATTTGGAATTGTTATTCAACTTTATTTTGTTGTGGTTTTGTTGCAGTCGCATCCACCTCAAACCTTACACTTAACCGATGTTGTACCTTCCGCATTAAGTACTAAGTATACTACTGAGACAGCCAACTGATTTCTAGTAGCAATCAACATCCTCCTTCAAGATCGTACTCTGAATTTGCCAAACTCCGCATTCAGCAGAGATGTTATGCCCAACAGAAACCTTAAGGCTTTAAAGAGTAACCTGAACCGCGTTTTTTTTTTAAACAGACACCAGTTCCTTCACTCGTCTCTTGGGAATATCAGTTTTTTTTTATACCCTCTTATAAAATAATAGACCATGTCGCTAATACCATACAAACTGTTTTCGCTTATTCTACAGACCATATTGCGGTCACCCAACAAATGTTTTACTGCTACTTTATGAAATCAAATTACTGACCTTACAACTATTTTGTAAACAACGAATAGTTCTCATTCTATATACTGTTTTACAAATCATTTCACAAGTTATTTTATAAACCGATTTATTGCCTTGCTACTATATCACAAACTAAACTGCAGTTGCTATTATTTTGCTAATAATAAATTGTTTTCATATTACTCTATAAACTGTTTTACAAATCGTTTATAATCACAACACATACGGCTTTTTGCACCACCTAATCCTTCCCCCACCAAAGAATTAGGATGTAGATTATCAGCTCTTGATATGAACGTTTGATACGTTTAATAGGATCAAAGTGAATTGACATTGAACACCCATTCGAATCACATCTTTTTTCACAAACTTCTCCAAAACGACACAAGCTTGTTTCCACCTAGTTCTAATATTTTTATTTGATCATTAATGAGTTAATGAGTACATTTCCCACCCAAAAACTCCATGTTACACGTTAAATCGAATTTTGGACCTATAACTTATTTCTAGTCGACATATATTTTGTGACCCAATCGAAAACCAAATCAAATCCTACAACATATATCACACAATCTTCTTAAAGTCAATATCTCTTACATTCTCCCTGCCATCTTACTGTTCGAACAAGTTGGCATATAAAAATATACATATTAAGATTTTACGTGTATATATACACATATATTTCACACCCCATTTATCTCCTTTCACACTAGTAGCAATTTTGCACATTCTCAAAACATTTCTCAGTCCTTTCAATCAGTAAGGAAGCCACAAAGGACCAGAAGCAATCGCCATTCTCCATTCTCCATTTCAAGCTCATTCGAACCTAGGGTTTATATATATATTGATCGTATAATTAGTTATAGCGAGTTGTGGGTTATTTCTTGCGTTCTAATCATCCGTACTCATCCACTCACCACCCTAGAGGTGTTGTAAGTCCCCTCATATCAATTCAAGTTCATTTCTTTACGTTTTAACATCCCATGCATCACGTTATTATGTTTGTCGAACGTATATACTTTATATTTATTTTTACGTGCATTATTATATCTAGAACACGAATCATGGTTAGCCTCCCTTGTGGAAGGCCTAGGAACCTTGATACACACTCACCTCACATTTATTTATGGTTTACATGCATATTTCGAACCCATTTGAACCATGGTTCACACGTATGAAAACATACCACATCAAAATTGACTAAGTCTTTTATATGTAAAATCTGTTCCAAGTCGCCACCAAAATGAACTCGTAAAACCAAATTTGACTTAACAACCACCTAATATTTTTACACGACCTAATTATCTATACTACTAGCTAAAAGTTTCATGTTTTTAGTTCAACAAGATAAGCTCATTTAATCCTTCTAAAATGGCCAAAGTAAATCGCATAACACGTTTGGTAAAATAGTTAATAAAATCCGATTGGACTTATAAGCCCATTACGTCATTTTTAAGCAATCTGAATAAGTTATGAGTATAAGGCCTTTTGATATGAATTCTTGACATTAAAAATGGGTCTAGGGATAAGCCCAACTTGTCTCAAAGCCCATGGTTTGTAAAACGTTAACGGGCCTTTATTTTAGCTCGTTAAGGCCCATAAATTGAAAAATAAGCCATTTTGGCAAATAAGCAGTTGAAATAAGCTTTAATAAGCTTTAATAAGCTACAGAAAAATTCGGATGATTTTTCCCCTCAATTTTTGTATTTTTGGACTAAAATTGCAAACTACTTTCACTCTCAAGGACTAAAACTGTCAACCCTTAAAACAAGTACTGAAACTGCCAAAACAAAAAAATGAGGGATGAAAATGATATTATATTAAACTCCAAGCTCAGAATGCCATTTTGGACAATTAGTGGACTATAAATGCAAGTTATATTTAACTAAGGACTAACGGTGCAACGCTAACGCCGTTAGGGTATAAAGTGTAAAAACAGGAAAAGTACAAGGACCAACAGAATGTATTTGACATTTTCATTTCTATTTTACATTTTACGATTCCCTGTCACGTCACGTGCATTTTTCCATTTTTCATTTACTTAATATATAACATTACGTTATTTATATATAACGAGTTTTAAACGATTTAACTTAACGTTTCGTTTCACCATTTTCGAGGAAACAATTGTAACACCCCAACCCGGCAAGGGTAGAAGTGTCACGCAAATGGTGACATATCAAAGGCAAGCATAACATACGACTTAAATAATACAAATGGTTTACAATGTTACAAAGGAAAATATACCAAATCTACATAGTTATACATAAATGAATACTAAAACTAAGGTATCGTCTTCAAAAGCTAGATCTCTCATCCCAAAGCAACCCAAGCTCCTGGCTTCCTACTAAAACCTGCCGCAGGAAAAGAAATGCGGCTGAGCTTAAAAAGCCCAGTGAACAGATATATAATAAACGGAAACCAAAATCAAATGAAAATGAACAGACATATCATAATGAATGAGATATAGGAAAAGGAAATAAAGATTAAGGTTTATGGACAGTCATCCACCACGAGCCCAAACAAATCAAATCATATCATATCGTAACCATAATCTTCAAATCATATAGAGGGGAGACCTCTCAGATAATCAGATAATATGAGGGGTGTCCTCATTCTTCAAATGGAGTAGCTAGCTCCCAAATTTTGTGAAAGACGTGGATTGCACCCATCATCAGTCACCAAATCAAATCATATCATATCATATACAAAGCAAATCTAGGATGCATCCATTCGCCCCCCAAACAAATCATATTGGCCATATCAAATCATATCATAGTGAGCTCATATCAAATCAAAATGGGGACGGTGTAACCAAATCACTAGGGCTACACACTAGTCATGCCATTGGTGCATCAATGACACGGCCATGTTACCTTCATGGCTAGGAAACAAATTTGGCTCGGGTATCAAACTGGGAGTCAAAGGTCCAGGTCATAGGTTCATATCATAATCAGAGTGTCACATCAGAAAGGTCATATTAGAAGGTTCATATTAGAAGATCAAATATCCCAGGTCAATATCAAAAAGGGTCAAAGTCTCAGATGGTCAAATCTTCAAAAGGTTCAATATCAAAAGTACTTTTCAAAAGGTTTTCTCTTAAGGTTCATTTAAAACAATCCTTCAAAATAGTTTTCATAAATGGTCTTTCAAATAAAACGAACTTCAAAAATAGTTTTCTTAGAGTCAATATATCATGCTTGAAAAACCCCTTCAAAATACTTTACTTAAAACAGTTCCATCTCATATCAAAAGGTCTTCTTATCATAGGTCCAAAATCAGAGATCAAAGGTCGAAGCAAAGGTGTCATAGCAAAGGATCGTAACAGAGTATCAAATCAGAGATTTAACAGATCGGAAAAGAATTATAGGAAACCTTACAGAGAAGGTCAGAATATCTGTACCTTAAACCGCCAGGGAAACACACACTAGAACATAAGGATCGGAATAAATTCCTTCTTCAGCGAATCTACACGAATTCATGATCGTCTTATTAATAACTTATTTTAAATCAGATTACTCATTTTAGTCGGCTTTCCATTTTTAGTAACTTTTCTTTTATAGCAGCATTCCAAAAATAGCATGTTTCCATATTTAGTAACCTTCTACCATTAGTAACTTTCCCAGAATAGAAATTTAATACTTTAAGGTTAACAATTAAATAATATTTAAGGGTTAAAATGACCAAATAGTAGTTTAGGGTTAATTATGTCAAATCAATAAAGTTTAGGGTAAATTGTCAAAGTGTAGGGTTTAAAGTGTAAGTTTAAATTTAGTTTTACACATTTCATATTACACTTATTAGCAGTCTTTAAGATTCATGCATACAATATACTCCAATTACCCAATTCAGTCCAAGAGTACGAGCCTCATTACCGTTTTCATGCCTCATTATATGCTCATTATTAATAGCTTTTAAAGGCTTGTTTATGTGTATCATTTATCGACCAAAAGCGGCTAACACGACACAAAACAATTTCGTAGGCGCATATATATATATATATATATATATATATATATATATATATATATATATATATATATATATATATATATATATATATATATATATATATATTCGACTATTATCTTGTTGACAAAGATTTACGTAACTCTTTTTTTTTAATATCTATAATCGAATGCTCACTATAATAGAGATGTAACAGCTTATGATAAGATTAAGGTTTCATAGTATATTAAATCTTATAACAAAATTTTGTGTATGGTCTTATATTAGTCGTCATTTATTATCTCATTGACGTATGATTTCGGCAATGAATCGAACAATATTTATAACATGGGTCGAGAGATTACCTCCAAGGAACAATCACAAATTGAACGTGACTCAAATATGATCTCGAACATGGTCACGAACAGCAACCAACTCTAGCAATCGCCATCGCGAACCCAAAACTGTGATGCGAACCCGAACAGCAACCCATCATAAAACGAGGTTCTAAATCCTAGAATGGTCAACGTAAACCCAACACTGAACATAGCCACGAACTCGAGCGCGAGCAACATGAACATGATGAATACCTATTCATGTCTTGATTGAGCACTCGCTGACGTAGATCAAATCAGATTATGGCGCCTCTCTTTATGTTCTTTCAATATCATTTTAGGGTTATGGTGTTGTAAATGATCGAATGTGAGGCGAGGGTATTAGAGGTGTTTATGGGCCGAGATTTGTGAGGATTTGTGGGTAACGAACTGGAGAGACAAAGGGGGTATAAAATGTTATCTTGGGCCGAGATATGGAGAGATACGAGGGGGAGATACGTACGTGAATGATATTGACTTATTTCAAATTGTGATAGCTTCCATCTGCCATTTATTCACATTATTATTAACTTATTATATTCAATATGGTTTTAATTTTCAATTGGAGTAACGTAAAAAAGAGAATAAGATGCCTTACCTTACAATGTAATTATGTTGTTAATATAAGTAACGAAGTTAACGAGTTATTATTTTAATAAAGGATTGTTAAATGTAAAATTATATTTGCCTTTTTTTTTCTTTTCTTCCTTGATGTGGTTTGCCGTGAGATTGATATGGGGAGGGATTAAGGAGATTGTAGTTTCCAAATTTTGTCCAAGTCTTACTTATCTTTTTATTTTAAATGTTGTGTACAAAATTTTAATTAAACTTGGCCTATAGAGGCTTCTTAAACGTGCCATATATTTATTATATAGTTCTCGTATCATTTCGTATGTTACCTTAAGTTATAAGTTCATATTGTGTATTTAAATTTTCGGCGCACACAAGGGTATTTTGGTCATCTCACAACTTGTATAAATATTAATCGAAGTCGTCAAAATTATTTTGTACCATATCTTGCTCGTTTCCAGAAGTTTGGGATCGATTCGGAACTTTAATTAAGCTTTAATTAAATTTTAAAGTTTCAGGGGCATTTTGGTAATTTTTGCATGTTTTAGATTTTCGGGTTTTACAACTCTTCCCCTCTAACAGAAAAATTTCGTCCTCGAAATTTGCAAAGAATCAGAAGTGAAAGGATCGAAAACAAAATAGGGACGTACTAGATCAGAATGCGGATAACTAGCTCGTATCGATTCCTCGGTTTCCCAGGTAGCCTCCCGCTCTGGGTGGTTCTTCCAAAGAATCTTTACGAACGGAGATGAAACGAAACAGAAGACACAACGGACAGCGAACGGAAATGTAAAAAAAAAAAAAAAACTTGTTTCTCATGACTCTTCATTGCCGATCCAAAAGTAACTTCAGTTCCCAGAAATGACATATCATACGGAATTCAGATTGCAAGGATCACATTCAAACATGACGAATGGTTATCATATTCTCTCAGAAGGGATACAAGGATACGCAAGATTGTGACGGATATGCCGTCCATAGCATTCGATTAGACAATTCAGATGAGATCGCACAGAAAATAAATTGTAGGTGCTATCAAAAGGAAGAACTTATAGCAGAACTTAAGATTCTTATCGGAATTACAAAGGTCAACAACCGCGTACCGAGAATCCAAACGTATCAAATCGTGTAACGGCGAAACAAATTAAGCGTATAGGTGGAACGAACCTAAATCTTACAAATGCGAAATTTCTCATATCTCTAATCAACATTCTAAAGTTTCTAAAGTACTCCTCGAAATATCCTATGAACACAATGAGGGTACGTCATATGACGTAAGTATTATCACGTTCGCGAACCGTCATAATACCAGCATCATATGAGTATACCATCATGATGGTCATACTTTATCTCAAGTCGCGAACAGAACTACATATCTTAACCACCTATCAGTCTTTCTACCTCCTAAGGTTGGTCCAAAACAAACATCACTACGGATTCTAAATCGGAGAAATTTGAACATACAAATAGCGTAACGGAATGCGTAAACATCAAAATGAAACTTGTCGCCGGAACGTTAGATCTTCCACAATTCATCATCCTTCTCATAACGAAACCATCATCCAAACAAATGCATAACGAACACAGAACGGAATTTCTAATAGGGTCAGGCTCATTCAAAAGATCCTATCGAAAGGTAACGGAAACTTAAGTGGTCTAAGAGGAAATGAATTACGTCTTCAGTATCTTCATCCTTTACAAAAATCAAATCTTCCGAATCCAAACGTTTACTACAAAATTTCATCCCTTCAATTTCATGATCTCGAATCCTTTCAAATTCAAAGTAGCCGCTCTCTTGTCTAATCATACGATTATAGGGTGAAAAGGAAATCATAAACTTGAGTCTGGTTCCTCAAGTCTTCGATACTTCTTCTTGACACTTCGGTGTGGTAGCATGAATCTCTTACGTGATCACCGTGCATTCCTCCATTTGCGAGTCTGCTTCAGCTCTCAATTCATCTTAGTACAACTAAAATGACTAGAGAAATAAGGTTGTGTGGCTCCTACAGGTCTCCTAGCATGATTCAAAATTCACCAACTTAAACTGCTGTGGACTTCCTGGTTTATGTGCTGAAAGCTCATCTTCTACGGTCTGGTCGTCTTGATGCCCAACTGAAATCTCCACGTGCTGCTTGAGGTATAATCGGGTCTCATCTCATTCTGTCTTCTCCTCACATGCTTCTCTCTTGGTAACACCTGTCACGAACCTCTTCTGCACATCTTCTACAAGGTTTCTAACTCTGACAATGGTCTTCAGTCTTGGTCCTTTTCGTGGAAGCTCTTTAGTCGTCAGATACCTGGTGGTGTTGTCTGCTACAATCTCTGATCGTCAAGTAAATCTATTCTTCTAGAACAAAGGGTCGGTTCACTTCATACGAAAAATGGTCAACGAGTTCTTCGTTCGTCTCTGAGCATAAACACACTGTCATACTATGACAATTGTCCGAATACTTGCGAAAACATGAATCTTCTAGCCAATACAATTGACATCATTCAAAACTCATAGTAGTCACACGGGTACTAAAGCAACTTCAGGAAATCTTCTTAGAGAACAACTTCATATCACAAATCTGTCTCTTCACAAATCCAATTGTAATGCTTCGCGGAACTTAATCTCAACCAATCAACTTCCTTCTCAGATGTTCTTGTGGTTGCTTCTTCCATCTTTCAAACTCAAATGAGGTCGTCTGCTACGGAGTTTCAAAAATAGAATAAATCAAATATTGATACGCGGAAATGGAATAATGATTACGGTTACACTCACGATGGTCGGTGTGCCGCTGCACACTTCTCTCCTTCTTCTTCATAAACCAACAGGAGCATTCAAGAGATCACTGAAGTGAACAACTCATATTCCATCAGTTCCTACAATCTCTTAACTTCTTCAGTATCGTGGTTTCGTCAAATTCAGATTAGTTCAATGCAAACTTTACCTCCCAAACGGATCTCAAAAGGTTCATTAGAAATACCAGAAATTCGTACAACAAACTTTCAAGTGCCGGAGTTTTCCAAGAGTGGATACTAACAGGCGTTAGGAGAAAATTGGAAATCAAAGAGATCGGAGTATGTGCTTCATACAACAATAATCTTAACAGATTCAAATGATTGAGAATATCATGTCAAAATATGGTGAAGCAGATTGTTTTAAGGTTGCATCTCAAATATTGCAGTCCATGATAGCTTTACAAAAACCGCCAATCCATAATCAAGGGACCTCAAAGTCAAATACATCAAAAAGGAAACGGATTCTCAAAACGATTGTGGTTGTCAAATTATACGGATAGTTCACATAATCAAATTTAGGTACATGGTTCATCAAAGTGTGGGATGGAAGAGTGAACAGTTCAAAGGATCGGAATTTTGTTTAGCTTATAGCATAGGAATGGCAGGGTGTGCACCGATAGTAATACGAACATCGTTTAACTGTCAGAGGCAAGATGTATGGAATGTCAGTTATTAGCATCAGCATGCTTAGATAACAATTCCGTACTGGACAAATATCAACATCAAATCCTTCTAAAGGAAATTGGTTAACATACAACGTTCATCATTCAAATGACGGAAGGTAAGACTTCCTCGTCTTCTGCGACAAATGTTCTTATAAGGCATGACTAAAGGCAAAGGCAAGATTCAGAGTGATGCGGAAGCAATTACTACTCACATGGATGTCCTAGACTACCCATTCCTCACCGGTTATGACTTATGTTCCTATGGGAAAAATCCTACGCAACTTCGCAAAGGTTATCCTACGAGCGCCTACAGTGGAAACTTAGGGGTCCTAACTTACACAGGCCAAGGGTAGATGTACTACAAGTCGTCAACCTGGCTCTGATACCATAATTGTAACACCCCAACCCGGCAAGGGTAGAAGTGTCACGCAAATGGTGACATATCAAAGGCAAGCATAACATACGACTTAAATAATACAAATGGTTTACAATGTTACAAAGGAAAATATACCAAATCTACATAGTTATACATAAATGAATACTAAAACTAAGGTATCGTCTTCAAAAGCTAGATCTCTCATCCCAAAGCAACCCAAGCTCCTGGCTTCCTACTAAAACCTGCCGCAGGAAAAGAAATGCGGCTGAGCTTAAAAAGCCCAGTGAACAGATATATAATAAACGGAAACCAAAATCAAATGGAAATGAACAGACATATCATAATGAATGAGATATAGGAAAAGGAAATAAAGATTAAGGTTTATGGACAGTCATCCACCACGAGCCCAAACAAATCAAATCATATCATATCGTAACCATAATCTTCAAATCATATAGAGGGGAGACCTCTCAGATAATCAGATAATATGAGGGGTGTCCTCATTCTTCAAATGGAGTAGCTAGCTCCCAAATTTTGTGAAAGACGTGGATTGCACCCATCATCAGTCACCAAATCAAATCATATCATATCATATACAAAGCAAATCTAGGATGCATCCATTCGCCCCCCAAACAAATCATATTGGCCATATCAAATCATATCATAGTGAGCTCATATCAAATCAAAATGGGGACGGTGTAACCAAATCACTAGGGCTACACACTAGTCATGCCATTGGTGCATCAATGACACGGCCATGTTACCTTCATGGCTAGGAAACAAATTTGGCTCGGGTATCAAACTGGGAGTCAAAGGTCCAGGTCATAGGTTCATATCATAATCAGAGTGTCACATCAGAAAGGTCATATTAGAAGGTTCATATTAGAAGATCAAATATCCCAGGTCAATATCAAAAAGGGTCAAAGTCTCAGATGGTCAAATCTTCAAAAGGTTCAATATCAAAAGTACTTTTCAAAAGGTTTTCTCTTAAGGTTCATTTAAAACAATCCTTCAAAATAGTTTTCATAAATGGTCTTTCAAATAAAACGAACTTCAAAAATAGTTTTCTTAGAGTCAATATATCATGCTTGAAAAACCCCTTCAAAATACTTTACTTAAAACAGTTCCATCTCATATCAAAAGGTCTTCTTATCATAGGTCCAAAATCAGAGATCAAAGGTCGAAGCAAAGGTGTCATAGCAAAGGATCGTAACAGAGTATCAAATCAGAGATTTAACAGATCGGAAAAGAATTATAGGAAACCTTACAGAGAAGGTCAGAATATCTGTACCTTAAACCGCCAGGGAAACACACACTAGAACATAAGGATCGGAATAAATTCCTTCTTCAGCGAATCTACACGAATTCATGATCGTCTTATTAATAACTTATTTTAAATCAGATTACTCATTTTAGTCGGCTTTCCATTTTTAGTAACTTTTCTTTTATAGCAGCATTCCAAAAATAGCATGTTTCCATATTTAGTAACCTTCTACCATTAGTAACTTTCCCAGAATAGAAATTTAATACTTTAAGGTTAACAATTAAATAATATTTAAGGGTTAAAATGACCAAATAGTAGTTTAGGGTTAATTATGTCAAATCAATAAAGTTTAGGGTAAATTGTCAAAGTGTAGGGTTTAAAGTGTAAGTTTAAATTTAGTTTTACACATTTCATATTACACTTATTAGCAGTCTTTAAGATTCATGCATACAATATACTCCAATTACCCAATTCAGTCCAAGAGTACGAGCCTCATTACCGTTTTCATGCCTCATTATATGCTCATTATTAATAGCTTTTAAAGGCTTGTTTATGTGTATCATTTATCGACCAAAAGCGGCTAACACGACACAAAACAATTTCGTAGGCGCATATATATATATATATATATATATATATATATATATATATATATATATATATATATATATATATATATATATATATTCGACTATTATCTTGTTGACAAAGATTTACGTAACTCTTTTTTTTTAATATCTATAATCGAATGCTCACTATAATAGAGATGTAACAGCTTATGATAAGATTAAGGTTTCATAGTATATTAAATCTTATAACAAAATTTTGTGTATGGTCTTATATTAGTCGTCATTTATTATCTCATTGACGTATGATTTCGGCAATGAATCGAACAATATTTATAACATGGGTCGAGAGATTACCTCCAAGGAACAATCACAAATTGAACGTGACTCAAATATGATCTCGAACATGGTCACGAACAGCAACCAACTCTAGCAATCGCCATCGCGAACCCAAAACTGTGATGCGAACCCGAACAGCAACCCATCATAAAACGAGGTTCTAAATCCTAGAATGGTCAACGTAAACCCAACACTGAACATAGCCACGAACTCGAGCGCGAGCAACATGAACATGATGAATACCTATTCATGTCTTGATTGAGCACTCGCTGACGTAGATCAAATCAGATTATGGCGCCTCTCTTTATGTTCTTTCAATATCATTTTAGGGTTATGGTGTTGTAAATGATCGAATGTGAGGCGAGGGTATTAGAGGTGTTTATGGGCCGAGATTTGTGAGGATTTGTGGGTAACGAACTGGAGAGACAAAGGGGGTATAAAATGTTATCTTGGGCCGAGATATGGAGAGATACGAGGGGGAGATACGTACGTGAATGATATTGACTTATTTCAAATTGTGATAGCTTCCATCTGCCATTTATTCACATTATTATTAACTTATTATATTCAATATGGTTTTAATTTTCAATTGGAGTAACGTAAAAAAGAGAATAAGATGCCTTACCTTACAATGTAATTATGTTGTTAATATAAGTAACGAAGTTAACGAGTTATTATTTTAATAAAGGATTGTTAAATGTAAAATTATATTTGCCTTTTTTTTTTCTTTTCTTCCTTGATGTGGTTTGCCGTGAGATTGATATGGGGAGGGATTAAGGAGATTGTAGTTTCCAAATTTTGTCCAAGTCTTACTTATCTTTTTATTTTAAATGTTGTGTACAAAATTTTAATTAAACTTGGCCTATAGAGGCTTCTTAAACGTGCCATATATTTATTATATAGTTCTCGTATCATTTCGTATGTTACCTTAAGTTATAAGTTCATATTGTGTATTTAAATTTTCGGCGCACACAAGGGTATTTTGGTCATCTCACAACTTGTATAAATATTAATCGAAGTCGTCAAAATTATTTT
The DNA here is from genome assembly GCA_021014915.2 of Artemisia tridentata subsp. tridentata. Classification (NCBI taxonomy): domain Eukaryota; kingdom Viridiplantae; phylum Streptophyta; class Magnoliopsida; order Asterales; family Asteraceae; genus Artemisia; species Artemisia tridentata. Next base: position 216,609,710 of record CP139501.1, on the reverse strand, counting down.
GTACCATATCTTGCTCGTTTCCAGAAGTTTGGGATCGATTCGGAACTTTAATTAAGCTTTAATTAAATTTTAAAGTTTCAGGGGCATTTTGGTAATTTTTGCATGTTTTAGATTTTCGGGTTTTACAACAATATTATTGGATTTAAATGACATAAAAACAAGATAATATTATATATAATATTATTTTTAAACTTTAGGCATTTTAAGCATATCAAACTCACGTCACCGATCAAATCATCATCCGTTTTCTCACTTTCACACTCACTATTCGTATAAGTCAAATTCTCAGACTTCCCTATTATTCAGGTCTTGTGATGAAGCCGTTACCGTAATCTCACCCGAACTTACATTCCACTTTACCAGTTCCACCTGAGGTGAGTCATAGCCCCTACTTTATACGTTTGAGGCATGATTTACTCTTTGGGGGAGATACATGCTTGTTATCTATTTACAAATTACTTGTTTACCTTGAATGTTGTACTTAAATGGTAAAGTACCCTATTAGTTATTGAGGCATAGTACTTGTTTCCACTTACAAAAGTAATTCACACCTTTACGAATCATTGTGAATTTACACACCACTTTTTATATGTTATTTCCAAAATCCAATGGAAATACTTGCTAGAATTAGAGCACTCTTATCCTCTGTATACCACCATTTAAGTTGATATTGCCTAAGCTTACTTTTTTGCCAAGAAGCCCCTCAAATCATGAACCATTAATCACTTATGAGTGAACGCTAATATAGTGGACAGATTCGAAACCTGTGAAGGTTGACTGCCTATTCCACTAATACTTGATGGATAGCCTTTGTTGCTAGTCATATTAGTCGCAATACACTATATTTGAGAAAAATAGGAATTGGCATAATCTCCTATTCTCCCGAGGGCCATAACTCATGCCATTGATTTGGATTGTTCCCCCATACCGAATTTCGGTACTGTTTAACGTTTACCTGTCATGAGGCATAGGGCAATATTTATAAGAATATATATGTTTTCATATATATGTAGATACAGCTGTATTAGTATTTCACCAGATTATGATTGTAGATTTCAGGCAGAACTCCACTATTTTCACCCCAAACTAAGATTATGATTCCCTTGAAAATCCTATACTTGTATTTAACTGATTTTATATATGATTTACTTGTGGTTTTTACCCAACGCAACTCACTACTTGTTTCATCAATATTAGTATTTATTTCAATTATCACCTCACACCCAAAATTATTGAAATCAACTATTTACCCGTACTTGTATTTATTTCAAATACCACTGTACACCACTTGAATTTATTGAAATAAATTGTTTTCTATTAAACTTTATGAACTCACCAACCTTTGTGTTGACAGTTTAAGCATGTTTATCTCAGGTGATTAACGGAGCAGATCAAGCCACGGAGCGGGCATTATAACTCTGATAAATTACGTGGTGTAAAATCAAATAAGTCATTCTTTTCAAACTACTATATCTTTTCATGGGATTTTACAAATCTGATATTTCACCTTTTGTAACAAAATTATCATTTGAATGAAACAACTTTCAAAACGTCTCTTTTGAGCCGTTTTCTATGATTATGACTTCGATCCTCACCGTAATACCCCAATTAGTCTTCCGCTGTTATCTCACAAATTAGGGGGTGTTACAGATTGGTATCAGAGACTATAGTTATAGAGAACCAAATGTTTTCAAACATTGAACTATAAGTACACTTTCAAAATGAATGATTTTACACCATACCATTTTATGCCCTCCGTGTCTGCATATCACCGTGCTCAGTATATTACCTATTAGGATTATTATACACTAATCTTCACGTACTACACACTTTATTATTTCACGTTTACTTTTACACCCTTGATGTTATGATTTACTTATAATTACTATTTACGGGTTACTACAGTACCATGTCTTCCAAACCGGTTGATATTACCAAAAATACCCTCCGTACTACTCATACATCACCTACTTATCAGATCACTCCGGATGCTGAAGACCCGTATGTATTAGCTAGACGGGCATATATTTTTACCTCACCCGAAGAACCGTCCAATTCTCCTACTTACACTCCACTTACAGATAATCAGTATATGCAGGCTCAGCAGTGACTACCAGCAGCTGATTCGGAGACTCCATTACCTACACCATCACTCCCACCTACCCTAGTAGCCCGGAGCAGAAAAGTCAGGATTTAAACACCTTATGAGCCCGAACCGTTTTTGATACCATTTCGGAGCCACCTTAATGGACCTAATAAGAAGGTACACCTATGCTTAGTGCCGATTATACCACCATTTCCACCCTACTCCCCTACTTCACCCCTAGACATGATCAGGATAACATCACCATACCTTACCACCACTACTATCATCATCCCCTCCACCGTCGGTTGGACCCGACTACTCGTTAAGACTACTCACCTAGACTTACCCGTTTACACCTCACCAACGGGAGCTGACTCCTAGGGAGAATTTACCCTCTCATGTCTCCTTCATCCATACTATTTCCCACCTGTTTTCACTCCTCTAGCCCAAGTCCTCGAGGCTGGAGAGAGCGTCAGGACAGCAGTTGTCCACACACCTACTCCTCCCACCATCATGACGCAACTGGAGTGTCATGAGGAACAGATAGATACACTCTTGACAGAACACCGCTCGATCGCCCCGAGACAATCAACGACACCCTACATGACCTTTTATCCGACAAGATGGACCTTTAGGACGGACTGACGAGGTTTCAGTCAGAGATGTTCCCACATGACAGTTTTACAATGAGAAAGGCAGAGGCATATTAACCTGCTGCATGGGACGTTAATAAAAGACCTTGTATCGTTTGTTTTGTAAAAACAATCGATCAAGTTATTAATATTATGTTGTTTGTATGGTTTTGCTACATATTGATTCAGAGTTATGAATGTTTCCTGTGATTATATCCAGACCTACCGTGATATTACCTACGACTGTTATGATTCCTTATACCTGCCATAACTGGGCTATAACCATAGAATTCTCTAAGACAAATTTCGGAAGAAAACTTGATGAATGAAGAGAAAGTTGCTGAACTTCAGCTTTTGTAGGTGAATCAGTTTGTTCCTTAGCAGTTCCATACCAAGAGATGATCATTTATCTACGATACTGCCCAAACACATCGTAATTCTATGATTCTCAATTGGGTATAAATTCGCATTGTGACCACATTGTTAAGACTAGTATACAAATACCTCGTTACTCGAATTATTCTAACATGGCCATTAGGTGGATTCTAAATCCGTGTTTCTTGTGATATTGATAGAAGATGGCCAGCATGAGCAATACAAATACCCCACCAGCACCAACCACAACTATGACTCCTGAAGCTATCCAGAAGTTAGTAACCAACATCGTTGCCGTAGTACTCGAAGTGATTACAATAGCTCGTCCGAGTAGCAACAATATGGCAACAGGAGAAAAGAAGACGGCTGCGTCTTGTAAGCATACCCATGAAAGTTTCACGGGTTGTAGACCAACTCACCTTAAAGGTACAGCAGGAGTGATTGAACCTACCATCACCATTACCCAAGGATTTCTAGACCAAGAAGTTAAACGGGACACTACAAGAATCAGTGCCCAACCCAGAATACCACTTAGGATAAAAAGACTTGTGCAAGAGAATGAAAACTCGTTAGAACCTCAACAACGTCAGAGGATGACACCAATGTTTAAAAAGAAGAATAAATTCTTGTTGCAGATAAATAAACCATAGTTTAAAACTCTCTAGAGTTGTATTTTTATTTTGTGCTTTACCTTAGGTACGATGGATGTAACCTAAGTGTAACAACTACCTTTCTACCTTATGAAATCTCTACCTTGTATTATTTCCGTAATAATCACAACCTACGTCTATTTTCAGTTCCTATTCCATTTACCCTATTCATAGTCGTTACGTAACAGTACACTGATATCCCCTTAGAAATTTGGTTAATATCATTTCTGACCGAACAATAGACTATTACCACCTTGTAAGATTCTCACACGAACCCTAAGATTCATTTCAAGGATATCCTATTATCACCCTAGAAATTCCTAACTCATCACCGTAGCGTGAACCAAAATTTTTTTATTCTTTTGAAAAATAATTATGTTGTTATTTTTACAAAAACAACACGTTGAACACCATCTAAAACTTCTAGGAAACATAACATTTCTTTGACTGAGCCAAGCATCACATCATTTGTCCTCAATTATACATAGCCTGATCAACTATGTCTAATTTAGGAAGAATCATGTCATGAATGAAACAGTTATCTTTTCAAAATTTCTAATAACAATCTTCATTCAAAAGCGAGTTTTATTGCAAAATAAAACGCTTCTATTGACAACCCACTATAGATAACTACACCTAGTACCCATCATCCCAATGAAAGAAACCCGACATAAGTACGAAATCGAGGATCACAAGAATTCATAAAGATATATGAAAAATACAAATAACGTAAATTTTATTAGAATCCACGGAAATTAATACATAACGATAAAATTAGCATCGGTAGTGCTAAATTTATAACGATTTATTTCAACACTCCTACTATCTATTTCCCCCATATCTTATCCACGAAAATGGCTAGAACCACTAGTGGAATGACAAACATTAAGATCCCGACCAAGAATGCAAAATCTTCTTCCGGAGCATAAGCCAAATAGATGGCGACAGCAACGACATACACGATTGCGAGGATAGTAATAGGGTGCGGCATTTTGGAAGTAATAAATGAGAGGAATGTGGTTGGTGGAAGAATGGAAATTAAAATGGAGTATATATAGGGAAAAACTAGCCGTTATTTTACTATTCTTGACCATTGGGATTTACTATTCACAACCGTTAGATTCCACTATTCATAGCCGTTAGATTTTACTATTTCTGATCGTTATTTTCACTATTCACAGCCATTGGATTCATTAGGTGGCGAGACATTCAAATTATTTCATCTAGTATGAATAAATCTAACGAAGTCACGTTTTCTCGAATATCAAATGGGAATTCCTAGACGACCCTTTTTCCATAACCTCTTACCCTAGCAACCACTTTAAACTTGAATTCCGGGACAGAATTCAGAATGACTAGTGGGTACTGTAGCAAACCGTAAATTTCCATTATAATTAACAATAGTTAATTATATATTAACCTCTGTTACTGTTTCTGATTGCCATTTTTACGGGAAAATTTGAAATTTTCTTTATTATATTATTTTAACACGAACACGTCATTGTGAGATTTACCAAATAACGGGACGAGCTCACACACGAATCACGGAATCAAAATATACTCAAAACATTATCAAATGGGCTAATAAAATCTCAGCCCAACCCTTTTCTCAGTTACTGTTCACCACAGCCCACCAAAGCCCAATTCTTTTATTATTTCATTTTCAAGTCGACTCAAACCACTCCAAAACGCCCCATTTTCTCCCAATTCCTAAAGACAACACATACGAATTTTTGCACCACCTAATTCTTCCCCCACCAAAGAATTAGGATATAGATTATCAGCTCTTGATATGAACGTTTGATACCTTTAATAGGATCAAAGTGAATTGACATTGAACACTCATTCGAATCACATCTTTTTTCACAAACTTCTCCAAAACGACCCAAGCTTGTTTCCACCTAGTTCTAATATTTTTATTTGATCATTAGTGAGTTAATGAGTACATTTCCCACCCAAAAACTCCATGTTACACGTTAAATCGAATTTTGGACCTATAACTTATTTCTAGTCGACATATATTTTGTGACCCAATCGAAAACCAAATCAAATCCTACAACATATATCACACAATCTTCTTAAAGTCAATATCTCTTACATTCTCCCTGCCATCTTACTGTTCGAACAAGTTGGCATATAAAAATATACATATTAAGATTTTACGTGTATATATACACATATATTTCACACCCCATTTATCTCCTTTCACACTAGTAGCAATTTTGCACATTCTCAAAACATTTCTCAGTCCTTTCAATCAGTAAGGAAGCCACAAAGGACCAGAAGCAATCGCCATTCTCCATTCTCCATTTCAAGCTCATTCGAACCTAGGGTTTATATATATATATTGATCGTATAATTAGTTATAGCGAGATGTGGGTTATTTCTTGCGTTCTAATCATCCGTACTCATCCACTCACCACCCTAGAGGTGTTGTAAGTCCCCTCATATCAATTCAAGTACATTTCTTTACATTTTAACATCCCATGCATCACGTTATTATGTTTGTCGAACGTATATACTTTATATTTATTTTTACATGCATTATTATATCTAGAACACGAATCATGGTTAGCCTCCCTTGTGGAAGGCCTAGGAACCTTGATACACACTCACCTCACATTTATTTATGGTTTACATGCATATTTCGAACCCATTTGAACCATGGTTCACACGTATGAAAACATACCACATCAAAATTGACTAAGTCTTTTATATGTAAAATCTGTTCCAAGTCGCCACCAAAATGAACTCGTAAAACCAAATTTGACTTAACAACCACCCAATATTTTTACACGACCTAATTATCTATACTACTAGCTAAAAGTTTCATGTTTTTAGTTCACCAAGATAAGCTCATTTAATCCTTCTAAAATGGCCAAAGTAAATCGCATAACACGTTTGGTAAAACAGTTAATAAAATCCGATTGGACTTATAAGCCCATTAAGTCATTTTTAAGCAATCTGAATAAGTTATGAGTATAAGGCCTTTTGATATGAATTCTTGACATTAAAAATGGGTCTAGGGATAAGCCCAACTTGTCTCAAAGCCCACGGTTTGTAAAACATTAACGGGCCTTTATTTTAGCTCGTTAAGGCCCATTAATTGAAAAATAAGCCATTTTGGCAAATAAGCAGTTGAAATAAGCTTTAATAATCTTTAATAAGCTACAAAAAAATTCGGATGATTTTTCCCCACAATTTTTGTATTTTTGGACTAAAATTGCGAACTAGTTTCACTCTCAAGGACTAAAACTGCCAACCCTTAGAAACAAGGACTGAAACTGCCAAAACAGAAAAATGAGGGTAGAAAATGATATTATATTAAACTCCAAGCTTAGAATGCCATTTTGGACAATTAGTGGAATATAAATGCAAGTTATATTTAACTAAGGACTAATGGTGCAACGCTAACGCCGTTAGGGTATAAAGTGTAAAAACAGGAAAAGTACAAGGACCAACAGAATGTATTTGACATTTTCATTTCTATTTTACATTTTACGATTCCCCGTCATGTCACGTGCATTTTTCCATGTTTCATTTACTTAATATATAACGTTACGTTATTTATATATAACGAGTTTTAAACGATTTAACTTAACGTTTCATTTCACCATTTTAGAGGAAACGATATTATTGGATTTAAATGACATAAAAACAAGATAATATTATATATAATATTATTTTTAAACTTTAGGCATTTTAAGCATATCAAACTCACGTCACCGATCAAATCATCATCCGTTTTCTCACTTTCACACTCACTATTCGTATAAGTCAAATTCTCAGACATCCCTATCATTCAGGTCTTATGTTGAAGCCGTTACCGTAATCTCACCCGAACTTACATTCCACTTTACCAGTTCCACCTGAGGTGAGTCATAGCCCCTACTTTATACGTTTTGATTTACTCTTTGGGGGAGATACATGCTTGTTTCTATTTACAAATTACTTGTTTACCTTGAATGTTGTTCTTAAATGGTAAAGTACCCTATTAGTTATTGAGTCATAGTACTTGTTTCCACTTAATTCACACCTTTACGAATCATTGTGAATTTACACACCACTTTTTATATGTTATTTGTAGAATCGTTTATAGCTCAAGGTTGTTTAGACCTCATATTATCTAGGAACATAATATTAATACGCAGCGGAATAAACAATAAGAACAACAATATTATGAATAAGGTTTTTCCCAACAAAGCTTTCAATTATATTAAACGTGTTATCTACCTATAACAAGGATCAATAAATTGATCTTGAAAGCTTAAACTAAACAAACCCTAGACGTTTTCTATGACTAAACGTCTAGAACACACACACACACCTTTACACGTCTACATCTTGTCTAGACTTAATAAAACCTATGTACCCTTGATCTCTTTATATGATAGATGATCTAGGGTTTACAAAAGATATATACTAAAAATAAAAGATTTCGTAGTAATCTTTTCTTTCTTTGAGCTTTCATCTTTTGTCACTTTAAGCGCTTTTTGTTTCATTCTTCTATTTACTTTGTCTCATCAAATCAAGAATCCCAACATTATTTCCAAAATCCAATGGAAATACTTGCTAGAATTAGAGCACTCGTATCCTATGTATACCACAATTTAAGTTGATATTTCCTAAGCTTACTATTTTGCCAAGAAGCCCCTCAAATCATGAACCATTAATCACCTGTGAGTGAACGCGAATATAGTGGACAGATTCGAAACCTGTGAAGGCTGACTGCCTATTCCACTAATACTTGACGGATAGCCTTTGTTGCTAGTCGTATTAGTCACAATACACTATATTTGATAAAAATAGGAATTGGCATAATCTCCTATTCTCCCGAGGGCCATAACTCATGCCATTGATTTGGATTGTTCCCCCCTACCGAATTCCGGTACTGTTTAACGTTTGCGTGTAATGAGGCATAGGGCAATATTTATAAGAATATATATGTTTTCATATATATTTAGATACAGCTGTATTAGTATTTCACCAGATTATGATTGTAGATTTCAGGCAGAACTCCACTATTTTCACCCCAAGCTGGGATTATGATTCCCTTGAAAATCCTATACTTGTATTTAACTGATTTTATATATGATTTACTTGTGGTTTTTACCCAACGCAACTCACTACTTGTTTCATCAATATTAGTATTTATTTCAATTATCACCTCACACCCAAAATTATTGAAATCAACTGTTTACCCGTACTTGTATTTATTTCAAATACCACTGTACACCACTTGAATTTATTGAAATAAATTGTTTTCTATTAAACTCTATGAACTCACCAACCTTTGTGTTGACACTTTAAGCATGTTTATCTCAGGTGATTAACGGAGCAGATCAAAGCACGGAGCGGGCATTATAACTCTGATAAATTATGTGGTGTAAAATCAAATATGTCATTCTTTTCAAACTACTATATCTTTTCATGGGATTTTACAAATCTGATATTTCACCTTTTGAGACAAAATTATCATTTGAATGACAAACAACTTTCAAAACGTCTCTTTTGAGCCGTTTTCTATGATTATAACTTCGATCCTCACCGTAATACCCCAATTAGTCTTCCGCTGTTATCTCACAAATTAGGGGGTGTTACATAAGACCCAAATCTGTTATGAGTACCAACATCTCTTCCCAGACACCAATTTATCGGATAACATAAACTTAAATCCGGGACGGATTTCGCGTTAAGGAGGGTAGACTGTAACCACCCGCAATTTTTCTAGACTGATTTTTAATAATAAATTATATTTATTGTTTATTAAGTTTCACTTTTGGACTTTTCCGAATTTATTTGAAACGCAATTGTTACGCATTTACGACATTTATGCATACCCATAAACACCATCACCTTGTAAAATCCATACAAATACATGCATATATTTATACCAAAAAATAAAAATAAAAAAAATAAAAAAAAAATAAATAAAAAAAAAATAAAAATTGCCCAACCCTTTTTAATTTGGGAAATGCCAACATTTTTCTTTTACATGAATCTCATAAGTTACCATTTCCATGCTAAGCTTAAACATAGGCCATCTTGTGATCCTTTTTGGCTTCTCCATAAAATATTTGATTCCTTCTTTTGTACCTATGATCGATCAGTGCTTGAATCAAGAGAAGAAATGCCCACATTAGTAATATTCTCACTATGCATAGGAAAATAGACTTTTGGCCCATACTACAAGTGTATCTATAAATAGATGATACCTAACTAGTGTTTTTACCCACAAAAATCAAACAAATACTCACTTTCTCTCATACAAACATACGGCAGCTGATTCAAAGGGAAGCAAAAGAAAATTTTTGGTGTTCTTGAGTAGTTTAGTTAAGGGTTTAAGTAATTTAGAAGCTTGGGTAGCATAGATTTCATTCTTGGGTTTCTTGGTTCTCACTTTGCATTCACTTCATCACCTCTTATAAGCATTCACTCTACTTATTTTTATACATTTCATATACATATTTCATCATTTATATGTTTAGTTTTAGCTATTATACACTTGTGGTGTTGAGATTCTGCCTAGAAACATTGAAACAAAAACACACTCTTACTGTCCTAAAGATGCGCCACAAACATGCAATTAAATAAAATAGCTATGCAATTTTTCGTGCAAATCTGGTTTGGGCACACTTATATATATATGCTAGGATGTCTCACAAAATTTTTTGTAATTTTATAAAATGATTTGCTATTTTTGATAAGTGATACGAGTTAATGACCTGCTGTTGCACTTCTTTCTGAGTTCCGATTTCATTTAGTGAAAACAGCCCAATTCGAGACCTTTTGAGCTAAAATGGTAAACTAGAAAGTGTTAGGGGACATCTTAAATTAGGTCTAGGGATTTGGATGGACACGTGACGATAAATAACGAGTAAAAAATGGCCAAAAGAAGTTGAGTAACCTTTCAGTTTTTCTGTCAGCTTTGAAATCCGAGTATAAAATGATTTATTCAGAAAGATTGGTACGTGGGAAAAATATTTGGCTTAGGTAATTGAAAACTAGATTTAATGTAGATAATTTTAGACTCTGAAAACACGTAATTTCATCGAGAAATGAATAACTTAAGGTATGTTCAAGTTGACTTTTATTACCCGACGGCCTGTTTCAACGTGTGATATTTTTGGCCTCGAGAACTTGACCAAACCAACCCTTTTTATAGTCTAACTATTTATTTTAGGTAGAATACATATAGGAGTAAGCTTAGGAGCAGAAAACTCTTGAAATTGACTAGTATTGGATCTAATAAGAACACTTGAAACCTATTAAAAGCTGTCGTGACTTTCTGGAACAGCAGCCCGTATACTTGACCAAATGACCTCGATAATCGTGTCTAAAATATTTTTAGCCTTCGTTTTATGAGAGTAAACATTAATAGCTAAATCTGGAGACTTGAACGAACCAAAACGGAGTTTAAACGAAGGAAATATGATGTTCTAATGTTACAACTAATAAATTAACTAATACTTCAACTAAATGTTATTGTTTTCAACGTCACATGCTAGCGTTTATCTTTCACGCACTCCAAGGCAATGTAATAAGAAACTTTTGAACGATCTTATTGTCTCACGGCATACTACACATAGGAACTTATTATTCTCACTCGATAACCTTGTGGTCCACTTTATTAACTTACCTAAAGGTAAACTTTATTTTCATGACATTGTGAGCGACACAATGGTCACAAAACTTCTTATTGAACTCACATTATCTTTACTGCTTTATCATAAACATATGAACTCACCAACATCGTGTTGACACTTTTAGCATGTATTTTCAGGTTTAAGGCGATAGCCTAATTGTGGAGGCTTTTGACATAGCATGGCATGGTCATAGAAAACTCTGATGTATTTGGGACCACTTTACCAAACTTCAAATTGTACTTATATATCTTTGAGAAAAATCTTTCAAATGTGCTCAATTTTGTGCTCTAATGTTTTGAAGTCGATTGTAAATCTTTCATTTATCGGAGAGTCCAATTATCTTATATCTACGTCCCGAGGTTCAAATCCACAACTCTCAGTTTGGAGTATGTCAACGCTGTTAGTTTTCTGGTCATACAAGCTTGACACAGAAGGTCAGTTTGATGGCGTATTTTAAGGCATTTAATCTAGGCTAGCTAACACGTAATAGGCTTCTTTTTATAAATTAGCACCGATCTAAGTAAGTAGCACAAACTGAAGATTGGTTGAGAGATCATGAGAAGTGTCTTGATGTTTTCATATACTTAACCACTTAAAGTTGTACATCATATGCAGCTATAGCATGTTCAGGAAAAGATTCCCTTTTAGCTGTTCTTGTCGTGTTCCCGTACTCATCTAAAACTGAGCTTAATGGGGCCGCAGTACACGATGGCAGTGGTGCTATTATACTTTTTAATGTCGGAGATCTTGTTCCTATTGCTTCATGGTTTGTGACAAAGGTAAAAGTTGCATATCTTGCATTCCTCGAGTACACATTCGATCAACTCTTTTAATCTAATGATGGAAAGCTTACTCTATTAAAATGGGATTATAATTTCTATGTTCATATTTAATTACTATTGTGCAGGCAATCAGAGGGGGGATTGGTGATCATGAGTATTCTCTCTTCAACCCACATGGCACAAAGATGCATGGACGGTAAATTTGGCCCAAAGATGGTGTTACCAGTCACCTAGTGTTATGATAGCTTGAATGGCATTTTATTCTCTAGTTCTTTCAATAACGTTTGATTTATTATGAAAGAAATTACATATTTATGTACTTTTTCTTATTATAAAAATTAGTAAAAAATCACATGTGATATAACATGTGTCTGGTAATATTTTTTATATCACATGTGATCATGCATTGATTATTTCTTATTACAAAAACTAGCAAAAAATCACACTAAAAATCACATGTGATACAAGATAATATTTTTTATATCACATGTGATCATGCATTGATTTGCTTTCAGTCGTTTGCATGTTAATTGTTACTTTCAGTTTTGCCTTGCTGGTGTTTATGTGTTTGCATGTTCTTTACTTGCTTTTGATGTATGTTTTCTTACTAACATGTTATGCTCTTTTATGCGACGCCCGCTTTTTAGTAGTCATTTTTTTCGTGTACTGTCACGTTTTTTGCTTCTATAAGTATGAAAAAAAAAGGAAACCAGTACCTAGGATTGGTATTCCGTGTATTACAACGGATGATGATACAGAGATTAGTGGTTCTGTTAACATCGACGTGTCTGGTCCATTGGGGGATTTGCATGGGGTGGTTCCAGTTGCTTCTTCTTATGTGCCGTATCCTGGGCCAAACTATTTTGCTGTCGATAACGAGTTTTTGTGTACTGATAGTTTACATTATGCATTTATGCAATGGATCCGACTGCGTCTTTATGTTCAGTTACTATCAAAAAGGTTTTTTTGCAGCTTAGGCCAAAGCAGGTATACTAACAAATCACTATTAACCTTAGTGGTTATTACGGCCAGCATTTACTAAAAGCGACCTCCGTAGGTATACTAGCAAACACTATCAATCCTTTCACATATCTGTTTACCCTTTTGCCTTTGACATGGACAAGAGCCAAAAATACCGATAAACCAATTCGCCACTGAAGGCCAAGCACACATTAGCTGCCTCGCCGCAACGCGGCGGTTCGCAGCCATCCTTGTTAAATCAATGAATCAGGGTGCAACAGCCCTATAGATTTCATACCAATTCAAGGTGTTTGTTTAGTGGGTCCGGGAATGAAATAAGTATATTATAGTCATAGATTCATTACTCACTAATTTGGTGTCTATAAAATACATTCCGTGGGCCCTCTCTTTTTCACTACAAAATTCAAATATCTATACACTTTTTCATACCATATTTTGTCATTCAAATATAAACAACCGTAATGGTACACGTTTTCATATCGTTGTCATTATACCTCATACCAAATCCGATAACCATTGTGATTCCTACCAACAAACCAAACGGCCCTCAGTAAATGTATCGTGACTTTAGTTCCTTAATGTAAATGACAATGAAAATAAAAATATATGAAGTTCAAAGTAGCTTCGAGTGAAAATAAGTTTGCTGTGTTTTTAAGTCAGCAACTCTCTTTGTATAAAGTTCTACTTTTGTTTGATTAATTGGTAGTCGTTGTTTTCTCATTTTTTATGTCATTATTTAAGATTTTTAAGGGTATAGTAGAATAAAATTATATTTGGTGGCAATAACTAAAACTCAAGGTTTCCATTGGGCCATTGCTATATGCATTAATACATGTATAAGGTTTCATCTGCATTACTAACTTGTCAGGTAGTATTTTTAAAGTTAGAGCAAGGATGAACTTACATGGGAGCTGGGTATGGCACGAGTCACACTTGATTTCGAGTCACAAATCATAATTTTTTCTAAAAAGTGTCATTTTTTGTATATGCAACACTCAATAATATGCTTGTACTACTTAATTTCTTTATAGTGTGACTTTAGTTTAGTCCAAAAATTCTTAATGGTGCAAATTTTAGTATTGTGATAAAAGAAGAATTTTACAAGATCATCTTGAATTTTTTTTTTGCAACACCCTCCTAACCATCCTAGATCCGTTCCTGAGTTAAAGTTGGGTTACTGTGGAATCAAGAAATAACAATGGTATGTTAAAAACATGAGTTAAATACTTATATTGTAGTTGACTAATTGGATACTTGTGCATACAGTGACGACGATAAATATAATTATATTATAAATATAGTGAATGAATTGCTAACTCAATACTCCGTTACAAAATACTCCGAATGTCTATGCGTTCGTTGTATGTGTATGTTTGGGTTTCCCGTAGCTTTCTCGCAACGCTATATTGATATTATCATTCTCGCATGTACAAAAACCCTCACATTCTTTTACACATGTACAAAAACCCTCACACTCTTTTAATCGTCAAACACTGCCTCCATAAGTATATACTTTTGACGAATCAAGTCTGTATCAATTCAAGTTAAGGTTAAAGTTGTAAATAAAAATTATATCAAAATAAAATAAACCTAATAAAAATGAAAAAAAATAAAAACTCATAAACATTATATAATATACAATGCAGTGTCTCAAAACGATGACAGTAACGTCGTTTTGGGCTTTCTGTTTTTTGGCCCTTTTTTAACCCGGTCCAGACTTCTTTTTAGCTCACTTCTTTTTAGGTTCTTTGTTGAGGATTGATACACGCATCTTCTGGAAAATTGTACGTGTCTTCTCCCTAGAGTTTTATCGGTAGTTGTGCAAACCCTAATCGCTAAGGTTCCGGTGGATCCAGTGGATATTAGGTTTGTGTATCTGTTGCTTATGCTTTATGTGTGGATATTAGGTTTGTGTATCTCTCTTTTTGTTGTTTTTTTTATGTGCATGCTATTTGCGTGTTTAAGTATGATAACTAAAAGTAAAGCTTTCCGTTTTGCTGATAAAATTTCGATCTTTCGATGTTTTTGGTGTGATTTGTTAAAATATTCAATCTTTTAACTTTGTCGGTAGATTATCAAAGATTTTGTTTTTAAGTTTTAATATGAAAGTAGCTGTAAATTATCGAATATTCAACCTTTTAAGCTTCTAATCTTTCTTTGTTAACAGGGTTAAAAATCTTTGCTTTTCTATGGCAACAAGGTTTAGGTGTCCCGTCCTTTTTATCAGCTGAATAAAACGTTGTCATTTCCACAAGTGGTGTATGTGTTTTATATGCGCGATTTTTTTTGAGGATATTTATGTGAGGCAGAATGAAAGTCGTTCGTTTCATTCAGCCTCATTATAAATATCCTCTGAAAAAACCCCGTAAAACGTTGGCAGTTCCACAAGAGTGATGTGCTGGGTTTGTGAAAATGGGCTGTGATGATTGTTATAATCTGGGGAACCTAAAATGGGCTGTTGAAAATCTGAGGGTAGTGGCAGGACAATCACCGGAGGGCATAGTATAAATACCAAATATGCAACCGGGTCTGTTTTGCAGCCACGCTCAATTTAAGTTGTTACTGACCCTAATTATTTCATGGATCAGACTGTTATTATATATCCTTATAAATTGTTTAATTAAGTGTCGTTTTGACAGTTGTTGGTGATGGTGGATAATGCCACTCTTAGTTTTTCTATGTTATTAAGGCGATGATGATAACTTCGTACACTTTTATTTTATCGATGCGCGTTCGTTGGCGGGGCAACCAGAATTGTGGTTGCAGCCATAGCGTGCGTTTAATGTCTATTCTATATGTACATGTATGAGCCTCATTTTTCACTGCCCTGCT
The DNA here is from genome assembly GCA_021014915.2 of Artemisia tridentata subsp. tridentata. Taxonomy (NCBI): domain Eukaryota; kingdom Viridiplantae; phylum Streptophyta; class Magnoliopsida; order Asterales; family Asteraceae; genus Artemisia; species Artemisia tridentata. Next base: position 216,593,726 of record CP139501.1, on the reverse strand, counting down.
ATAAGGGGGAAGGTACGTTGATTTAGACGTTGCATTATATATACAAAATGACGTTACTGCCGTTGTTTTCTGATGCTGCATTATATATATAGTAATACTAATTAACGAACACAATAGGCTGGAAAATCTGAAGGTAGTGGCGGGGAAATCGCCGGAGGGCATAGTATAAATAGTAACTAAGCAACCGGGTCTGTTTTGCAGCCACGGCCAATTTCAGTTGTTTCTCTGGCCCGGTCCCCATTTGCAGGTCTGACCGTAATTGTTTTATAAGCCAGACTTTTAGTTTTCTGGTATTAGGGAGAGGACACGTATGATTTTGCAGCCGGTGCTTGTATCAATCCTTATAAAAGAAGTTAAGGAGGAAAAAAAGATAAGTTAAAACACTGGCCTAGGCTAAAAAACGGGCTGATGAACGGACAACCCAAAATGAAAATGCAACCGTAAATGTTAGTCTTGGCGGCTTTCTGAAGTTGGTTGTTTGATCAGTAATTTGCAGCCTTGTTACTGAGGCGATGATGATAACTTTGTGCATTCACATTTTCTGAACGCGCGTTCCTTGGCGGGGCAACCAGAATTGTGGTTGCAGCCATAACGTGCGTTTAATGTCGATTCTCTATGTACAAGTCTGAGCCTCCTTTTTTAGTAGCCTGCTATATGAAGACCAATATCAGAAATATACCAACATGAAAGAATCGCATGTTCTTAGGCGGGGTAACCGGTATTGTGGTTGTAGTCATGGTGTGTGTTTATGATTGGTTCTATATATACATATCTGACCAGGGTCTCAAAATGATGCGTGCATTGAACAACGGCAGTAACGTCGTTTTGGGTTGCCTATTTTTTGTCCCGTTTTTTAGCCCGTTCCAGTATTCTTTTTAGCCTCTTTTGTAGTTATTGATACACATAGCGCCTGGAAAATTATACGTGTCTTCTCCTTGTGCTTTTATCGGTAGTTGTGCAAACCTTCTTCCGGTGATTTTATCGGTAGTTATGCAAACCCTAAAGATCGTTGTCCCGGCGAATCCAGCGGACAGTAGGTTGATATGGTTTATGTGTGGATGCTGCATGTGCTTTTTTTTTATTTCCAAAAAGGTTTGCATTTGCCATTTATTAGTTACAATAGGCCATGATGAATCTGTGGCTTTAATTAAAACAGCGGATCCCTGTGTCTTGGCAGGGCAAGCTATTAGATTTGCAGCCACGCCGGGTGTATTCACTTCTTATGATTACTGATTAATGTCAGTCGAATGATATAGGTCATTGGAGGTCTCAAATCTAAATTGGCACGGCAATGACCGGATGGCGTGATAGCATGCTTGCTATTATGTAACCGCATTTCTTTGCACCCATGGCAGAATTCTCACCTTCTTGACCATTTACCATCCACAAATCTGAGCCTAATGATAGATTGTATCAGTTTTATGGTTTCTAAATTTTAGATCATACATAAAAATCTTGAAAAGCTCATTGTTATGCTTATATATTCAGAACACGGTTCTGAGGTCGGAAATTGCAGGTACCTTCCATCTTCTAATACTCATGTTTTTTGCGTTTACCACTTTTATATAGATTTTTTTTGTTCGTAGGGGAAGGGCTCACCTTTCTAACACATAAAGAGAGAATTACATATCTCTATCATTATCACGATTCAGTAGTATACATGGTAGGTACTACTATTTATGATGTATAAGGTTCATTTACAGGACTATGCTGAATCAATTGTAGTACAAGAGTCCGCTTACTGTTTCTTTTTTTTTTCTTTTTTTTTTAACACTAACAGGTTTCGCATATTCAGCAACGCCACTATATGCTATGCACAGAAGTTAAATATCAATAAATAGACAGAGTATCGATGATGGATGTACGGCGACCAAGCGCGGCTATTACTAAATTTGCATGGTCGCCGTACATCCATCATTGATACTTTGTCAATATTTTTGGCCTCCCCACATTTTTACACTCACCTATCTCAGTAAAACGTATGTGCTAATATTGACAACCAGTGTACAGCATCTGTGGTTTTTTTCCCACTGGACCTGCCAAGGTGCGTAAAACACATCTGCGGTTCACATTGATTATGTGCTTAAACTTTCTGATAACTAACTTTCTATATGTAGACGACGCCAGGTTCAGTAATACAAAAGTTCCTGATAGTCAGTCCTCTGCATTTGACCATAAGAGCAAGTACAGATTTTTTACATCATGTGTCAATATTAGGAAACGAACACTATCTGGTATTTTTTTATTTACCGATACTAACATTTGATGTCATGTGCCTGTCACAGTTAATTTTTTCTTGCATATTCATAACTTCAGTTCCAAAAAAGGCCCTGATTAACAATAAGGTACAATTCTTAAAGAAAGATGAGAAATCAAAGAGAATTGTGTGACAAGTGATTTGGTGCAAATTACTTTTTCGCACTGTCCTCTTCTGTTTCCCATCTTTCTTTCATAATTGAACCGCATTGTTGATCAGCAACTTTTGTGTAACTGCAGTTGCGAATATGCGACAACAAATTAACTCTCACAAGCACATAACATCAAGTTTTAGTAGCAGCAAATAAAATATACAAGTTACTGTTCCTTTCGTAACATTGACGCACAATGTACATCATCTGTAGTTGCTGTTATGGTCAAATGCAACGATGGGTTATGAAAGCCTTTTCTACCACTGGACTTGGCAAGATGCACAAACGACAGTTGTGTTCAACAGCATCACATTATTCTGTAACGAGCCTCTGGTGCAGGCAGAATTACCGAAACCTACGAGTTGCCACGATAATCAGACAGTTGCAGCCAACACCCGTTTTGGAAACCACTTATGTAACAAAGAAAAGATAAGTATTGCTAAAATTTGCATGCTTAAATTATTACATTCTATGAATGTACTTATACTTTTATTTTCCCATGCCAACAGATTTTGTATATCCAACAGCACGACTACATAACAGACGAAATATACGTACGCCGACCTAAACTGTTACTGTCTTCACATGGTCTGAACATCTGATATTTTTCTACTACTCGGGTTTGTGCGCTCACCTATTTCAATACATTATCATGAATTAGATTTAGTTACGCTGATTAACAGATTCAAAATGTACACAAACCAACCTAACCTATTACTATTTTTGCATGCGCTGCCCTAACCAGAAAGTTCTATTTGTAGGTGATGAACTCAAATAAGTACATTTCATTATCATCATTTATCTTATTTATTTGACTTGTTTTATTATATTATATATGAGAATCGATACATTAATTTTTACTTTAGTAATTCTCAGGTAAAAACAAAAATTATGTGAAACTTGGCGATTTTGGACTAATTATGGAGCAAAACAAGCGAGATGTCAAAAGTCTACTGAAATCCAGAAGATGCGCCATATCTCACTAAACAAATACGACGCAATATCATACTTAGATGAATTCGAATACCATTGCCTGACTTTGAAGAATGTGCCGCATGCAATTCTGTCATGCGCCGCATATGAAACTTTGGTCAAAGAAGAAGATCAAGCTCGTTCTACTCCAGATACGCCGCAATATACTTCTAACATACGGCGTATCACTATCAAGATTTCACCAGTTACAATCCTAGACAGCTAAAGTACATGCGCCGCATACAAAGATCAAGTTACGTCACATCTGAAGACGGTGTACGAATATTCCAGAATATATTAATCTTGGACCCCACGCGAAGTTAAGTCAATGCGCCGCATCTATCAACTCAATGCGCCGCATCGATCCCTCAGACAGAAACTATAAATACCCCAAGGTCAGACGAATTTAAAAGACCTTTTGTATAACCCTAGAGCCGAATCCAGACGACCAAGCAGCACAAGACACACCTCAAACAAAGATACAAGAGCTGTAAGAAGGTCCTGCATGTATTCAATTCATTAAGTAGTTTTGTTTTATTGTTTTAGTACGCTTTAATTCATCAGGATTGATGGGCTTGTGTCATGTGACTACGGAAGATCATGCACTCCCCTTAATATTGCTTTCCCATTAATTAAAGTTTATATATTGATGTCTTTGGTGACTTTTATTAGTGCATTGATAACCTCTGTGTCTAGCTGAGTCTTGCTTGGGTCGCCATGCCCCTTCCTCGCCTATTTATTCTAGCGTCTCTAGAAAAGTAGGATAGACATAAGTAATCATTAAGGGTTTACTCGCCGATAAGATTAGAGCCAACGAGAAAGGTTTAATTATATACACTTCATATAAAACTAGCAATAAAACAAGTGACAAGCTTTTTAATTATCAGGATAGGTCTTCTTATTGTCTCGAGTATCTATCTGTGTACGTGTGTGCTAATCGCTGATTCGTGCTCATTAGTTTAGTTATCTATTTAATTATAACAAAACTGTGCCAGTCTCTCAGGCTGAACCCCCTTGCGTTAGATTAGGTTGTATAACTAACTTAGGATATTAAAATACTGATTAGAATAACTAGATAATACGTTCCACTCTTAGTGATCGACACTCTGCTTACCATTATATTCATACTGACCGGGTACACTGCTCGTTAAGTGTGTGTGTTATTGATAAGTCGGCTAAATATAAATTTAAAACTTGAGTAGGCATTAATACTGCTAAACCGCAACGACACATCACGCGCATCAAGTTTTTGGCGCCGTTGCCGGGGAGTGAATTGTTATTATCTGTTAATTTGATTAAGTATTTTAATTAGGTTTTTCTTTTTAGTTTTTTTTTTTTTTTTTTTTTTTTTTTTTTTTTTTTTTTTTTTTTTAGATTCTAACCACTAACCCTGTTGTATATTAGATAGATTGCATTCATTGTATAATTTGCATATTTACTGTTTTTGTGTGTTTTTGTTTTCTGTAATTTTTGTTTCTTTTTTTTTTTTTTTTTTTTTTTTTTTTTTTTTTTTTTTCTGTATTTTTCTGCATTCTGCTATCGTTGTATTGTGCTGATACAAACGATACGGCGCATCTGTTTTCAAAGATACGGCGTATTGCGTTTAAATTTTATAAAATACAACGCGTTTAATAAATTCGAGTACGACGCATCTTTCCCCAAGATACGGCGTATTTTGTTTTTAATAAGAAATTTTTCTAAACCCTGACGCCATACGACGCATCTGTTTTAACAGATACGACGTATTTTCTATTTAAATTAAAAACAGTTTTTCGAATTATTAAACAGAAGCGACGCATCAATCTTTATCGATACGGCGCATCTACTAAATAAAAAATCTTGTATTTTGAAACGTAACGAAAATACGGCGCATTAGCTTTTGTTAATACGACGCATTTAATTTTAATAAATATAATCGATTTTTGATAATTTAAACTTGATACGGCGCATTCTAATTCATAAGCGGTGTATCTATTTTCTGAATAAAAGTCTGATTAAATTTTAACGTAATAAGATACGGCGTATCCAACCTTCTGGATACGGCGCATCGTCTACAGATATCAGCAACTTTTATTTTTCTTATTCCCGAACGGAAAATATTCTAACTTACCCTTACACTAGGAAGTTTTTACTTTGAAATCTACCTGTCTTTAATTTTCAGGAACAATGTTCGATATTTTCCCCAACTGGTTCGGAAGACCCCAAAGAAACCTTACCATGGAAGAGTTTGCACTACTAATCGCTCAAGCAAATGAAAAAGAACATCATGAAGCAAGAAACTTTATTAATGAATTCAAAGGCAGTCATGAGCTGTTACTAAAGGAACAAAACAACATGATTAATGGATTGGCAATTGAAGTGCACCAATTGTCAACGGTGCTTAACAAGGTTCTTTTGGTAAAAAGTGCTGCTATTTAATTCTCGATTAAAGATGTATCCAGGTAAACTTAAATCAAGATGGACGGGTCCGTTCGTTGTCAAGAAAGTGTATCCATATGGGACTATTGAAATATGCGATAAAAATGGTTATATATTCAAGGTAAACGGGCAACGAGTTAAAAAATACTTTGATAATAAAATTGAGGATACTGAGAACGAGGTGGTGGAGTTTGAACCCGAAGTATTGAAATAAGGAGCTGAACGTGAGTCTAACTTGAAGACTCTGGAATAAAGACAAGTGCTGACCGGGAGACAACCCGAAGGAAAAAATTTTACTTTTCTGTTCTGTGTCGAGTCTGTCAGACCTGCAGAAGATGCGGCGCATCTCCATCATAAGACGCGACGCATCACCTGCACTGGTCATATCTTATTTCATTTTCTGCATTTTTATTTTTGACTTTAAAACTTTCTGTCAGTTTATTTAATGCGGTGCATCCCTGGTTAAGGATGCGACTCATCTTTCATTCTGATTTGTATTTATTCCAGGCTCGATACGGCGTATCTTCTTCCATAAGATACGGCGTATCGACTGACCTGATGATTTACAGTTTAATTTTTTAGGTTTTATTTTTACTAACTACTAATGTATTATGCAAGTTTGAACCTTCTTAACTCAGGAGTGTTAAAGTCTAAATGGTATTATAGATTCCTGCATTTTTGTGGATACATCATTCATGAAGCTTAAACATTCTCATCCACAAGAAAGTTGATTTTTGCTCTTATACGAATAATGGAGGATCATACCGAGCAAATATCAGGGGAGTTTTTCTGTTCTAATTCTTTTATTTTCCAGTTTTTAACCTTTGACACAAACAACGAGGACGTTGTTTAACTTAAGTGGGGGGATGGAGAATTAGAACACTTACTTGTCCTAAACTTTTTCAAAATATGCTTAAAATGCGCTTAATATATCAAAATTTAAAATTTTTTTAGAATGTTTTTGTTTAAAGTCTAAATTACATAACCGCACACATAACTCTATTCTTTCAAAAATATTAAAACTTTAGTGTGTCGGTGACTTGTAAACTTTAGAACTTGGCTTGTATACTATTCGAGACCACCATAATGAGTATTATCTATATAATTGGAGTGACTTGTCTAAATTGGTAAATTTCTAGGATTACACCCAAATAGCCTTTATATGTTATGTGATATTAACTAACTACACTGGTTAGTTAACCTCCGTATAAACCCTTTGTTTACTCTCACTTTTAGAGTAAGATACCCCTAGAAAAACCCTCAGAGCCATTCCTTTCATTTCTTACACCTTTGTTATAATGTTTCGATACACCCTTACACCTTAGCCTACCCTGTAGATTAAAATCCGTGGTTAATTGCTTTAGGCAAAGTGTGTTTCCTTACATTACCTGTGTTCGCGTGCGTAATTCATTATCTTTGGTTAGGTCGGGAAATTGCACAATGCAATTGGTATGAAAGTAAATATTGTATAACTTTTAGTTTATTTTTCGTGTGTTTGCTACTTTCACTATTACAGTTATTTCTGAAAGTATGAAGAGTATGGAAAAATTATCCGGAAAAATAGTGATAGAAAAGTTGTGAAATTTTACACATATATGTTGATGTCAAAAAAAAAAAAAAAAAAAAAAAAAAAAAAAAAAAAAAAATCGAAAAAAAATATAGAAAAGAAAAAGGAAAAGTTGGAAGTTTGTTTTAACCAACTTATGTAAAGTTTTGTATTAAGTGGGAGATATCACCACTATTTGTTGTTTTATATTATATTTACGGATTGAATGGGAGTTGGCCGTTATGGGAACGCCAACTAAGGTTATTCTTTGATTGAGATTTTGTTGAGTATAATTCGTGTCTACCTAAAGCGTGTGTTTCAAGTGTTAAAGCGTGAGTTATTCAATGATATGAGTCTTATTCATGGGATGGTTGGGAAAGTGATTAACCACACTTAGGATTTTAATTTTTCTGTTTTGTTCATTTTTCATTTTACACCAATTTGTATCCCAAATATTATCCATACCCTATATCATTCTTCATCCAAACCTTTGATTTATTGAGATTAGAGATTTGAGCAATCTTAAGTATCGTAGTCGTGGATTCGGCTATGTATTTATGATTTTGTCGCCCTTTTTGATATAATATTATTGGTAAAGATTACTTGGTCCTATCTTTAGCCCATTCGAGTTAAGGAATTGAGCAATTGCAAGTATCGTGGTCGTGGATTCGATCATGTATTTGTAATTTTGTCGCCTTTTCTGGAATATGAGATCGATAGAGATTAAAAAGGATGATCAACCCTTAACCAACAAACCTTTTTTTACCGCTTTAGACTTGTTACTCCTTGGCCTTAGTGGGGGAGATGTGTATACTTGCCAAGCCTATGATAGAATATTCGTCACGACTAAGCAACTAAACGATTTAGAATTGTTTTACATTAAAAATTATTTTGGTTTCTACTTCGTTAAGTGTTTGGTTGTGTGATCATGACAAAACGAATACGTGCTTAAATATAAAAATAAATCCTAATATCTTTTAGGATACATTTTCATATGATTAATTCTAAGGTTTACTTGGGGACAAGTAAAGTTCAAGTGGGGGGATATTTGATGAACTCAAATAAGTACATTTCATTATCATCATTTATCCTATTTATTTGACTTGTTTTATTATATTATATATGAGAATCGATACATTAATGTTTACTTTAGTAATTCTCAGGTAAAAACAAGCATTATGTGAAACTTGGCGATTTTGGACTAATTATGGAGCAAAACAAGCGAGATGTCAAAAGTCTACTGAAATCCAGAAGATGCGCCGTATCTCACTCAACAAATACGACGCAATATCATACTTAGATGAATTCGAAGACCATTGCCTGACTTTGAAGAATGCGCCGCATGCAATTCTGTCATGCGCCGCATATGAAACTTTGGTCAAAGAAGAAGATCAAGCTCGTTCTACTCCAGATACACCGCAATATACTTCTAACATACGGCGTATCACTATCAAGATTTCACCAGTTACAATCCAAGACAGCTAAAGTACATGCGCCGCATACAAAGATCAAGTTACGCCGCATCTGAAGACGGTGTACGAATATTCCAGAATATATTAATCTTGGACCCCACGCGAAGTTAAGTCAATGCGCCGCATCGATCCCTCAGACAGAAACTATAAATACCCCAAGGTCAGACGAATTTAAGAGACCTTTTGTATAACCCTAGAGCCGAATTCAGACGACCAAGCAGCACAAGACACACCTCAAACAAAGATACAAGAGCTGTAAGAAGGTCCTGCATGTATTCAATTCATTAAGTAGTTTTGTTTTATTGTTTTAGTACGCTTTAATTCATCAGGATTGATGGGCTTGTGTCATGTGACTACGGAAGATCATGCACTCCCCTTAATATTGCTTTCCCATTAATTAAAGTTTATATGTTGATGTCTTTGGTGACTTTTATTAGTGCATTGATAACCTCTGTGTCTAGCTGAGTCTTGCTTGGGTCGCCATGCCCCTTCCTCGCCTATTTATTCTAGCGTCTCTAGAAAAGTAGGATAGACATAAGTAATCATTAAGGTTTTACTCGCCGATATGATTAGAGCCAACGAGAAAGGTTTAATTATATACACTTCATATAAAACTAGCAATAAAACAAGTGACAAGCTATTTAATTATCAGGACAGGTCTTCTTATTGTCTCGAGTATCTATCTGTGTACGTGTGTGCTAATCGCTGATTCGTGCTCATTAGTTTAGTTATCTATTTAACTATAACCAAACTGTGCCAGTCTCTCAGGCTGAATCCCCTTGCGTTAGATTAGGTTGTATAACTAACTTAGGATATTAAAATACTGATTAGAATAACTAGATAATACGTTCCACTCTTAGTGATCGACACTCTGCTTACCATTATATTCATACTGACCGGGTACACTGCTCGTTAAGTGTGTATGTTATTGATAAGTTGGCTAAATATAAATTTAAAACTTGAGTAGGCATTAATACTGCTAAACCGCAACGACACATCACGTGCATCAGTAGGGTTAGGTCCCTGGATCATCCTGCGGGCACTACAAAAAAGGTAACACCAGAAGTCGCACACTCAGGTATGTATTCAGATTTATTTTAATGAATTTGGCGGTCAAAGATTGTAACCATAAGTTTATAGTTGTCGATTCTATAAAAGTGTTTGAAAGAGAGTCTGAAAGTAACGAGCTATGTATTGGACGAAAACATTACTTAGTCGACGAATGATTTAAGCTAATAGATGAGTCTGGAACTTCAACATTGCTACTCATTCTGAGGTCCCATATAGTTCCTTTTGTTCTTTCAGCAATCTAGCAATTCGCCTGGTGCAGGCCATTGCACAAAGGGAGTTGAAACGACAAAAGGAGCTATAGGGGGCCTTAGAACGGTTAACTATGTTTCTTTTTCAGTTCCATTCTTTTTTATCAGCTAAAAAGGTAGCAACGGGATTTCAAACGGAGGCTCAAAGTACCAAAGTTTGTTGTTGTGCAAACAACGACCACATGACTACAGCCAAGATGGTTGGTCTGACCTTCCCCTTGAATTCCCTTTGGTATTTGAATGGTCTATCAATATGTCTGGTGCAGACCATTGTTTAAAGACCATTTAAATAACAAAAGGGATTCGAGAAGGAGTTCATATTTTCCATCAATGATTATTAATACCTCCTAAAGCGTTCGATAAAAGAAAATATTTGTCTGGCTATTTTTCTATTTGCCGATGCTAACAGTTGATGTCCTGTGTCTGTCATTGTTAACTTTTTTTCGCATATTCATTGGTCAGCCGAAACGTAGAAATTACAGTTCCGCTCCTTCTTTCCCAGGTAAACAAACACCTCAGCTGACGCTTAAAAAACTGAACTTTATACTCACTCTGATCAATTTCATGCTCGCATGGTCATACGTGTGCAGGTAGATCGATCCTTGGTCAGTCACTTACCTTGGGGTAAATGTTACGTTATTTGTGCCTATATAAGATTGCCTGAGAGGATCACATGATGTTTAAGGTAGCTGCCTGGTCTTACCTTTCTTCTCCAGTTCCTTTTGTTACTCCATTGGGCTAGCAATGCATCTGATGCAGGTCATTGTATAAAGTTTAACAGAGGTAGCAAAAGGAACTGGAGAGAGAGATAAGAACTTCCTGCTATATATGTTGAATATTGCGGATATGAGATAAGGAACACCTGCTGAGTCCAATGTTGGTTACAAAAGGTAACGACAAAAGTTGGCGATAAAAAAATCATGTCTTCAAGAAAGACATGGGAATTTCGGCTGTCAGGTTCTTCTTTTTCTGCTTAATGATACCATGTTTTCTCCAATTACAGGTTTTCGTGTCAATGTCTAATTTTTTATTATTATTTTTTTTATTATTATTATTTTTTTCAGGTTCATGATCCGTAATGGCGTTACACTAAATTTTGACTGCATACTATGGAGACAAGTTAAATATAAAAAATAGACAGAATATCAATGATGGATGTACCGACACCGAGCACAGCTACTGCCAATTTCACATGGTGTGTGCATCCATTTTTGATACTTTGTCAATATTTTTGTACTTTCCAAGTTTTCACGCTGAGCTGCCTCAGTACATTTCGCTCGCTGCAAACAAAAGATAAGTATTATTCGAATTTTTTTATGCAATGCTTCAACATGAAACTCCTTCATTTGTATATGCATGCTTTTACTATCTTAAATTTACATGCTTAAATGATTGTTATCTATGAATCTACTTATATCCAGCAGCCTCACTGCGTGTATCAAAAATAGATCAAATATCAGTCCTGGACATACAAATGCGGACCTCAACTATTACCGTATTTACATGGTATCTGCATTCAACATTCGTAGTTTGTCAGTATTTTCATACTTACTGTATTCACATGGATAGTTTATAGATATTTTCCTACCCCTCAGGTCTGCACGGTCACGTACACCAACAAACAGAAGATAAGTATTGTTAGAATTTACAGACTTAAATGATTATATTCCATGAATCTACTTATACACTTCTATTTTTTCGTCCTAACAGATTTTCTATATCCAGCAACCTATATCAAAAATAGATGAAATATCAGTGATGGACGTACGGATGCTGACCTGAGCTACTACTTTATTCACATGGTATGTGCATTCAACGTTCATTAACAACTAAATTTATGTATTGAAACATGCAAGAAAACAGCATTTGCATGCTCTGGCCTACTCAGAAAGTTCGCTGTATTTAAATGAATACATGCACACAAACGCAACGTATTAGCAATGGACAACATCACACAGGGGCTGCAGAAACGAAAGACATAAACAGTAACATTTACACCCTCTGCGCTACTTACAAAGTTCTATTGCCCAGGTTTATTCGTAAACATAGGCCATGTGGTCAGGTATGTATTCACATTTATTTTAATGAGTCGAGTCGTCAAAGATTGTAAGCGTAACTTGGCATGCTGAATGTTAATCATATAAATAATTGTGTTTGTAAAACTTACAAAAGAAAATACCTCAAATTTTAATGTCATCCATTATAACAGTCAACAGCTCTGTTATGTACTACAGTTATATTTGTAAATTATTTCAGAAAATTGTGTATCCTGGTAAGGACGTGTGAAGACGTCTTTTTTTAATCTATTCTTACCGCTGTAATCAGTAAATGACTATTAAATAATCAACTTTAATCCCGTTGCATGTTATATTTTCAGCATTCAAGGATGGCGCAAGAGATAACAAGAATCCTAAGGCGTTCGATAAAAAAAAAATTCTAAGCATAAGAAACCAAGACTATCTGGTATTTTTTTGGTTGCCGATACTAACAGTTAATGTTCTGTGCCTGTAATAGTTAACTTTTTTTCGCATATTCATAACTGCAGTTCCAAAAAAGGCCTTGATCAATAATAGGGTAAAATTCCTGAAGAAAGATGGGAAACCGAAGAGAATGTTGTGACAAGTGATTTGGAGCAAATTACTTCTTCGAACCATCCTCTTCCGTTTCCCATCTTTCTTCGATAATTGAGCCGTACTGCTGATCGACATCTTTTTTTAAAATGTAGTTGCGAATATGCGAAAACAAGTTAACTCTCACAGGCACATGACATCAAGTTTTAGTATCGGCAAACAAAAAAAGTAACAGATAGTCTTCGTTTGTTATGGTAAATTTTTTTTTATCGAACGCCTTAGGATTTAGTGGCCCATTGGTTAGCCGAAACGTTGCAATTACATTTCTGATCCTTCTTTCCCAGGTTAAGAAACACCACAACTTACGCTTAGAAAACTGAAGTTTATACTTACTCTGATCAATTTTATGCTTGCATGGTCATGCGTGTGCAGGTATATCATCTGCCTCATCTGATCTCACCATAACTGTGAGTCTCCACTGTCGCTGTTCCATTGCTATCGATTTTACTCATGGTCAGTCTGTTATGGTCAGATACAAACGACGGGTTATAAAAACATATGTCACATAGTAAGGTATGTATTCACATTTATTTTAACGAATTCGTTACCCAAACATTGTAAACGTAACTTGCCATGTCAAAGGTCTTTCGTAAATTATAGTTGTGGATTCTATAAAAGTGTTCAAAAAAGAAGTTGAAAGTAATGAGCTGTGTATTGGATACCCGCATTACTTAGTCAATGAATGGTTTAACTTAATAAATCAGTTTGTAACTTGAACATAGTTACTCATTCTAAGTTCCTATACAGTTCCTTTTGTTCTTTCAACAATCTAGCAATTTGCCTGGTGCAGGCTGTTGCACAAAGGGAGTTGAAATGACAAATGGAACTGTAAAGGGACTTAGAAGGGTTAACTATGTTTCTTTTTCGGTTCCATTCTTTTTTACGACCTAAAACCGGCATCTACAAAGTAACGTCACCATACACAGCTTGCTACATTCAACTTCACCTTGAAAGCCTCAATTATTAGGGCAGATCTATCTAACAATGTATCTCAATTCCATTGCTTAAATTGACTGAGTTCCCTAAAACCATTTGTCTATCAAGCACACCAATAGTTCTGGGGAGCTCTGTCAAATTAAGCAATGGAACTTATATACATCGTTCGATAGATAGGCTCTAATAACTGAGGCGTGTTGATTGTGATAATGATATAGTATGTATTGTTCATGACAGGCCACACTCCTTCATTATCCCATTCAACACGAGTCCTAATACTCATACGCTTTTCTAGAATCGCCAATTTCTTCTACGACACACCTTTGTAATATATATATATATATATATATATATATATATATATATATATATATATATATATATATATATACTAGTTGTTGAAGCCCGCCCGATGGGCGGGCATGCTTTGTAATTTTTTCTTTTGTAATTTTCACGTTCTTTATTATAATTGTTAATTGCCGAGACACATAAAAAAGCGAATATTGGATTATTTAGCGATTAGCAATTGTCAATGTTCTTTATATTTTGTTTTGTTGTGTTTTACATTGTCAGTATTAGTGTATTTGTAGTACTTTTTATTTGTCAAAGTCAATTGGTAGTCTTATAATTTAGGATGATATGTCAATAGTCAACAATTAAATATGAGGATACAAATAATCACTGGTACAAAAACTGGATATCGTCACACCACAAAATGTGTGACTATATGCATATAGTCACACATTTTTTTTGGGTGTGTGTGACGAAAAGTCGCGCCACCATAGGGTTCATATGGTCACATTGTTTAGTTTGTGGCCGTTTTCATTGAAAAAGAGTGACCAAAACCCGAATATGTGTGACCAATTAGGCACAAGTTTTGTTGGATTTATCAGTATGTGTGACTATTTCCCATCCTATGGCCACATGAATATATAATAAATGTGACGATTGTGATGATTTAGTCACACAATGCGTGTTGTTTTTTTCGAGTTAGTCAGATACAATTTAAAAAATAGTGGCCAAAAGTGTGAATAAGTGTGACCATATGCTGTTTAAAGTGAAGAAATGTGTATTTTGTGTGACTATTGTTCATCCAATGGTCACTTGAATTTTATGTTTATGTGGCCTTTTGTAATATTTAGTCACACAAAACATGTTTGTTTTGGGTATTTAGTCACATACAATTAAGCAAAAAGTGGCCAAAAGTGTTAATAAGTGTGACCATATGCTGTTTAAAGTGAAAGAAATGTGTATTTTGTGTGACTATTGATCATCCAATTGCCACATGAATTTTTGTGTGTGTGGCCTTTTGTAATATTTAGTCACACAAAGCATGTTTGTTTTAGGTATTTAGTCACATACAATTAAGCATAAAGTGACCAAAAGTGTTAATAAGTGTGACCATATGTTGTTTAAAGTGAAGAAATTTGTATTTTATGTGACTATTGATCATCCAATTACCACATAAATTTTTGTGTGTGTGGCCTTTTGTAATATTTAGTCACACAACAAATTAAACAAACAGTGACCAAAAGTGTTATTAAGTGTAACTATATACATCTTTTAGTCACATTTAAGAAATCAATATATATCAAAACAAATTCAAATATATATCGAAACAACTTCAAATACAATAATATATAATAGCACTACTAACTGTATGAACCAACAGTACTAACTTAGAACTAACAGAACTAATACACCTGCTCATACTATAATATCTAGCAGTATTAAAAATACACTAGCTCGTGTCTGTTGTTTCTTGCCTTGAATAATTTCAAAACTTCACTATCCGAAGACTCGATCAGGATTCTCTTGGACTTCTGCCTATATCATTTTCGCAATAATAGGAGCGACCTTTGGATTCGCCTGGTGCTTTGCAAGATTTGCCGGGTTTTTCATTACTGCAGCATAATGTTAACATTTTTTCAGCAGACCAAATAAGGAAGATTTATGTGTGCCTAAATCTATTACTGCAACATATATAATGTGAACATAATCTAATAACACCTATGTAGATAAACATACCATCTTGGAGCGCTGCCATTACTTCAGGGTCTTGGAATGCTGCCATTAGTTCAGGATCCTGTCATGATTTGAAGAATGAGCAAGGTAGTAAGAATACATCAAAGATATAAATGATGCATGACCAAGATAGCATGCATCTTTAATGAGTTTTATTAACAATGAAGCTGTCGTCGTAATATAGTCGATGTTCACATAATCTAAAAATGATCAGTTTTGAAATATAAGGTAGTAAGCATACCGCCTCCAGGGGCACTTCCTGGCATGCCACCTCTGGGGAACCCTCCAGGCATACCAGCACCCGGAAAACCACCGGGCATGCCACCTTGGAAACCACCAGGCATACCACCACCAGGCATGACACCAGGCATTCCACCTGGTCTTTCACTTGAGGTCGCTTGTTCTTGCTTTTTGACCTTCTCATACGCAGCCTACCATCATCGTGACAAAGTATAAGAAATGCCAACAAGAAAATGGGAAGAAAAACAGATTGACTGAATAAGCATTGACAAAAGTAAATTGTTATTATTGACTAAATAAAGAGTTGCTTACATGTAAACGGGCCAAACAAGTCAAATGTCACCTGTAGTACTTTTAAGGCATAAAATCTCCCAAACTATTCTATTAAATAAAGTAGATTATTATTATTTTACTTAACACACCAATTATTATATGCTTTTATCTAAATAAGTAAATAAGAAACGTTTGTGGTCAACCCGGCCTGTCAAGTTTTCACCTGTAACCCAATGCATCTGACCCACCCAATTTGCCACGTCTACTGGTATCCGTTCCAAAAACCTCAAAAAGTAGAATATAGGTCTTTCAAGGTCTTATATGGGTTAACTATTCATGGAATAAATATATAAAGCAAACAGAAGCTCCATGAGATTAATGAACAAGAGCTATAAATGTTTGTCGATATAAAAGGGATGTAGTGAAAAGACCTTGGCATGAGCAAAATAGAACTTTAGCCTGTTCATTTCACTAGCAATTCTCTCCAAAAGCATTGAGTTTCTCTGAGATCTGTCCCATTTTTAGAATGCTGTTTAGAGACACCGTTACTTAGGTGACTCTTTTCCGCAGTGTGCAGATCGCCATTTGACCCATCAACAGGCACACTATGCAGCTCCTTTATTAATTTCTCAACCTGCAATTTCCAACCCTGTCAGCTGCTTAGAAAAGTGAGTAAACTCTAAAATCATTTTCTCCAGATCAGTGGGTGTAAAAATCATGACCACAAGTTCATCATAGACAAAAAAAAAATCTCGTCTTTTTCTCTAAAAAACCGAGGAAATGGGTACTGATGTGAAACATGAGGAGTAAAGGATGAGTCTAAGTTTAACATATCACAAACGATTCAGTATATACACATAACTCAAATCCAGCTCCGTATACTTTTTAAGTAAGATCACAGATCAGCTAAATAATTAGACTTAATTATAAAGATAACCTTGTTAACATGTAAACCCATATGCATGTATCACTATTATCAATGTTCTAACTGAAAGATGTCTGACTAGGTCCTGCAAGGATCAGTCGGCACCCCAAACGGGTGCACGCGGTCAGTGTTTCCCCACGACTTAAACCTTCTGTGGACATCATAGGCTAAGTACCAAGTCGAGCTTATAAACTCAAATAGTTCATTTATTTTTACAGTCCCTATACAAGCATCTAAACCCTATATAATATCAATTTTTATAGGCTAAGTACCAAATCAACAATGACAATCAAGTTAACTACAGATATACTACTCGGATCCGACAACATTATATATTCTAACAACTTATTCAAAGCTAGAGCATACCGTACACACCAATATTCACATACATCATAACATGTGAACACGATAAACCCCAAACACTCCATATTTTCAACATCCTACTACCTTACAACTCGGATCCTAAACACATTATAAGCTCATAAGTCAAAAAATAAGCCGGAACAATAACAACCAAACTTAACTACAAAAACTACTCGGACCCAAACCACATTATCAAATACAACTTATTCGTAAGTAGATCAAAACACAATAAACCTCAAAATAACATTCCACATTTCCACATTATACCTTAGACACGATAAACCTCAAATTTACTTGGATCCAAAACAACCCGTTGATTAGTTAATGGGTTGAAATTGCCACTTCATCCCAATCAAATCTAATCCTAAACACAAAAAACTTTGAATACCTTATAGTTTTACCTTAACAGCTTCATCAACAGCCTTGCAGGCCACGACAGTAGCCTCAACATCACCGGTGTACCCAACCATGTCACCATTTGGTATGTTCACACGTACCTAAAAGCACATGATACATCTTAGTATTTTAATAAATATTTTAAATAAGCACCTGCATACATTTAGGAGGCAATTATTGCTTACCTGGTCAAACTTTCCGCTGAGGATAGCATCACGGGTCTTCTCACCAATCTCCAAAGCTTTCAATCCCTTTCATCTTTGGTTGTACGTTGAAGGTAATACCGCTATCACTTGGAATTTCAACATATTCTTCTAACTCTGAGTTGAAGTAACCACTGAAAATAAAACAGCAAACCGGTCAAATACATGACTCTTTCCGCCCATTAGATGAGGTATATACTGCAACAAATATTATCTTTGTTTAACTTTAGCATATAAAACAAGAACAGATCATCTTTGTAGGAAAATGACTCATGTTTGTGAATATCACAAAGCACTTTTTAGTAAAAAAATATATGAAAATGACTCATGTTTGTGAATATTACAAATACATGACTCTTTCCAACAGCAAAACGTGAATAGTTTGTGATAAAAAATTGTACTGTAAGCTGCAACCAATTAAACTAATAAACTTCCTTCTGGCATTTTATCAAACACTTTATCTGCACATAAAAATATAAAATTACAAAATCAAAAAAAGGAGAAACATTTGTTGATCAGATATTTCGAACTCATAAGCTTCAAAGCTTTAGAATCATTTCAAAGAGACTATGAGTTAAGAACCCTAGATAACTACTTCACAAAAATCAATGGCGATTATATACGTAGAATCACAATAAAAAGAATAAAAAAAATAATAATAATAATAATAATAATAATAATAAAAAAACTACCTCAAGTTTTCAATTGAACTCATCACAAATCAATCTGAACAAGTGTGAAACCACAACCTTTCTTGTTCTTGGTGGCGTGAAATGACACGTGAGGCGGCTGTGGAGGTGGTGGTGGTGGTCAGTGGGGAGGCGGTGAAGGGTGGCGCTGGAGAGGGGTGTGAGATAGATAAATAAAATTAGGTATTAAGAAGATGATAGTGAGCTCTGAGAAAGAAAAAGAAAAAAAGATAAAGATGGGTGGAGGGTAATTTGATTTTGGGTAAAAAGTTAGGCGGGTGTTTTGATTTTGGTGAAAAATTTAAGCTGAGCTTGTGAAAAGTAGAGAGCCAAATTTTATTTTGGGAAAAAAATAATAGTCACTTTTAAATAATACGTGACAAACTTGATATTTGGTCACACTGTTTAAGTGTCTGACATATATTTGTCACTTTTAAATGCATATCGTGACTAATGCTTCAAACATATTTTTCAGTTGTCACACATTTCAAATTCATATGTGGCTAAATTTTCAACAAAAACTAGCAGTCACATTTAAATAATGTGTGACAAACTTGAGTATATCATTTAGCCACATACACAATTAATTCATGTGACCATATATGAATTTTGGTCACACTGTTCAATTGTGTGACATATATTTGTCACATATGTATAAATATAGTGTGACTAATGTTTCAAACTTATTTGTATCCGTCACACGTCCCAAATTATATGTGACTAAATAATCAAAAAAAAAATTACCAGATACCTTTAGTCACAAAAATCTTCAAATGTGTGACTGTAGCCTCAGTTGGAAAGACGAAATGGTCACACAAGTCGGATCAAGTGTGGCTATTTATTTTATTCTGGTACATTTAGTCACACAAATAAGTTACTGTGTGGCCGTTCGAAATCCCACATGTGTGACTAAATCCCAAATTTGTACTAGTGAATTAACATGTCATAATAGGGGAATTTTTTTGTTTTTATTTTTTCACAAAATATAAATATATCAGCCATAGTAACTATGACACCAATCATATCAATTAGCTTATTTTGAATAACCACTGTTTCAGTAGCACCATTGATGGTCATGTGTGAAGCTTTTATAATTCATGAAGCATGAAAAGTGTAAAAAATATAGGGGCACAGGGATAAGAGCTTTAACTTTCAACATTGGACTTCAACACTGCTACACTGGCCCTTATTCTCATTATTTACACAAACTCGATGTTGACACACATATGAATACATACCTTAAATAACGCTGCAAGTGATAATTCTGTAAGAAACTAAAAAAATGGTCACCATAAAGCTAACATGCACTTAAACTTACAAATTGTGTTTAAACTAAAAATCTGAATCCAAAGATGACAATAAAAGCGTATCGTTAAGGAACATTTCTAGGCAAGAAGTTTGGAAGATAAAATTTGATGAAGCGAAAAGTGTACCGCTTTTAAGGGGTCATTTAAGCCTTAAATCGTATTTATTTGATCAAATATTGCCCTAAATCGTTCCTTTTGTCATTTTAGGTACTTTTGAGGAGAAATCTGGAAAAGGAGGCATTTTGGACGTTTTTGGAGCATAAAAGTGAAGAAAACGACAAAGTCTCAAGAATCGGCTAAAAGTTACTCTTGACGGCGTCAGACTTTACTCTGGACGGCGTCATGCTTTGGCAAGAAAAAGTGGACGTGAAATTTACTCATGATAAGCCAGTGAAAATAGCATGTGAATTCTGACGGCGTCACGCTTTAACTTGATCAAGGGCGTCACGGCTTAAATCATAAGGGGACGGCGTCACGTTCACGAGCTGACGGCGTCAAGCCTTGATAAGCCAGAATGGATTTTGGAAGAGCTAAAGAGGGACGGCGTCAAGAAGGTCATCCAGGAACCCTAGAAGCGGCGAGGTGACGGCGTCACACTCCATAACGTGACGCCGTCAGATCCAAAAATCTATATATAGTTTTCTAATTTTTTGTCATTAAGAGGGAGCTTAGTGTGTGGAATTTTGGGAGAAAACCCTAAGACGATTTTAGCATCTTTTTCAAGGCTTTTTGCCTTGAGATCTTCCATGTTACATTGAAAGATAAGTTATCAATTAATCATTCAATATGTCTATGTGTTGTTTGATTCTATCTTATTCTTGTCTTTTGTTTAACATGTTAGGCTAATTTTATCTTGTGTTTGCTTAGATCTAATGAAACCTAGCTATTGATTATTGGTTATTAGTGTGTTATTAGTTGTATTGGATGATTGTTTATCTATGTTAGGCTTAAGAAAACTGGCTAACTTCCTATTCGGTAACTTGCTTGAACGTCTTAAGAAACATGAACCAAATGCGTACTAAAGGTTTTTATGGTTGTATTTAATGCACAAGCGAATTCTAGTGATCCCATGTTAGGAGCTTCCTAGCCGGCTCGACATAGGAGTGAAGTAGGAGCTTGTAGAGTTGGGGAAGTAAGTACGCCACCCCACGAATGGTATTAAGGAATACACCCGTCATCCACGCGACTAATACACACTAATTAACCGGTAAAAGATAGTTAGGGAGTAAGGAAATCTAAGTAAACACATTTCTCTACACATAAGTTTCTCACCACATTTTCATTTTTGTTATTTTATTTTATTTGCATCCGTAGTAATTTTGGGTTAGTTGACTAGCAACTAATTCCGCCCACTCTTTCAAAACCGAGATTTTACTTGCTTTCATAAAAATATAAAAACATAAAAAGAATCTTCCTCAACCCTTAGACCTAATTAGAGTAGTCTTTCACACCTAACGAACACTATTCCCTGTGGAGAACGATCAATCCCCCGTACTTACCACTACACTATACTACAACGGTCAGGTACACTGCCTGGTGGGGTTGTAAGCCTCTTGAGATCCCTCGAGAGGTAAAACCTGTTGTAAGGTTGCAAAACCCACGCATCAAGTTTTTGGCGCCGTTGCCGGGGAATAGTTATTGTTTAGGTTGAATTTTTATTTCTATTAGGTCTACTCACTAGATTCCTTTCTAGTGAGATTTTTATTTTATTTTTCTAGATTTTCTTTAGTCTATCTATTTTCTTCGTGTCTTTGTTCGTAACCATACCATACGACATCATGGAAGATGGTAATATCCTTAACCCCCACAACCCACCACCACAACAACCACAACCACCTCCTAGAGCCCGTACTTTAGGAGAGTATTCCCGTCCTAGCCACCATGGCTATCGAAACACCATTGAGCTCACTCAAGGAGCCAATATCACACCCTTGCGATCCGACACCATCCGGTTGGTGCAAAGCGGATGCGCATTCCATGGACTTCGTTCTGAAGATCCTAATCAACATCTCAAGGACTTTCTCAAAATCGTTGATTCTATAGACCTTGATGTTGCCACTCGGGAGACGACCCGATTGCGTCTCTTCCAATTCTCTTTGCGGGACCAAGCTAGTCAGTGGCTAGAACGTCAACCCGCAGGATCTATTACCTCTTGGGATGATCTCACCACTCGTTTCCTTGCTCAGTTTTTCCCACCGGGAAGAACTACCAAGCTAAGGAATGATATCTTGATGTTCCAACAACGTCAAGGCGAAACTCTCTACGAGGCATGGACTCGATTCAAGGACTTACTCCAAAAAGTCCCCCACCATGGCATAGAACTTTGGCTCCAAGTCCAAATCTTCTATGACCATATCAATCTCTCCACGAGGCAAACCATTGACCAATCGGCCGGTGGCAAGCTACGTGATCTAAGTGCGGAACAATCATGGGCTCTCCTAGAGGATCTTGCTCTTTATGACAACGAAAGTTGGAGTGATCCCCGTGATTTGAATAAAACGGTCAAGGCAATATCTTTGCCTTCGAACAATTCAAGCACTTCCGACCGTAGGGTCATAGAACTTGAAGACCAAGTCAAGTTTCTCATGAAATCCTACGAGGCTCCTAAACCTTCAAGCCAAGTGAACAAAATCACTTCTTCATGTGAATTATGTAGTGGTCCCCACGACACTCGTGATTGCATGGAACTCCCCGAACAAGCTTTTGTGGACTACGCATCCTCGCGTACCGACGGAGCGGGAGACAAGTGGTACACTTTCAAACCCGAGCCAAACCATTACGGTGATTCATACAACCCCTCATGGAAAAATCACCCGAACCTTAGGTGGAAACAAAACCAAAACGCCCAACAAAAAAATTCTTCCAACCCACCTAATCGTTTCCAATCAAGCGGTTCCAACTCGAACCGTACTTTCAACAACAATCCTTCCGGCAATGGTAGTACCAATAACTTTGAAGGATTGATTTCCCAATTTATGGCATCTCAAGAAGCTCGGATAGCTAGATTCGAGACCGAATTCAATCAACAACAAACGGAGATGACCACTAAAATTGACAACTTGTTGAAAGCTCTCCATAACCAAGTGTTATCACCTCCACATAAGGACGCTAGGAACACAAATAGCGGACCCCAAGTAAAAGACCCCTCTTCATCCAAACACGTCCACTTTGTCAACATTGTCACTATTAAACCAATTGATAGGAATGAGGATAATAGTGAACCTAAGGATGAGGATAGGAAAGTCGAGGTTGATAAGGAAGTTAGGACAAGTGTGATTGAAGAAGTAGATGATGATGAGGACTACTTCAATAGGCTACCCACTAAGGAAGAGCGCGCATATCATACAAACTTATTCGATGACCCCGAGACACCATACTTCCTAGGTAGACCAATCATAGAAATAGGCGACCCTTCTAATCTCAACATACCATGCAACATTGGACATCTACATGTGTGGAAAGCTTACATCGACCTTAGATCGCCCATAAACATCATGACTAGAGCCCACTACAACTTGATAATGAAGAATCAACTTGGGTATAGGATGTTCCCTGACAAGGGTTGGATGAGTAACTTCACGGGAAGAGTTAAGGGATTACCGGTTTATGTAGGAAACTTCACCTATGTCACCGACTTTGTAATTGTAGAAGATATCCGCCCAATAGTCGATGCATCCTTGACTCAAGTGGTTTTTGGAAAACCATTTGTTGAGGTCTCTAGAATGACTTATGAACCTTCCTTAGGGATAGTTAGATTTAAGGATGAGACCGATGAAGTAAGCTACCAAATGCCATATAAGATAGAACAATTCCAACACTTGTCAAATGTTGAGAAGGAGCTCAAGCAAGCGGTCTACTATAGGAATGATGAGGATAGAAGTAAAGGAGTAGACTATGTTATGGAAAGGATATTCGGTTTCTACAAGGATTGTTTGAAATTAGGACCGGAATATAAAACCGGGAAGGAGAATGGCCTAGGAACCGTGACCGATGATGGAGTCACGTAATGTACGTGACTTTGAGTCTAGCTACAAGACTCGTTAATAAAGAAAAGCGCTTCTTGGGAGGCAACCCAAGCTTTATTTGTTTTATTTGCTTTGTGTGTTTATTTATTTGTTTGTTTGATTTTATTTGTTTCCGTATATGTGTTTAATTTTTATCATTATTGATTCATGTTCAAAAGTAAATTGTGAAAATGCTTTATGTTGTTTTTAACTTCGTCTTAACTACATATAAAGGTATTTTGCAAAAGTTAAGTGTAAGGGAAATCTAAATCGGTTTATTAGAACACAAATGAACATGAATCGTAATAATATTAAATTAACATACATATTCGTATTTGTTTGAGTCAAATGCTTGTATCGAGTCATAATGATGTTTTGCAGGATTTCCAGGAAGTAAGGTAAAGGTTCTTCCAGAAATTTTCCGGAAACTTAAAATGAAAATTTTTGTCAGGTCATTTCTGACGGCGTCAAGGTTTATAACCTGACGGCGTCAGATTTAATTTTCAGAAATTTTTAAAAGTTTTGTTTTCATAAAAAGTTTTTATTAAAATCTCCAACTTATAATCTCCAGGAATCTGCAAAGTTATCATTTCACAAGCATTATATCCTTATATATAGATTTTATCCCGCCGATGTTATGCAGGTTTTCGTGTTTGTTTTCTCAGGTTTAACAGGTTATTTTGGACAAGGAAATGTTTTGAATCAAGCTTGTGGCGATGCATTAGTCATGGAGCTTCAACATTACCTTGGAGGAAGACCTAACCGTGTAATTTCATTATCCACCGAGCGAATCAGGGGAGTATTTGATTTCATTCTTTTACTTTTTACTTTTACATCTTGTTATTTGAACATTGGGGACAATGTTCATCTTAAGTGTAAGGGGGGGTAAAAGTACGATTTTAGAGAATGCCATTGCGCTTGATTTTTGTTTGTTTAATGGTAGATGTGTTATAAAACTGAGATAAATACCTGTTAGGGCAATTTTAGTGCCAAATTTAAAATTTTTTACAACATTTAGGAGTGAAACTTTGATCTTAATGAGCGTCTCACGGATAGGAGTTATATGACTAGCACAAAAACCGTACCACTAAAAAATTTTCCACCCCCAAATATGTGAGGTTCGCCCCTAGAATTGGTAGGAAAAGCATTTATGCTATGATGTGTGTACCGGTAGCACTTAGATTCTAGAACTTGCGTTAGGACCATTCCAAGGCCACAAGTGAGACTACATTCGTGTAGTTAGATTTACTACATGATAAGAGGCATTAGGATTAACCCGTTGTTTTACACCTGTGTTTTTGTTATAATTACATTGGCTACATTGGTCAAGTAATTCTCGCACACCCTTTGCGTTGTACTCATTTTTAGTACACGATACCCCTAGTACACCCCTCAGAGCCTATCTTTTCGTTTCGACCTGTAAGCATTTTACTTAAAGGAAGAATTTGTTACACCCCACTTAAATGTACACCCAAATCGCCTTAGCCTACCTTGTATGCACTCATTTTTAGTGCATTATTGTTACAACATTTGTTTAAACCCAAGTTAATTATCTAGTTGATTACATGGTTGCTAAGTCGAGTCATATCCTTGTACATATTGTTTTGGGACGATTGGGACTCATGGGTAAAGTACTAGTGTAATGGAGTAATGGGGAAGAACATCATTTATTACCCCCATATGTGCTAAATGTTTTAAAAGTACTCCAAGTTTTTCAATTATCTTAATTCGAGTCATTAGATTAGTATTTGTAAAGTTATGTAAAAGTTCAAGTGTAAGGGGAATGCATCTTCCCTATGATGTATTATTTTGGATGGTAGGGCAAAAGTGTATGCAAAAAAAAAAAAAAAAAAAAAAAAAAAAAAAAAAAAATCGAAAAAATCAAGAAAAATACTAAAAAAAATGAGAAAAAGAAAAAGAGAAAAAACATACGGACTACCATCCCGTTTCATTTTATGTTTGTTTTATGTTTTTGTTATTTTCTTTCATTAGCTTAAGATTGAGTCGAGTCTTGGCTTAGCAACATTGTATAGTACATGTAATTGATCAAGATCTTTAACTCGCCACCAGTAAAATATCCTTTATCCAACCAAACCGTGTTTTCCTTTTCCCTACACCTAACGTTATAACCCATGTAAAAGCCCTCTTTGATAGTTTATCTTTGGTGCTTACGCCTAGTGGAGGAGGTTTTCGATCCTTTCCCAAGCCTATGGTAATCTATTTGCTATGACAGGTAGTGAGAGATATTATCCGTTTTCATTTATGAGATTTATTTTGATGACACTTGAGAGATGTGAGTATCTAAACACTACTTGTGAGGTGCTAGTTTGTAATCTCCGTGATTATTATGATTGAAGTGGAACGATTATTTGTTGTAATTACTTTTATGTTAGCATTAAATGACCCCTAACTTGTATTTTGATTAGAATAAAAGCGCATTTGCTTGAGGACAAGCAAATCTCAAGTGTAAGGGTATTTGATGAAGCGAAAAGTGTACCGCTTTTAAGGGGTCATTTAAGCCTTAAATCGTATTTATTTGATCAAATATTGCCCTAAATCGTTCCTTTTGTCATTTTAGGTACTTTTGAGGAGAAATCTGGAAAAGGAGGCATTTTGGACGTTTTTGGAGCATAAAAGTGAAGAAAACGACAAAGTCTCAAGAATCGGCTAAAAGTTACTCTTGACGGCGTCAGACTTTACTCTGGACGGCGTCATGCTTTGGCAAGAAAAAGTGGACGTGAAATTTACTCATGATAAGCCAGTGAAAATAGCATGTGAATTCTGACGGCGTCACGCTTTAACTTGATCAAGGGCGTCACGGCTTAAATCATAAGGGGACGGCGTCACGTTCACGAGCTGACGGCGTCAAGCCTTGATAAGCCAGAATGGATTTTGGAAGAGCTAAAGAGGGACGGCGTCAAGAAGGTCATCCGGGAACCCTAGAAGCGGCGAGGTGACGGCGTCACACTCCATAACGTGACGCCGTCAGATCCAAAAATCTATATATAGTTTTCTAATTTTTTGTCATTAAGAGGGAGCTTAGTGTGTGGAATTTTGGGAGGAAACCCTAAGACGATTTTAGCATCTTTTTCAAGGCTTTTTGCCTTGAGATCTTCCATGTTACATTGAAAGATAAGTTATCAATTAATCATTCAATATGTCTATGTGTTGTTTGATTCTATCTTATTCTTGTCTTTTGTTTAACATGTTAGGCTAATTTTATCTTGTGTTTGCTTAGATCTAATGAAACCTAGCTATTGATTATTGGTTATTAGTGTGTTATTAGTTGTATTGGATGATTGTTTATCTATGTTAGGCTTAAGAAAACTGGCTAACTTCCTATTCGGTAACTTGCTTGAACGTCTTAAGAAACATGAACCAAATGCGTACTAAAGGTTTTTATGGTTGTATTTAATGCACAAGCGAATTCTAGTGATCCCATGTTAGGAGCTTCCTAGCCGGCTCGACATAGGAGTGAAGTAGGAGCTTGTAGAGTTGGGGAAGTAAGTACGCCACCCCACGAATGGTATTAAGGAATACACCCGTCATCCACGCGACTAATACACACTAATTAACCGGTAAAAGATAGTTAGGGAGTAAGGAAATCTAAGTAAACACATTTCTCTACACATAAGTTTCTCACCACATTTTCATTTTTGTTATTTTATTTTATTTGCATCCGTAGTAATTTTGGGTTAGTTGACTAGCAACTAATTCCGCCCACTCTTTCAAAACCGAGATTTTACTTGCTTTCATAAAAATATAAAAACATAAAAAGAATCTTCCTCAACCCTTAGACCTAATTAGAGTAGTCTTTCACACCTAACGAACACTATTCCCTGTGGAGAACGATCAATCCCCCGTACTTACCACTACACTATACTACAACGGTCAGGTACACTGCCTGGTGGGGTTGTAAGCCTCTTGAGATCCCTCGAGAGGTAAAACCTGTTGTAAGGTTGCAAAACCCACGCATCAAAATTGTTAACAAAACCCAAAGCCATGAATCAGTTTGTCTTTTTTTAACCATGACTGATGGCATATCGACTCTGGTGGCATCAAAAGCAGTTGCTTGCCTCCGGCATCCACACTACTTCACCAGAGCAACGATGGTTACACCTTCAACAAATGTGTATAGATACAACCTGGAAAAAAAAGAATGCATCCTATTTTAAATAATTTAAATCAGTAAAAATGCAAATTAAAACTTAAAAAATGCAAAGTTCTTTATTTGCAATTAGCATTACCAATTATACAGAACCTATTAATTTATTATGCTACTTGTAGGGGTGTTTGGGTATGCGCATGGCTAAAAGTTTATGTATATTTGGATAGTCTTAATCCAAATGATTATGCTTATTAGCTTATTTATCCCCAGGAGATCCCTCAGCCTTTCGAAATAAGCTTAGTCAAACACCTTGAAAGCGATTAGAATTTATTTCAAAATGCAATAACCTATTATGCACATAAATTATACTTGGGCAAACACCCTCCTACTATAGTGGTTAATGATATCAGTTAAAAAAAACTCTAAAAATATCTATTAGCATCATTTCAAAGTTGAAGAGTCTAGTATCCAGTACTTTTTGAACCACTCAAGTTTAGTCAATCATTTTAAATACCTGTTACACCCATTAATGAAAATCTTGCTCTTATCTGCATAATAAGCTTACATGTTTTAGAGGTTAATGAGTAGCACTAATCCTTAAGGATTAACCGAAAAAGAACATAAGAGATACTCCTCGTACTGTATTATAGTAAAGTTTTAAATATAGGCTATATATCCATCCTTATATCTTGATAATTTGATTGCCTCATGGTTGTAGTGCGTTATGTTGCTATTTGAAATAGATATTGTACTATGAAAGACCAAAAAGTAAATGGATAAGGTTATCGTCTCAAAACTATGCAATTAATGAGCTAAAATTTAATGTCCTATGTCAAACGTATGGCAGATACGCGCAACTGAAGCGGTCACCTTACAGAAACATTCTTTTGGTGCTCGCCATCGCAATGCAAGCAAATGCAATTAATGAGCTAAAATTTAATGTCCTATGTCAAACGTATGGCAGATACGCGCAACTGAAGCGGTCACCTTACAGAAACATTCTTTTGGTGCTCGCCATCGCAATGCAAGCAAGTAATATATTTTCAAGTAGATACTTTTCCTAATTGTTCCACATTAAGGGGAAGTAGATGTTGCGATGTCAATCCATTTATGAATTCAGGCTATTCTTAATCTCAAATGAATAAAACTGGTCAGGTAAATATCTTTGCCACAAAGAGAATGGGTCAAATAAACCGAACGGGTCTGGCAATTTTAAGTCGCCCAAACCAATATCCAGATATGGATTACAGAAACTGATCAAAACCAAAAAAGTATTTTTTAACCGCCTACCCACAACAAACACATAATGCAGCATATCAAAGAACAAAGATGATATGTGATATGCACATTGAGCCATGATTAAATGAATAAAGTTGGTATAAATTTCACTTGTATCAGCTGGCCACGAACATTTTTGCCATTTAATGCAGCATATCAAAGAACAAATATGATATCTGACATGCATTTTTGCCATTGAGTTATGATCAAATGAAGAAAGTTAGCATAAATTTTACCTGTATCAGTTGGTCACGAACATTCTATGTTGCTGCAAACTACGCTTGCTTAGGCTCAAACTTGATAGGCGAAAGATGTGCACTGTATTGAGCATCATACTTGATATTGGATGCAACATCGATTGGATCTTCTGCTAGCACCCAAGCAGCAATAGTAGTCATCATCTATTGAGTGTATGAGCTCAAGCAAGTTTTGAAAAGCTCATAAGTCAAACTTTTTCGACCTATCAGCTTATCAAGTTGAGTTTATGACCATATGCTCAACTTAATAAGCTCAAAAGCTGAGAAAAGTAGGCTCATGAGTGTTTCAAAAGTTACATTAGCTCATAAGCCTACTAAATAGGCTAACACAATCACCCCCTAAATAATAAGCCAACACAGTCTAATCTACTCCTATACTTAAAGTATCTTCATACCCAAACACCCCCGAAACAAATAAAGCAAAGACACAGGGGATTTAAGAGGAGTTTTTTTTAATATACGTGTCAAACCGGGTCGTTTCACCCACCAAAGAAATTAACAGCTGCAAAAAAAAGCGCTCGGTTACATATAATTCAACGCTGAGATACTAAAACTCGACAACATATATTTCGTATGCTAATTCCAAATTACAAAAATTAATGATTAGTCCAATTTTTTTACCATTTATGGCCAGCAGTCATTAAGATCTTTTCCAGGAGTTAGGCGCATGGCTCCCTTCAAATTTCTACTACCCACAATTGTTTCAGATTTTACATTAGTAGTGCAATGTTTGCTGACACAAACACTGAATTCCTGCTTTTGGAGAGCTTGATTCATAATATATAAACAACCGTCAACCGTGTACCTTAAGAGCACCAAAAACACGGCACCTCAGCAAAAATATATGAAAATCGGCCTATTTGAACCATAATTATATAAACAACTATGTACCTTAAGAGCAATAGCTGACATCTTTTTAGGTAAATAAACCCGTTTTGATACAGGATCCCTAACTCCAAGAACAGTCCATACTAAATAATTATCAGAGCCAGCCGGTATGATACCAATTGGGATTGAAATTGCTTCTTTTTGGTTGTCTCTACAAAGAAGACCATTCAGTACCTGCACAAGAAATGACATCACGTAAATAAACTACGAGTACAGCTAGAGCGCTAGTAAAATGTAGGAAAAAACATAATTGATGAGGTTTACTATTCAAAACAAATTATTTTACCGGGTGGAGGCCCTTTACCCAAAAAAAAATACTATTCAAAACTAATTAAGCTTCTATATATGACTTCAGGTCAAGATAAGTCACTAACTTTTGACAGGAAATATAGATATATACGCTCCTCAAAGTTTTCTATTATATAAAGAGATAGCTTCTTGGATGCATTATGTCACTTCCATGAACTATATATTCTCGTTGAAGAAAGAACAGTAGCTGTTTATTCAAGCCAGTTGTGGTCAACTTTATTTTGTTGTGGATAGGGAAGTCATCGAACCTATTGATATTAAAAAAATTATAATTATTGTTGTACTTGAGCACTACTTGGCTGCTCTTCCTACATTTCAGTAAGCTCTGGAAATGATTCCACATCCGAATTTGGAAATCAGATGGGTTTTATCCAAAAACTATAAGAACTACTCCAGTTGTAGACTATTTATAATTGCTATATTAATATAACCACCAAACCATGTACTATAATATTAAAACTTATACAACCTAGTATGCCGTTGATTTTGTTAAGGAAAACTTAGAAATTATGTGTTCAAAACTCATGCTCTTGTATTTCCGAGATGCTAAGCACTTGCATTATAAAAGCTATTGTGGACATATATGACTAAGTGAAGAAATAAACACCAACCTCATTCACGATTCCATCGCCTCCAACACATATAATTCCTGGTATAAGGTACAAAAACCCAAATGGTTGAGAATTGACAAATAATTCTCCAAGAATGCAAACTAAAATGAAAACGTAAGGGTACAGAATGCGTACCATCAGGACATGTGCTAAAATCAACACTAAATGCTAGATCCCTAGCAAGGCCAGCAGATTGATAACCCATTTGCCCTCATGTTTGATCATTTCCACACCCTGATTGCACAACAGTTGATGTACCGTGTTTCGGTATAGCTGCTCTTCTTCCCTCAGGTTAACCATTTTTTACCCATTAGATTTCATCATGACTGTTTTAAGCTCACAGACTTCTCAGAGATGGGTTGAAACACCCCTGATAAATTTCAGGTTCTCACCCATTTTGGTTAAGCCGCTGCTGAGATGACTTTGGTCCTCCAACTGTTTTCACCCACTCTAGTTAAGCCACTGCTGTATAACCAAGCCCTTATACCTAAGCCTGAATCAAACCACTCTGACAGTTGTAAAGAATACTCTGATTCAATTCAAACCTCTGATCTTTATCACCATTCAGGTCAAGCCTGAGAACAACCACCCACTGATCACTCTATCTTTTTGTATTGTTGATCCAATGCTTGAGTCACGAGCATCAGTTAACTCGTATTTTTTTTTTCATTTCTACATTCTGATCAACCATAAAAAAAATAGTACTCCTCTGATTCATAATACCACCTTCTTGATCACGGTTACGCATCCATCTCAGCCACTTTACTTGAACTTGAGTGAAACAGGGACACTCTTTTAGGTTCAGCTCGAAATAACACCAGTCAATGACTTGAACCACTTGACACTTAACATATCAGCCCCAATGATCATGACAAGGTCTGATAATGAACAACATTACAACCTGGGGCTCATCCGGACACATGTGTTAGTATCCTTGAGTTCCACAAGATGATTCCCTTGAGTGTCATCTATCCCTGATACTTATGCTTAGATAAGGAGTGAAATTTGACAAGTATATCAAACCCGATGCATACCCTCTGATCCATGTACCCTGAGTCAATGACTCATTCCACTTTAACTGATACACATACCATTGATCATTCAGTACTAAGACATCAAGGGTTGATTTGTGTATTGGAATATGGTTTAAGGATCTGGGTTACTTTGGTTTGACAATCCGAAAGAGAGGACTCACTTTGTCTCTGGTTCAGAGACTTGCATATTTCTGCATTCAGAGTCAGGTGTGACTGGTTTTGCACACTTTGGGTTTAGTGTCAAACAACAAAATAGTTTACGGCAGTGGTGGATTGGATTAGGTGATTCTCATAATCGCTGCTGCTAATGAAGGTGATTTTGTCGCCAGTGGTGGATTGGATTAGGTAATTCTCATAATCGCTGTTGCTATTGAAGGTGATTTTGTCGCCATGGTACAATGAAAATGACCCCATTTGAATTGAAGCCCTCTATCGCTATGCTCTAACACTTATACCTATGCCCCAACCTGAAGAAACGAAAACTAATGATTACTAAAAGAAACTTACTTTGATCAACTTCAACAAAACCAATAACGATCTCAGATATTTTAAGACAATTGCTATCTAATTACTGGTCCAGTTTGGAAAAAACAAAGAAGAGCAGTAGCCGAAGCAAGTTCCGCTTTTAACTTAGCATTTTCAACTTCCATCTTACTTGTCCCGTCAATTTCCTCCAATTCAATGAGATCCACATAGACGTCATCTTTTTCGACTTTAGAGGAAATTCCTGGAAGTTTCTCAAGGGCATAGCAGTCCAAACCAGATATATCAAGATCGAGTAACTTACTATCAAACAGAGTGACGTTGACATCACATGTGGTTGGAGTATCATACAAATCCATCAATCCTAAAACAACTCTCGGTATATATAAACTGTGTTCTTTGATAAACTCCTCGCGTCTTCCAACTTCGAATTCTCGCTTAGATGCAAGTTTTGTATATTAGGTATGTTGGCTTCAGCTGTAACAATGACAGTTAACACTAAATTAATTTCCACCATCATAATTCATAACAGGTATTTCAAAAATAAAATGCAGAAAGAAAATCATAGCATATCCAAGACCAAGAGTCGGCTAACATTAAAACTACAAAACAACCAACTTCTAGTGAACGGCTGAGCGTTATCACCGCTAGCTCGTAGCCGTGGGGATCAAGTAATTGTCTCCGCATTTACATCTATACAGCCGAGAAAAAAAACGAATATTGAATCAGCATAGACGATTATCATCTAATTTTGATAAATTGATGAAAGTCTGGTACTATGTGTAGCAACCGCTAATTTTCCAGGTCCTTGCGTGACCTTAAGCTCAATATGATATACTTGTTTAGTTTATGTGTTCTCTATTATGTGTGCTTGTGAGCTAGACCACACAGCGCGAGTCGGCACAAATAAACCTAATAACGCGTAAAATATTGATTTTTAACGAGATAACCCGAACATGTGCACATTTATAGTCGTTTTAAGTGGAAAATTCTTCTAAAACTAATGAAGCAACTTGAATGAACCCGAGAATGGTGGTGACGCATTTTTCTAACCTCGATTGAGTTTCGTCAAAAATAATCAAGAAAACGTCATATTTTATTTTACAAACGTATTTGTTATCAAATTTAACGGAAAATCGTATTTAAAGTGAATGGTGACGGTTAAAAATTATTTCGGTGACATTTAATATTTTTCGGGAATAAAAACTAGTAACCTCGGGAAAGTTTAATAAAATTATACCGCTAGTCCTTGCACCGACCCCTCCTTTGAAAATAAATAAAACACAAGGACCTATTTACAATATCTGAAAACTACTCTATACTAATAACCCTAACCCTAGCACTATATATATGTTTTTATACCAATTCTAGGGTTCATAAAATCCCCTCTCAAATAAGCAGCCGACATCACCACTTCACCTCTCTCTTCTTTAACTTTTTCCGACCACAAATTCCGGCCAGTTGAGCCGCCACCGCCGGTCACCACCTCTCACAACCACCACCAAAATAAACCTTGAGATCTCCTCTTCATTCCTATGTGATTCACGCGCCAAGAAGGCATCTCCACCACTTGTTGCCGCCGCTGCTACGCGTCTCCGCCGCTTCCTCTCGCTCTCTTCTCGTCATGGTAAAACCGAGAAAAGCCCGTTTTATATAATTTCTTTTATATACATCAGATTATTATTGTTATCGTTTTCGGATAATCGATGTTGTTAATGTTTGTCGTGGATTTATAAACCAAATAACACTCACTATTATTTTGGTCACTAAAAAACCGGATTTGAATGATAAAATGGTTAACGGTTCGTGTGGCAAGGAGATGATTTACGAGTATTGTTTGTCGTGAGGTTCTATTATTATCATCGTTTGATTTTTTTTTAGTCGCGGGTCAGCCATTTTGGTCTCGATTAACACTGGACTTTGAGTTTTATTTGGTGGTGTCTCGAGATGAATAATAAACCCGAGTGGGTTGTGTCTCCACTGGTGTGTATTTGCAACAAGTTAAAAGCACATGGGTTCGTGTATTGGTTTCGGGTTTGAGTCGTGGTTCTACAACCCACGTAGGGTGCGTTATGTTCGTTGTGGGTCTCGGCATGGTAAGATTAAAATAATCTTGGTTTTAGATGATTCTGTCGCAATATGGAAGAGGGTTAGGAGTCATGACTTTTTCTTGGTCTGTTTGGTTATTTCCAGCCGAATAGAACTTCTTTCGATTTGGATTTTATTTTGGGCGTCGGGATTCGATCTTAAGTATTTTACAATCGTGTGCATTTGAGTGAGTTTGAATTCTAGTATAAATGTGAGTTTGTAGTACTCAGGTTCATAGGGTGCGTCTTGTTTTAATGGGTCATCAGGCCAAAAAGCCCACTCAATTTAAAATGGATACATTGAATTTCAAAAGTGGGTCAAGCCCACTAAATTTAAATAAAATGGTGACATTAGTTTTGATAGGGTTAATTAAGTTGATACACATAAAACATTCAGTATAGAAAAGCGTTAACTAACGTGAATTACTCGTTTTGTCTTGGCGATATTTGGTACGTTTTCGGGTAACTTGGAGTGTTATTTGAATATGGGATGATTTATCTACATAACGAAATAAATGCTTGGAAATGTCTATTATATATATATTTTGGACAATTTAAACGTTTAATATTATTGGACTGGAGACGAATACAATATATTAGACTCTCGACGACTTTAATATATATTGATTCGTAACGAATACTTTTATTTAATTTTAATAAAATGTTTTGAGTAAATTGATTTATTTAAATCGCGATGACTTGGGGAAAAACTAATTTTATTAGTTAAACTCACCTTCATGTTTATATAAAGTTATTTGAGATATTGGGGTAAATACCGAAACGTACAAAATAACTTGTTTATTTGAGATGTTTGTTTGTCGTTAACTTCTAGAGTTGTCTTCCTTGGTTTGAGTTCTCGTCCGTATTCTCTCGAGTTTGTTGATGTCTCTCCTCTTTGGCGTGAGTTGTATGTCGAGTCTCTATTTTCTTACCACACCACACGAAACGTTAACACTAAACTTTTACAAACTTTGATACGAGTAATCCAAAAAAACTAAGACGTTTGTCTTTTGAAACTCTCTTACTTTACGAGACGTATTCTAAGATAACTACATACGTATTAGGTTGTGCCGTGAGACCCTAGTTGCCATGAGATTTTAGTTGCTGTTGCGTTAGGCTACCTTTGAGCTGTTGCGCTGTTCTACTCTCTGACATTGTTGTGATATTACATTGCTGGACTGAGGTGAGTTCTCGTAGCCCCTTTTTCAATTATGTTTTCCTTGGGGGAAGATGGTACTCAAATGATATTTTAACTGTTTTTTTTTTCATGCTGTGATTATACTGTTTTCATGTTTTTTGGACATTATGTGTGTTGATAAAATTATGTGCTACAATTGTTTGACTGTGTGTAACATTGATGCACAACTGTTAACTCTTTCGAGAGCCAAAACATTTGATAGATCTATCGGGGTAGCTCCCTCTGTGTGTACTGTTTGTGGTTGTAACATTGTGACAAGGTTCAGTTGGCGCGACATTATTTGGTTTCAACATTATTTGGTTTCGACATGTGCTTATAATTGGTTATCATGCTCACTTTTGTCCTACACTATGATATCACAGCTCAGCGGTTTTACTTTCAAACCTACGAGCTCACCAACTTTATGTTGACGTTTTCTAGTACCATTTTCAGGTGTTATTGAAGTTGCTTAGAAGGTTGAATATTGACTGGCTTAGCAAGACATAAGACAAGACCCTCCCGGATTATATCTCGTGGAGTTGCATTTGGATATTCCCTAGTGATGTTGTTTAACTTTGAGGCTTATGCATACCTTGGAGGTTGTACTTATCCCGGTTGTGGGAGTTTACGACTATTATCTATTGTATGTTATGCATGTAGTGTTTCTCTGTTGTGACACCTTGTGTTCTTAACTATGAAGTCATACCCCGTAAATGCCATTCCGCTGCGCCATTTTTGGGGTGTGACAGATTGGTATCAGAGACCAAGGTTATAGAGAATTAGGTGGTTTAACCTAGACTATAACCTAAGAATCCTCATATAGTTTGCATTATAGGAACTATGTGTGCGATTATGCGTATAGTATGACACAAAGTGAGGATGATAAGTAAATGCATCATGATGCTATCCTAAAAACGCCTGGCCAACGTTTTTATAATAACATGATGCGGCATGGACTTATCAAATTCATGGAATGTCAGATAGGAAGTTGAGTGTAGTAGTACGACACGTATACCGACCTATCCTACCTATCTCCTATTTAACGTCTATCAATGTCATACCTTGAGAATCATGCCTCCAAGAAGGTCGACTCGAGTTAACCGAGGTGTTCCACCACCGAGGGGTGGAAGGACTGGTGGATGAGGAGGTAGGGCAGGAGGTCGCGGCACGAGAAACGACGATACCGGCAATGAGACTCCTGACGTTGCTACCATTATCGCCCAACAACTACGGGAAACTGTTACCCACTATCGTCACCCAAGTTGGCGACCATATCAGCAACCAAGGGAACAACGTGAGTGGGAATGATCAAGCGACCAACGACGGTGGAAGTGATCACGTCAATGATGGGAACCATAACAACGGTAACAAGGGATGTACTTACAAGGAATTTACCGCGTGTAAACCGATGGACTTTGATGGCAATGGAGGTGCGATAGCTTATACTCGATGGGTCGAGAAGATGGAGTCAGTGATTGACATAAGTGAGTGTGCGAGTCATCAGAAGGTGAAGTATGATGCTTGTTCATTGATTGGAAAAGCATTGACTTGGTGGAATACGCAAATTCAGGCTAAGGGCAGAGAAGCTGCCATAGGGATGAGTTGGGATAAATTTAAGGCGTTGTTAAAAGAGGAGTATTGTCCAGACAATGAGATGCAGAAACTGGAACATGAGTTCTACAACCTTACCATGGTAGGAGCTAATCATACGACTTATACGGATCGATTCCATGAACTTGCTAGACTGGTACCTCACATGGTCACTCCTGAATCTAGGAGAATTGAGAGGTACATCTATGGTTTGGTCCCTGAGATTCGTGGGATGGTGAAAGCAGGAGTATTGTCTAGGATTGAGCCCCCTACCCTTCAGAGTGCGATACTGAAATCTGCAACTTTAACGGATGAAATGGTTAGGAATGGGACATTGTCCAAGAGTGGTGATAAGAGGAAGACCGTGAGTGAGCCAAGTGAGTAAGGGATGCAAGTAGTGACGATAAAAAGGCGAAATGGGGAAAAGGATTTGTGGCAACGAGCTCGGGCTGTAAGGGATATGAAGGTTCTCACCCTAAGTGTGCCAAATGTAACTACCACCACCTGGAGACTAAACCCTGCCTAGTGTGTTTCAACTGCAATCAGACTGGTCACATTGCAAGGGATTGTCGAGCAGTAGCCATGCAGGCGACTCCAATTAATGTCATCTACCCAAGGACATGTTTTGACTGCGGGAGCTTGGATCATTTTCGAAACACGTGTTCTAAGCTGAATAGGCCACAGGGGCAAGTGCAAAATAACCCAAATCAGGCCTAAGTGACTAATGGAACAAACACACATAATGAAAACAATGGCAACCCAGATCGTGGGCGAGTATTCTTGATGAACGCTGATGAAGGATGCCAGAAACCGAACCTCGTGACGGGTATGTTCTCCTTAAACGGTTATTAGACTATCATACTGTTTGACTCCGACGTCGATTATAGATTTGCTTCCACTTAGTTCATGCCTCTGTTAAAGGCGAAACCTAGTGTCCTAGTTCTTAGTTATGAGATTGATATTGTGTGTGACCAAAAAGGCAGAAACCGATAAGATGGTTCAAACTTTCACCACCTGATAGTAAGATCTTGGAGTGCGGAAATGCCATCCGTTCATTTTTGAGCAACCCCAAAAACTTTAACTAATTTTTTTTCTTTAAAAATAAAAATAAAAATAAAATAAAGTAAGCTATCTAACAACTTTTAACTTAATTTCATGTCAGTTCTTGTTTGATGAGATGTGAGATTAAGTTTACAGTTGCTACTTAGCTTAAAATTTTTAAAAGATTTTGCTCAAGAATGGACGAGGCATTTCATGAAGCCTAATCACCCGATGGTTACTAAAACCGCCTATTTCAGTGCGCCTAGTAGGACGAGCAGAAACCCAAAGATACCTCGCGTGGTTCGTGAAGTACTTCGTAAAGACCTGACATGATTCACCTCTCATTGACGAATTGAGCTTCTTATAAACTTAACCCCCGGAGCGGAACAAATTTCATGACACGCGATATTTCTCGAGGAAAGATTTCGAACAACAAATATTATTAGTTGAGAGTGCACGAGACTGATAACCCTAAAACTGCATTAAGAACGATATACAGGAAACTCGAGTTAAAGGATAAGTCTTTTAGTTTGATTAATGCCTCCGTAGTATTCAATGATAAGAAATCCAATTAGAGCGACATACATGAGGAGCGCCTTACCTATGATATCGAATTGTGACAGACGATTCACATCGTGATTTTGGTAGACCCTATAGGACGCAT
Organism: Artemisia tridentata subsp. tridentata; assembly: GCA_021014915.2. Lineage (NCBI taxonomy): Eukaryota > Viridiplantae > Streptophyta > Magnoliopsida > Asterales > Asteraceae > Artemisia > Artemisia tridentata. The sequence continues at coordinate 216,554,073 of CP139501.1, read as the reverse complement.
TAGGAACACGGTTAGATTGGAGTACGACCTACCATTCCTAGACCGATGGTCAGGGTGAGCATACTATCCGGCATTAAGAGATGGACTTAGAGCATGCACTGTTGATTTTGGGAGAAACATAAATACCCATCTCTTTTAGTTGAAGCTTCTCAACCTTCTAAATCTAAGCTCTGTGTGTTTATTGAGTTGTTTATTTGAAAGCGATCCAAAAATTGAGCCAACCTTCAAAAACGTTGAGTTTCTTTTCTTACAACTTGATACTTAACTTAATCCCATGACAGTTCTTGTTTGATGAGTTGTGGAGTTAAGTTAGGTTCAAGTTGTTCTGTAGTTTAAGGTTAGGTCCAACTTGATTTGAGCCTAATCTCATGACAGTTCTTGTTTGATGAGTTGTGAGATTAAGCTGAAATCAAGTTGTTACTGGGCTTAAACTTGTGGTTTAGCTTAACTTCATGACAGTTCTTGTTTGATGAGTTGTGAGGTTAAGCTAGACTTCAGTGGAGGCTCAACTTAAACTACCGAAAAGATGCCTAAGGTTTTTGACGGCTTTAATCAAGGACGGGAAAGCTTGCTTTACTGTGTGATTATTATGTGGTTTCATTTGTGTGACTTCTAGAGGTTAGGAAGTATTGATAGTACCAATTGGGAAGTAGCACCCGGTACTGTTTGGATTGACACCCACACCCTTACTCTCCCGTGTGCAACCAAATCGAAGGGTGAATACTATCCGATCAAGCAGACTCTTAGTCAATTGAATTTTGAGGACAAAATTCTGTTAACGGGGGTAGACTGTAGCAACCGCCAATTTTCCAGGTCCTTGCGTGACCTTAAGCTCAATATGATATACTTGTTTAGTTTATGTGTTCTCTATTATGTGTGCTTGTGAGCTAGACCACACAGCGCGAGTCGGCACAAATAAACCTAATAACGCGTAAAATATTGATTTTTAACGAGATAACCCGAACATGTGCACATTTATAGTCGTTTTAAGTGGAAAATTCTTCTAAAACTAATGAAGCAACTTGAATGAACCCGAGAATGGTGGTGACGCATTTTTCTAACCTCGATTGAGTTTCGTCAAAAATAATCAAGAAAACGTCATATTTTATTTTACAAACGTATTTGTTATCAAATTTAACGGAAAATCGTATTTAAAGTGAATGGTGACGGTTAAAAATTATTTCGGTGACATTTAATATTTTTCGGGAATAAAAACTAGTAACCTCGGGAAAGTTTAATAAAATTATACCGCTAGTCCTTGCACCGACCCCTCCTTTGAAAATAAATAAAACACAAGGACCTATTTACAATATCTGAAAACTACTCTATACTAATAACCCTAACCCTAGCACTATATATATGTTTTTATACCAATTCTAGGGTTCATAAAATCCCCTCTCAAATAAGCAGCCGACATCACCACTTCACCTCTCTCTTCTTTAACTTTTTCCGACCACAAATTCCGGCCAGTTGAGCCGCCACCGCCGGTCACCACCTCTCACAACCACCACCAAAATAAACCTTGAGATCTCCTCTTCATTCCTATGTGATTCACGCGCCAAGAAGGCATCTCCACCACTTGTTGCCGCCGCTGCTACGCGTCTCCGCCGCTTCCTCTCGCTCTCTTCTCGTCATGGTAAAACCGAGAAAAGCCCATTTTATATAATTTCTTTTATATACATCAGATTATTATTGTTATCGTTTTCGGATAATCGATGTTGTTAATGTTTGTCGTGGATTTATAAACCAAATAACACTCACTATTATTTTGGTCACTAAAAAACCGGATTTGAATGATAAAATGGTTAACGGTTCGTGTGGCAAGGAGATGATTTACGAGTATTGTTTGTCGTGAGGTTCTATTATTATCATCGTTTGATTTTTTTTTAGTCGCGGGTCAGCCATTTTGGTCTCGATTAACACTGGACTTTGAGTTTTATTTGGTGGTGTCTCGAGATGAATAATAAACCCGAGTGGGTTGTGTCTCCACTGGTGTGTATTCGCAACAAGTTAAAAGCACATGGGTTCGTGTATTGGTTTCGGGTTTGAGTCGTGGTTCTACAACCCACGTAGGGTGAGTTATGTTCGTTGTGGGTCTCGGCATGGTAAGATTAAAATAATCTTGGTTTTAGATGATTCTGTCGCAATATGGAAGAGGGTTAGGAGTCATGACTTTTTCTTGGTCTGTTTGGTTATTTCCAGCCGAATAGAACTTCTTTCGATTTGGATTTTATTTTGGGCATCGGGATTCGATCTTAAGTATTTTACAATCGTGTGCATTTGAGTGAGTTTGAATTCTAGTATAAATGTGAGTTTGTAGTACTCAGGTTCATAGGGTGCGTCTTGTTTTAATGGGTCATCAGGCCAAAAAGCCCACTCAATTTAAAATGGATACATTGAATTTCAAAAGTAGGTCAAGCCCACTAAATTTAAATAAAATGGTGACATTAGTTTTGATAGGGTTAATTAAGTTGATACACATAAAACATTCAGTATAGAAAAGCGTTAACTAACGTGAATTACTCGTTTTGTCTTGGCGATATTTGGTACGTTTTCGGGTAACTTGGAGTGTTATTTGAATATGGGATGATTTATCTACATAACGAAATAAATGCTTGGAAATGTCTATTATATATATATTTTGGACAATTTAAACGTTTAGTATTATTGGACTGGAGACGAATACAATATATTAGACTCTCGACAACTTTAATATATATTGATTCGTAACGAATACTTTTATTTAATTTTAATAAAATGTTTTGAGTAAATTGATTTATTTAAATTGCGACGACTTGGGGAAAAACTAATTTTATTAGTTAAACTCACCTTCATGTTTATATAAAGTTATTTGAGATATTGGGGTAAATACCGAAACGTACAAAATAACTTGTTTATTTGAGATGTTTGTTTGTCGTTAACTTCTAGAGTTGTCTTCCTTGGTTTGAGTTCTCGTCCGTATTCTCTCGAGTTTGTTGATGACTCTCCTCTTTGGCGTGAGTTGTATGTCGAGTCTCTATTTTCTTACCACACCACACGAAACGTTAACACTAAACTTTTACAAACTTTGATATGAGTAATCCACAAAAACTAAGATGTTTGTCTTTTGAAACTCTCTTACTTTACGAGACGTATTCTAAGATAACTACATACGTATTAGGTTGTGCCGTGAGACCCTAGTTGCCGTGAGATTTTAGTTGCTGTTTCGTTAGGCTACCTTTGAGCTGTTGTGCTGTTCTACTCTCTGACATTGTTGTGATATTACATTGCTGGACTGAGGTGAGTTCTCGTAGCCCCTTTTTCAATTATGTTTTCCTTGGGGGAAGATGGTACTCAAATGATATTTTAACTATTTTTTTTTTCATGCTGTGATTATACTATTTTCATGTTTTTTGGACATTATGTGTGTTGATAAAATTATGTGCTACAATTGTTTGACTGTGTGTAACATTGATGCACAACTGTTAACTCTTTCGAGAGCCGAAACATTTGATAGATCTATCGGGGTAGCTCCCCTCTGTGTGTACTGTTTGTGGTTGTAACATTGTGACAAGGTTCAGTTGGCGCGACATTATTTGGTTTCAACATTATTTGGTTTCGACATGTGCTTATAATTGGTTATCATGCTCACTTTTGTCCTACACTATGATATCACAGCTCAGCGGTTTTACTTTCAAACCTACGAGCTCACCAACTTTATGTTGACGTTTTCTAGTACCATTTTCAGGTGTTATTGAAGTTGCTTAGAAGGTTGAGTATTGACTGGCTTAGCAAGACTTAAGACAAGACCCTCCCGGATTATATCTCGTGGAGTTGCATTTGGATATTCCCTAGTGATGTTGTTTAACTTTGAGGCTTATGCATACCTTGGAGGTTGTACTTATCCCGGTTGTGGGAGTTTACGACTATTATCTATTGTATGTTATGCATGTAGTGTTTCTCTGTTGTGACACCTTGTGTTCTTAACTATGAAGTCATACCCCGTGAATGCTATTCCGCTGCGCCATTTTTGGGGTGTGACACTATGGGGGTGTTTGGATATGCACTTTGCAAGTAATATCAGTATATGATTCAAATTACCATAATAATATAATTAGTTGTAACATAAATGGATTAGAAGATAATGTTTGAATGTGCTTACGTCATTGAGGTTGCAACAAACAAAATTAGTTGAGCGTGAGAATAGCGGGAACCTTTCGACCCGATTGCCCAGTTTCCTTCTAGCTAATCTTTCCAATTTTTAACCATTTAACCTGTTAGAAATTAAACATGTCCTCAACAGACCCATTTATAACTAAAAGGGACGTTATCACCGCACCTATAAGATCATGTTTACCCCACCTGGTAATTAGAGCATCCAACCTAAACTGTCTATGTTAATAGAATATGATGTTAATTAATGACCTGATATTCAAGATCATCAGCTGCAAAATACATATCTGGTTGATGCTCCGATCTTGTCCCAAAGGGCATTCCAACATCTTCACCAAGGTTTCCCATCGAATGATTTTGAACTTTCATGGGCCTGAAATCTGTCGGCTCGGCTGATTAGATGACCTTTTCTGTGTTAACTAATCTTTGATGCTTTAATATCTATCATTACGTGCAATGGGACACATATCTGAAATGTAAAAAAGGAAATGCAGTGAGGAAAACAGTAGGCGGGGAAGAGTGTTGTTGATAGCTAAATTACATAATCAATTGACATGATACTGCTCCTAATCATTAGTGCTGCTAGGCGAAAGAGTTAGTACCGTTGTTGATAGCTAAATTACATAATCAATTGACATGATTCAAACACAAAACATAGCTAAATTACAGAATAAAAACAAATAAGGATTCCCACCTGAGCAGATTTGTACAATCTTCAAGTAATACGCAGCAGTACAAATAACATCGAATAGTACTAACTCGTTACGGTAGCAGTACTAATCGTTTTGAACTCAATTTTTCACATGTTTCGAGCAGTACAAACCTGATACGCCAGCAGTACAAACTGTTCACGACCATTAAGATAAAAATAAACAACAGAATGTCAAAATTGAGAATTATGATTACCTTGGTTCAAATCGAGATTTAAGATTATCTTTATTATGTGAAATTAAAAATAAAGAATTAATTACCTAATCAAAATCGAAAAATACACTGTTTAACATGATCTGAGGAGAGTCTATTGAAAACTTAATATTACCTTGGTTCAAAAGCTGTGGATGCATGCTTCATAATAGCGAATAAGATTATTGGCAACATGATAATGAGATTGGAGGCTGCTGGTGAATTTGTTTGGGTCTTTTTTGTTCCGGATTTGTGTTTTAGGTTTTGTGTGTGTTTTTGTTCCAGATTTGTGTTTGTGTTCTAGGATTATGAAAAAAATATACATATAATAATTTAATTTTATACCTGATCTATTCTTTAAATATAACTTAACAATATCAATTATTTAAGCATGACTTACTTTGTTTGTATTGTAAATCACCAAAACTGCCTTGGTCTAGTGGTTGAAGCATTTGTATGTGGATTAAATGACCCAGGTTCGATTCTTGCAAATGTCAAATTTTTAATTAATCCGAATTTTAATTGGCTAAAATAATGCTTAGGTGGACTAAATGTGATGACATGGCTTTTAATGACAATTACATGGCAATGACGTGGACTTATGTGGCATTATCTACGTGTAACGCCTCCTGTTATATATATATATATATATATATATATATATATATATATATATATATATATATATATATATATAGCATTATATATATATATATGTCCACCTCATTGCCATGTAATCATGATTTACAGCCATGTCATCAGTATTGTCCATATATCTATATTATATATAACAGGAGGCGTTACACGTAGATTAATCAAGATATGTCCACCTCATTGCCATGTAATCATGATTTACAGCCATGTCATCAGTATTGTCCACGTTGGCAATATGTTTTAATAAATTTCGTGTGCTTTTTGTATTTGAAAAAAAAAAAATACACTGTTGGGATTCGAACACATAACCTTATAGATGTTATGTGGTATCTTAACCACTAAACCACCACATTTTTTTGGAATATATTCTGCAGCTTCTAATCTATAAACCCTCCAACTACAATTTGACTAAAAAAACCCTAAGCCCATGAAAAATAATACATGATCATACAATCAGAATGTGGTATCTTAACAACTGAACCACCACATTTTTTTGGAATATATTCTGCAACTTCTAATCTATAAACCCTCCAACTACAATTTGACTAAATAAACCCTAAGCCCATGAAAAACAATACATGATCATACAATCAGAACACCTACACGTTAGGTGATGTTTGCTTTTTATACTGATGGTGTTTTTTTTTTTTTCTTTCAATAGGTTTCTGATGCTCATGAATCGAACCCACAAGTCACTCCGTGGCCCACGTGGTGCCATGATCTTTTACAGAAAAGGTCTCAAAGAAGTCAACAAACAAGGCAAAGAGGTACATATTTATAAATTGCTATTGCTACTTAATCACCTGAAGTTTGGGTTATAACTTATAAGTTGAAGATAAGAAATATTAACACTTTATTGTTAAAAGGTTATGTACGATCTTGAAGACAAGATCAACCAGGCTGTCTTTCCTGGACTTCAAGGAGGTCCACACAATCACACCATCACTGGCTTGGCAGTTGCATAAGCGATTGAGGAGATGGTCTTTTCACTTCATTGTTGGTGGTGAGTCCTCACTATGTGTATTTATAGTCTTTCATTAGTTCAAATTTAACGGTCTGAACCGCACCCCTATATTAGTGAACCAATATTTACATATTCACACAATTTTATTGGTTCTGTTTCTAAATTAATTATTTTGTAATGCAACCAGCCCGAGCACACAGTCGATATGCTTACACAGAAAGAATAATGATAATATCGGTATGTTTATATCTTTTCAGTTTCAACTCAAGCAATAATGTAGTGCACCATCCATAAGGTAGTTACCATCGCAATTCAACCTATCTAGGACTCTATTTAGAACAAGTTTTGATCTTTTTAAAATCCCTATTATGGTGTCGTGTACGTGTCAATGCCAACTAACTGGAATTGAATCTTGATATGACCTACAATCTAAATGGATGTGATACGTATAACAACCCGCAATTTTTCAGACTATTATTTTAATCAAATAATGCAAATTAAATAATTTATGACGATTTCTGATTTAAAAACGAGAGGCTATCTCGTTTTTTTTCTGAAGAACCGATACCGCACGCGTACCGACACCAATTTAGTAAAGGTTGAACAAAAAAAAAATCATCTTTGGGAGTCAACATATTTATTTTACATTAATATCGTAAAAACGACTTCAGAATATTATTTCTCACATTCACGTGAAACCGCGTTACTACAAATTTACCACAACTAAACGGGACACGGGGTACACTCAATACACTCTAAACCTAAAAACAAATAAAATAAACCACCCTTATCCTTATCCTCACATGTGAGGCTACCAAACTTGTCTGACTATCTCTTCTTCCCCATCGAAACAACCAACACAAGGAATAAGAAAATCTCCTTTGACTAATTCAAATGGGAGAATCAAGCCTATTTCTATACTTCTTTTTCTGATATTCATCTTCTTTTCTCCTATTCAATATTCACCGCACGCAAATGAGATTCCCTGCCACAATCTCATCTTCCATCACCATCAACTGTAGCACCTTTCTTACTTACCCAAGGCCACATCGAGACCCAAACCCCCCCAGGAGGTCAAATCTTTATCAAGTCCAAGGGAGATAACCATAAATGGTTAAGCTTTATCCCTGTTAGATCGAAAGTGGGTCAAGGATTTGCCATAGATTGTTTCCTTAAGAAGCTTGATTCCAGGAGAAGCAAATCACACAAGAAAACTCCAAACTCACTCAAACTAACATCTCACTCGAGTATACTCAAGGAAAAAGGAGGGTGTGATAAGCTTGGAATCAAGTGGGACTTCTTGTGGTGACATTGAATTCGACCCATCATCCATTCTTTTGTAAGGTTTAATCTTTGTTCTTGTTGTTTTGATTCATTTAACTCTCGAATGATATGTGTAATCTTGGTGATTTTCTTGTTATTGATTTACATCTCTCGAATTTATACATGTTACTATTGTAATTTTTTTCTTGAATCTATAAGAGTATGTGTCGATTATGTTGGTGTGGTATGACTTGAGAATGATTTTTTAAAAACTAATGTTGGCTCAAAAATCTTGAATCTATGTCGTTATTAGTTTAGTCATGAATCGGTTAAGTTATTCCCACAAGATGCTACTGTGAAATTATTGGGTCTTTGTTCGAATAAATTTGGGTTATAAGTCGGGAACTAGATTAGTCGATCTGTTCTTAAAAACATGTTACTGTAAATGTTTTGTATTGCTTGAATATGGGAAATTTGATGTAGAAGCCATACTAGACAAGTCTCTAGTCATGGGTTATGCCCACAATGTGTTTATGAATTTGTCTAAAAAGAAAGGTCTATTTTTAAAACGAATTTGGTGAATGTTTTTTAACCTTTAGTCTTATCGCTTCGTTCGATTCTGAAGAGTTCACTTGAGATGCGCTTGTGTGGTGTTGTAGGCGAATTGAGTAGTACTCAATTCGAGCCTTATCAAGGCCATTCAAACCCTTGAATGAACCCCAAAAATCCTATACGTGTTGCTTTCTTTAGGCTTAGTTAGTAACACTTGTGTGGAAATCAACATTTTAGTCGATTCATCATCATACGCGAGTGTTTGGTTCGTTGGTTCCCAACGAGACCAAAATACTAGTGCCTCTTGTACTATAAATCTTGGTCAAAGTCTCGTCTCAATCCATTGATCCTTGCTAAGTCTACTCGAAATCCAAAGGCAGTAGTGTATATGTATATATATACCTAGGCGCCAATATCATGTTTTTGAACACTGAATTGTGTTTTCCAGTAAAAGAAATGAGCTGGGAAACCCGCGCGTTGCCGCGAGAATGTGATGGTAAGTCTTGTTTGAAAGTTAGTCATTAAGGACTAAATTTTAAAAAGATCGATAAACCAAAGGACTATTTTTGAAAATGGAGTAAATTTGAAGAACATTGATAAACCAAAGGACTATTTTTTAAAATTAATTCTGGAAATAATATGATTTTTTACGTAAAAAGTCCCTAAAATTCTTAGCGCGTTGCATCGTTAGTCCCCGAAGGACCAACCTTGCAAATACATTTTCACCTTAGGGGCTAAACTGCACATAGGAACTTTTTTGACAGATCAAGAGTGTGATCATCTTATTCAATTGTTATGTATATATGCTTACCATTTTGTATTTTGTTATTGTTTTTTATGACATATATGTTAGGAATATAAATATTCAGATGAAGGCTCGGTCACCCCGAGTATCTATTTAGCATTTATATAGCTCGTAGGCTTATTAATATTAGATTAGTTAAAGTAATATTAGTTTAGTTATTATAGTATTTGTGGAGTGGGTCGGGTCTTTACCCACTGTCAGCTCACTCTACAGCCCGCTAGGGGCACCTAAAACTTGTAACTATAAATACCCCTTTCCACTAGGGAGAGGGTTGGGAGTTTTCACTCTTCTAATCTAACCTTCACATTTTCTCTCCACTCTCTCTCTCTCTCTAGAAAAGTTCTCATCTTCTCTTTATCTCTCTAAGATCCAATCCATCTTTTAATCTTGTGTTTGTGTTAAGAATTCTAGTATCCTACAATTGGTTTCAAGAGCCATGGTTAGATCATTTACAATGTGGATGCTCGAATTCTAAATTGGTTTTCTTTTGATTTTTTTTTCTCTTTCCGAATTCACAATTGATTAGTTGTTTCTCTTTCCGAATTCACAAACACAGATTTGCTCTCTATATTTTTGTTGCTTTGATGTGATTTGTTTTAACTAACAAATCTTAACATTGTGGGCTTTAATAGTAACACCATTTTATATTTTGGTCTTTAAATCCACTTGCATCTTGGGCTTGTATAGGTTAATGATATGGTTATTTCTTTTGTGTTGTTCGAACAGTAAGTCAGAACAATTGGTTTTTGAGTTTGGGTTAGAATATTACTTGGGATTACAAGTGCATTGTTTGTTGGTCTGTCTATTTCTTTTATGTGCTTGGTTGCGATTTGTGGGATTTCAAAGTAGCGGTTTGGCGTGGAAATTGTGGCAGTTTGGTGTGTAGCTGTAAAAGGAAAAAAGACAGAATCTGTGAAAATGACACTCTTGTTTCTTGTAATTGCGATTTGGTAACTCATTGTTGCGTTTTTGAGGAAAAAGCTGGTTGCGTTTTGGCCTAGATTCATATTGCTATTTGTTCTATTACTGAAAAGGGAAAAATACAACTGAAAAGTGAAAGAGACATTTTTGTCTCTTGCGTTTTGTCAGCTTGCTGTTGCGTTTTGAGTCAGTCTATTTGTGTGTTGCGATTTGGTTATTGAGCATTTTGCTACTTGCGATTTGTGGGTTGCGATTTGTCTTGTTGACCACTAATGCATACAATGATTCTCGTTGACCTCTGATATAATAGATCTTCATTGTTCCTTAAACTGCCAACTAATCAAATGAATGAGTTGAAAAACAGTTTTAACAAGACTAGACTCCACTTAAACCCAGTCAACCACAGCCAAGCAAACAACACAACAACAAAAACACTTTCGACAATACGGTTCATAGCCACAGTCAACAACAATTAAACATTAACAAATCCAAACCCATTCGAACAACAAGAAACAAAAATTCTTAAAATCATTACACGTTGAACCTAACACCTAACCCACATCATCTATCACAAATCTCATTGTTTTCAAACTACAACCCTAACAAGTAACCTACCTTGATTTTTATCCGATCTGGAAGTCAACACCGAACACAACAAATCATCTACCATTGACCTTCTCAACAAGATCTTGAAGCCCCTTATGCGTCATGCTAATTCGATAATCACCTTTGGTTGCTGCGGGTTGATTCACGGGTGTGAAAGAAATCAAGTGGAGTATTTGCAAATCGTTATTGACCATATCAAACACAAAGTGAGCGAATTTTTTGTTGGGGAGTGATTGTGTTCCAGGTAGAGCACACGATTAGGGGTTGATTTGTTGTGGCTGCGTGTTTTTTTCTTTGTTTGGATTAGGTTTCATTAGTTTTGAATTAGGGATTCTTGGGAGTTTTGTGGTATGACTGCGTTCCTGATAAAATATTAGGGATTAGGGATTAGGTTTAATGTAAAGGTGTCTCTTATACTCAAATCAGGGTATAAATTTAACTTTGGGCTGATTAATCTCGAAATTGGACTTGGGCCAGATTTAAGCTAGTCTAAGTTGGGCTGTTGATGGTTGATATCACAAGGACGATTTATTTTATTTTCGTGGACTAATAACCCAAGGACGATTTTAATTTTATTTTTTTTAATTGAAGTTCTAGGCATTATTTTGTTGGTTTAAGTTTTTATTTGGGGTGAATATTATTGGTTATTATCACGAGGACAAATTCCTCGGTTGGTAAAGAATTTTTAATATTTTGACAACGATTTTGATCGAGCTTCAAGATTCCGAGACTGACAATTATTGGTGGGTTGAGATATTTTCGGGCATATTGGATATAGTGATAAGCGACGGGTTTTATTCGGGTTTCAAAAACATGAGCATTGTCTGAAATTCAGTGTGACTTGTCTACCTCATCACTTAAACTCATATCAACCAAACCAAATCATAATCATAACATACTCAAGTAAACATTATCATTTCACGGTTTATTCTTGATTTGTGTAAAATCCCGCGAAAGAATCTATTTCTCGGTTTAAATCATAGAATTGTAAAACCCGAAATTTTGAACATGAAAAAAATTCCCAAAATACCCCTACGATTTTAAACTTTTGAAGAACGAATAACGATCATAACCTAAGTATTTAAATTCGTTAATATTTGAACCACCAACGTTTATTAAAATGTAAGCATTAACGTTTATTCTAAATCTGAAAGTTTAGCAATGTGCATATTAACGTGCTTTTCCTCAATATACTCGGCTATCAAATCATCTATCTCATAGAGATCCATTATCTAGAGACAATGTAGTATTCAATCAAATTTAATATGAAAATCATCACCTAATTGATTTAAATCACACAATAAAAATAAATGTTGACAACCTTCCGCCTATTTTTTTTCTTATAAAAGAACTTCACCTTTTTCTTTCTCTCTTCCATACGTATGCCTAGCAGCCCAATCTCCTTTAGACTCGGCCCACTTTGCAACCTATCTTGCCATTCATTTCTCTTTTATCAGCCGTATACCACATAGTTTCTTTCACACTTAAAACCCTAAAAACACCTACAAGTTGGCCGTTCGCTCTCAAGAAGAGCAAGTGTTACGATGGGAGTACGAAGGTAGTAACAAGGTGATGTGATCGTGAGTGTTCATTCGAAGGAGAATTTTGTTTTAGTTCGAAAGTTCTGCTGTGAATCTGATGTTCTTTGTTCGTTCCTTTAGATCCGACCCAAGGTATTACTTCACTTGTCATAAATGTTCTTGATGTGTCTATTCTTGTTCGTATAATATGAAGAACAAACTGTGGTGTCGATAATATGAATATAAGAATGAATAAATGTCACGTAAACCTTTAAATCTGGTCATTGGAGTCTTAATGTGATCATTATTCCACCTTAAAACCTGTTACTAATACCACTATTGAAACATGTGGAAATAGGGGCCCTAGGCCATGGAATCTAACGAGGGGCTGTGATTGCCTGTGAAGTTGTTAGGAATGTTTTGGCTCAGTGTGTGGGCTGTTTGAGCGTCGTGTGGGGGTGTCTAAAGCATAGTTATTAATCAGAATAAAAAGGAATAGGGCGTGTGTGGTTACATCGAGGGTAGCATAAATGTTGTCTTATGTGAGAGTGTTGTCTCGAAAAGAATGTTATAGCCGAGGGGCTGTTAGGGTGTAATCGGGACTAGGTTATAGTTGTATTTATATGTATGCGTGTGCATGGTGAGTAGAGGTTAACCATGTCACGCCCTTGTCATGTGGGTTCCTTTTGTTATACGCTTATGATTTAAGATATTGAGACTCTAATATGATGCATTATTATAAGACCTGAAACCTGATTTAAGCTTATCAGAATAAGTAAAGATGGACAAGGGTATGTGTGTTCACGTGAGTTAGAGATTGGGAAACATGCATGTGAAATAAGTAAAGTAGAGGTGTGAGTCATAAAAAAGGGAGTTAGCATGCAAGTGGATGGCTCATTATTTATGACCGTCTAAAATGGGGTAGTGTGTTTAGTATCGTTATGGTGATTGTCAAGGGATGTACACGTGTACACACATTTTTTTGTTGTTGTTGTTGTCAAGAGTGGTTAACATATTTGCAAACTGAACAAAAGGGGGGCAAGAGGTGTATTAGATGATTGGCTAAAATGATAGGTCACGTTTAAATTTGTGTAAGTCTCGTCAAAGATATAGGACGAGAAGGGGTTGTTCTCGTTAAGGTCAAATAGCATAAAAGATGTGTCTCGTAGGGTTTGGGTAACGGTCATATTTTTTTGGGAATTGTTTTGAGTTCGAGAGGGCTAGGGGGATGTACCTCAATGTGGTTGAAGTCGTCAAGAGTGGGATGAGTTTGCATGTGTGTGTGTATGAGATCGTGCAAGTGTGTGTGAGCGAGTTTGCTCCAAATTTTATTAATCCGAAGCGGGTCTAAAGAGTTCGTTAAATCGACAAAAGCCTAAGTTGGTATTTCATGAAATTAAGTTACTTGTCCAACCCTAAACTATGATAAATATAATTATTAACCTTTAAGTTTACTTAATTGTCATTTGTAACCCTAAATATGAAAGCTTACCAAACATGGAAAACTACTATAAAAGTAAAGTTACTAGAAATGGAAAGCCGACTAAAATAAGTAATCTGAATTAAATAAGCTTTTAATAAGACAGTCATGAATTCGTGTAGATTCGCTGAAGATGGAGTTTGCTTCCGACCTTCATATTTCTGTTGTGTTTCCTTTCGGTATAAGGTACAGATATTCTGACCTTCCTTATAAGGTTTCTCATGATCTCTTTCATATTCTGATCCGTTAGTTTCTGATCTGATGCCATTGCTATGATTCCCTTTGCTTGAACCTCCTCAATTGAATCCATTTGATATGACCTCTGATATGAATCTATGTTATGAAATCCTTTTTAATTATACCATGGAAATGTTTTGAGAAAAACCAATTTAAAAAGATGTTTATAAATGATGCGAAACTACTTTTATATGAAAGGTTACTAACTTTTGTGAACACTATATTTTGAAGACTAGCTTTATGAAAAACCGTTTTGAAAGACTATTTTTATGAAAACTACTTTAAAGGATCGTTTTATGAAAATCATGAATTAAAGGATTGTTTAAAATGGATTTTTGATAGAAACTTCTGAAACAGACTTTTGATCTGAACCATGACTTGATTATTGAATATGAACCTTGATCTGATAAAATCTGATTTGGACCTTTGATATTACTTCTGAGATATTTGATATGAACTATCTGTTATGAGCCATCTGTTATGACACTCTGATTTGATATGATATCTGACTCTTAGTTTGATACCCGAGCCAAAATCTGTTTCCTAGCCATGAAGGTAACATGGCTGTGTCATTGATGTGCCAATGGCATGACTCTAGGGCGGTAGAGTGATGTTCCGCCACGTCCCCTTATCTGTTATCTGATATGCGCATTATATTATTTTGGCCACTATTTATCTGCGGGGGCGTATGGATGCATCCTAGATCTGTTCTGTTTAGTGGATTACCTATATATATGATTTGTTATTGTCTGGTGACTGGTGCTTGTGTGCAATACACGCCTTTCACATATATCTGGGAGCTAGCTACTCCATTTGAAGAATGAGGACACCCCTCATATTATCTGATTATCTGAGAGGTCTCTCCTCTATATGATTTGAAGATTTATGGTTATGATATGATATGATCTGTTTCTGAGCTCGTGGTGGATTACTATCCCTTTTCTCTTTCCTTTATACTTATTCATTGATTTATCCCTTGAACCATATTACATCTATTTGACCTTTGTTTTCTGTTATCCTGTACTATTCTCTATACTGTTTGTTATCACTATATCTGTTCACTGAGCTCTCGTAGCTCAGCCGCATTTCTTTTCCTGCGGCAGGTTTTGTTGGAAGCTAGGTAATGTGTGGAGAGTACCTTTGGACTTAGAAGACTTGATAGCTGTTCTGGATTTAGAAATGACTAGAAGTTATTATTCTTATTTCGAAATTAGTATTTATTGGAAGTTCATTTGTAACCCTGTAGTATCTGTATTTCAATTGTAACCTTTGAGAAATCTTGTATTACTATAGATGTATGCTTTGTTTTGATCTGATATGAAACCATTATTGTGATATCTTTACCCTTGTCGGGTTGGGGTGTTACAATTTATGGTATCAGAGCGACAGGCTGCGACTCGTAATACATTTACCCTTGACCTGTGTAAGTTAGACCACTAAGTTTCCACTGTAGGCGCTCACCAGATAACCTTTAAGATTTTGCTTTAGGATTTCCCTATAGGACCTTAAGTTCTGACCAGTGAGGAATGGGTAGACTATAAGGCTTTTGTTTAAGTATCATTGCTTCCGCATCACTCTGATCTGTGCCCTGCTTGTTGAGATCACTTTTGGAGATTGAAAGCTCACGCTTTGCACCACCTAAGATTCCGACTCCGACCTCTGATTCTTTTGTTAATCATTTTGATGTCTCTTCGGGTATTCTGAGAATCTCCATGACGATAACCTACTTGATACATTCTGTTACTTGCTTTTGATAATCTATGAATCTTCTGACCCTATCTGAGTTCGTCTTAACATCTCCGTTCCCATGAGAAGTCTGGTGGTGTTTTAACCACGAGTATAAGAATATTTTTCCTCTCACTTCTGAACGATAAGACTTGCGTTGTCGACCTGTTTTCATTGGATAGCTAATTTTGATTTTGTTCTGATAAAGGATAGGTTGATTGATCATTGACAACTACTCTCCTATGTTTCACCTTCGGTGTTCGAACCCATTTTGAACTCCTTACCATGATTTTCGATTGTTAAACTTTTGCTACCACTACCTGATTTTGATCATCACTTCCGGTCTGTTTGATACTTCTCCAACTATCCCGAAAGTCA
Source organism: Artemisia tridentata subsp. tridentata (assembly GCA_021014915.2). Taxonomy (NCBI): domain Eukaryota; kingdom Viridiplantae; phylum Streptophyta; class Magnoliopsida; order Asterales; family Asteraceae; genus Artemisia; species Artemisia tridentata. The sequence continues at coordinate 216,537,913 of CP139501.1, read as the reverse complement.
TTTAACCCTAATGTGTTTGACACATTCTATGAATTCATTACCCGTGCTAGATGAAAATGTATCATCTGATACTACTCTGTCTTGCAACGTCCATTATTACTCCTATAAGAACTCTGGTGATTATTAACCATGGATATGGGAGGTTTATTCCCTCCTTTTGAATAACGAATCTTGCCGTCAATTAGTTCCCTTTGGAAGGATATGACGATAATTTTGTCCCGATGCGAAATTGGTAACTGAGCATGATGATGCTGATAACTGATATTTGGTACGCCTGACTTTTGACAGTTATGCAATGTTCGATGATTTCCAACCTACCTGCCACTTTGGTTAAATAACTAAACAAGTTTCCAACACCTTGAATCGTTCACTTGTCTGTCTCAACACTTTGAGGAACCATGTAATTGACCTTGATATATGAACTACCTATCTGTTTTACGACCGTGCTTATCCTACGAATCTGTTTACTTTTGATATATTCGATTTTGAGGTCCTTAAGTTATGGAATGGCTGACTCTTCATAAAGCTGCCAGAGACTACCGTATCTGATGTGTGACTTTAGAAATCTATTTCCATCCTACTTTTGTTATGATAACCTGTAACCGCTCAAATCTGTTAAGCTTAACGCCGCTATGGAAACATTTATCTCGATCTAAATTAATTGTCAAACTTCTCCTGACACCTATTAGTACCCACCCTTAGAAAGCTTTGGCATTGGAAGTTTTGTTGTACAAATATTCTGGTGTATTCTGATGAAACTCTTAGGATTCCCTCCTACTCGGGTGATAGAGTTTTCATTGAACTAATCTCAATTGACGAACCATGATGCTATAGAAGTTGAGAGATTGAAGGAGCTAATGGAATATGATTTTGTTCACCCTAGTGTTCCTTTTGAATACCCCTATTAGTTTATGAAGAAGAAAGAGAAAATTGTGTGTCAGCGTATCGACTATCGTAAACCTAACCGTATCACTATCGTGATCATCTTTCATTTCAGCGTATCAATGATTGATTTATTCTATCTTTGTAAATTCCGTATCAGACGGCCTCATTTAATGTTTGAAGGACTGAAGAAGCAACCACAAGAACTTCTAATAAGGGAGATGACTAACTGAGAGTAACCTCCGTGAAGCACTACAGTTTTATTTGTATGAAGTTTTCCCTGAGGCGATTTATGAAGCTGCTTTAGTACCCGTCGTGACCATTATGATTTTTAAATAATGTCAATTGTATTGGCTAATATAATCATGTTTTCGTGAGTATTTGAACAAATTGTCATAGTATGACATTGTGTTGTGTTCAGAGACGGAAGATTGGAAAACATTTCTTGCAAGACAAAGGTGGTGGCGGACATAGAAGGAGAATGTAATCGGGTTGGCGAATTTTGAACTGTACTAGGAGACCTGTCGAAGACACGCAAACTTGCTTCTCTATTCATTTTAGTTGTACTAAGATGAATTGATAGCAGAAGCAGATTTGTAGATGGAAAGATGCACAGTGATCATGTCAAAGATTCACGTTACTACACCACAGTTTCAAGAAGAAGTGCCGAAGCCTTGAGGGACCAGACTCAATTTTATCATCCCTTTTCACCATATGATCAGATGGACAAGCGTAGACAGACAACTCGGACTTGGAGGAAATTTTGAAGTCATGTATTTGAGTAGACGATTTTGGATTAAACATTTGTGGTTGGATGAATTAATCTCGTGAAGGATGAAGTTATTGATGACGTATTTACTTCTGCTTAACCCACTTAAGCTCCCGTTACCTGATGATGAGATCCTTTGAATGATTCGGGTTCTCCATTAGTATTTCCGTTTAGTGTTCTTTCTGCGTATGTTGGATGACGGTTTTGACATGAGCATTTTGATGTATTGTGGAAGACCTGACGCTTTGGACGACGTGCTTCATTTGACGCTTACAAATTCTGTTCCGTTATTTGTACGTTTTGTTTCTCTGATTTTGAATTCGTAATGGTGATCGATTCGGACCAACCCTAGGGAATGGAAGGACTGTTAGGTGGTTAAGATAAGTTGCTATTTCACGACTTGAGATAAAGTATGGTCATCATGAGGGCATATTTATATGATGCTAGTATTATGACGTCTGGCCAACGTGATAATACTTACATCATATAACGTACACTTATTGTGACCATAGGATATTTCGAGGAGTGACTTAGAAGCCTTAGAATTTCTGATATTTGATTGAGACTTTAGGTTCGTTCTACCTATATGCTTAATCTGCCTTCACCGTTATACGATTTGATACGTCTGGATACTTGACACGCGTTTGCTGACCTCTGTGCTTCCGATAAGAATCTTAGGTTCTATTGTAGAGCTTTCTGCCATTTGATATTATCAAACAATCTGCTTTCTGTCTGTATGGATTCGATCTGTTACTATGAAGAAGTACACCTATGTTTTGCTATATATATGTCTCACATTCGATGAATATGTTCATGATGATCTGTTATGAATTAAGATATGATGATTTAGGATTCTGAGAAAATAAGACCTGTCTGTTATGAGAATACCTTTGAAAGGTTATATTGAAGACGAGATTATTTGAAAATCTGAAGAGTTAAGTATATTTATCACCCTTATATTTCTGCGATTCGGTATGTTCTCATCTGATTTGTCTAATCAAATTCCTCAGACGATATATCCGTCAAATCCTACGTCTTCCATGTATCCCTTACGAGGGGATACACTTATCATCCGTTACATATGACATCTTATCCGTTAGATTAGATTCAACCTGATATGTCTCTTTTTGAGGAACCCGAACCTATTTGATCGACAAGATAGAGTCATGAGAAACAAGTCATTTACACTTCCGTTCACAGCCCGTTGTGTTTCTGTTTTGTTTTCCCTTCAATTTTCGAGGACGAAAAATTTTTTTTAGAGGGGAAGAATTGTAAAACCCGAAATTTTGAACATGAAAAAAATTCCCAAAATACCCCTACGATTTTAAACTTTTGAAGAACGAATAACGATCATAACCTAAGTATTTAAATTCGTTAATATTTGAACCACCAACGTTTATTAAAATGTAAGCATTAACGTTTATTCTAAATCTGAAAGTTTAGCAATGTGCATATTAACGTGCTTTTCCTCAATATACTCGGCTATCAAATCATCTATCTCATAGAGATCCATTATCTAGAGACAATGTAGTATTCAATCAAATTTAATATGAAAATCATCACCTAATTGATTTAAATCACACAATAAAAATAAATGTTGACAACCTTCCGCCTATTTTTTTTTTCTTATAAAAGAACTTCACCTTTTTCTTTCTCTCTTCCATACATATGCCTAGCAGCCCAATCTCCTTTAGACTCGGCCCACTTTGCAACCTATCTTGCCATTCGTTTCTCTTTTATCAGCCGTATACCACATAGTTTCTTTCACACTTAAAACCCTAAAAACACCTTGATGAAGCGAAAAGTGTACCGCTTTTAGGGGGTCATTTAAGCCCTAAATCGTATTTATTTGATCAAATATTGCCCTAAATCGTTCCTTTTGTCATTTTAGGTACTTTGGAGAAGAAATCTGGAAAAGGAAGCATTTTGGACGTTTTTGGAGCATAAAAGTGAAGAAAACGGCAAAGTCTCAAAATTATGCTGGAAACTACATTTGACGGCGTCAGGAATTGCTCCAGACGGCGTCATGGCTTGGCAAAAGTGGTGGATGTGAAAATTACTCATGATAAGCCAGAGAATTTTGCATGGAAATTCTGACGGCATCACCCTTTAATGTGATCAAGGTCGTCACGGCTTAAGCTAAAGTGGGACGGCGTCAAGCCATATTCTGACGGCGTCAAGCCTTGATAAGCCAGAACGGATTTTGGAGGTCTAAAGAGGGACGGCGCCAGGAAGGCCATCCGGGAACCCTAAAAGCGGCGAGGTGACGGCGTCAGAATCTACAACGTGACGCCGTCAGACCTTATACTCTATATATAGTTTTGCAATTTTTTGTCATTAGTGTGGAACTTTGTGTGTGAAAAACCCTAAGACGATTTTAGCAGCTTTTTCAAGGCTTTTTGCCTTGAGATCTTCCATGTTACATTGAAGATAAGTTATCAATTAATCATTCAATCATTCAATATGTCTATGTGTTGTTTGATTCTATCTTGTTCTTGTCTTTTGTTTAACATGCTAGGCTAGGTTTTCTTTGTGTTTGCTTAGATCTAATGAAACCTAGCTATTGATTATTGGTTATTAGTGTGTTATTAGTTGTATTGGATGATTGTTTATCTATGTTAGGCTTAAGAAAACTGGCTAACCTCCTATTCGGTAACTTGCTTGAACGTCTTAAGAAGCATGAACCAATGCGTACTAAGGTTTTTATGGTTGTATTTAATGCACAAGTGAATTCTAGTGATCCCATGTTAGGAGCTTCCTAGCCGGCTCGACATAGGAGTGAAGTAGGAGCTTGTAGAGTTGGGGAAGTACGTACGCCACCCCACGATTGGTATTAAGGAATACACCCGTCATCCACGCGATTAATATACACTAATCAACCGATAAAAGATAGTTAGGGAGTAAGGAAATCTAAGTAAACACATTTCTCTCCACATAAGTTTTACCAACCTTTTCATTTTCTGTTATTTTATTTTATTTGCATTCGTAGTTATTTGGGTTAGTTGACTAGCAACTAATTCCGCCCACTCCTTCAAACCCGAGATTTTACTTGCTTTCATAAAATTATAAAAACACAAAAAGAATCTTCTCTCACCCCTAGACCTATTAGAGTAGTTTTTCAATCCTAACGACACTATTCCCTGTGGAGAACGATCAATCCCCCGTACTTACCACTACACTATACTACAACGGTCAGGTACACTGCCTGGTGGGGATTGCAAACTTCTCAAGATCCCTTGAGAGGTAAAACCTGTTGTAAGGTCGCAAAACCACGCATCAAGTTTTTGGCGCCGCTGCCGGGGAGTAGTTATTGCTTAGGTTGAAATTTTATTTTTATTAGGTCTACTCACAAGATTCCTATCAAGTGAGATTTTTTCTTTTTATTTTGTAGCTTTCTCGTAGTCTATCTTTTTCTTTGTGCCCTTTGTTTGTAAAATCATTTTCATTTGTCACCATGGCGGATGAAATTCCATTTAGATCATTAACAATAGAGGAACAATTACTTTACACGGATAGATTTGCTTCCTGTTGTTCCAATGAATTTTTAAGTGATCTTAGATATATACAAGAGGAGATGGGTATAAAGTTTGATAGGTTTGATGAATTATGTGCATGTGTGGCTTCTATTAAACAATCATTGTTAGGATCAACTCCTTTTAATAAGACCCTTTGGAAAAATTTTGAGGAAAGCCTCCTAACCGTGAACCATAAGTTTAATGAATTAATGGGTTCGTATACATCACAACTTGAGGAAACAATTGAAGAGGATTTAGCCGAACATGAGCATATTGAGCAAAGAGACCTAGGTTTTATGATCAATGACTTTGAATCTCAAGGAACACATGATGAATCCTTTAGGCAAATTGAACATAGTAATCATGTTATCGGGGAAGATTCTTATGAATCGGACTTAGAACTTGAAATGGCTAGAGAAGGATTTGAGATACTTAGGAACATGTTTGGGTTAGATTCTACTAAAACACATGATGTGGATATAATTGATATAGAGACAAGGAAGGATGAGGTAAATAACACAAACCTACAAAGTACACCACAAGTCCTACCATCATTCGAGGCATACACACCGCCCGTGACTTACCCGGAAGAAGTAGAAGGGACTATAGGAACCCCAATTGAAGTAGAACCTTTGGAAGAAACACAACTAGAAGAAATAGGTTTGAATACTTGTAGTCACAACCTTTCTTTTAGTTCTATGGAAGTTCCTAGTTTTGATGAACCGGAGCCTCAACCGAGACCCTTACCCAATTTTCCATCCTTGGATGAAAAGTTAGGAATTAAAATAGGTCCCGATCCACCCATCAAACCATATAGTCCGGGTAGTTTTACGATAAAGGTAGTAGACTCTAAGCCTTGTAGAGAGGAATCCAATATAGGAGTGAACCATGACCTTATATACTTACATCACCCATTCATGATTGATCACAAGAAACATTATGGGTTTAAACCGGGTTTATTAGGTCAAGATGGATTCCCAACTAGGAGTCTCTCGAAGTTGATAGAAGATGATCCATTTCTAGGAGAAAACTTCAATTCACCCATTGACCCATTTGAACTAAGTAAGGTTATGATGATTGGATCCCACATCTTTGAGCATATAATTCATCCACCACTCTTTCCTCACGTGGCATACTCATACCGAGAAGGTGTGTATCGCTACTTCCACCCGCACTTAATCCTAAATGTAGGGAAAACCTCCCCTATTTCCGTTAAATAAGGGTAGAGTCAGGCTCGTGACTCGAACAAAAACAAGCGCTTCTTGGGAGGCAACCCAAGCTTTATTTGCTTTGTGTGTTTATTTATTTGTTTGTTTGATTTTATTTGTTTCCGTATGTATGTTAATTTTTATTTTTATTTGATTCATGTTCAAAACTAAACTGTGAAAATGCTTTATCTTGTTTTTAACTTCGTCTTAACTACATATAAAGGTATTTTGCAAAAGTTAAGTGTAAGGGAAATCCAAACCGGTTTATTAGAACAAATGAACATGAATCGTAATAATAATAAATTAACATACATATTAGTATTTGTTTGAGTCAAATGCTTGTATCGAGTCATAATGATGTTTTGCAGGATTTCCAGGAAGTAAGGTATAGGTTTTTCCAAAAATTTTCCGGAAACTTAACATGAGAATTCTGTCAGATCATTTCTGACGGCGTCAGGATTTACAACCTGACGGCGTCAGGTTTAATTTTCTGAAAATTTTTGAAAGTTTTGTTTTCATAAAAAGTTTTTATTAAATCTCTAACTTATAATCTCCAGGAATCTGCAAAACTATCATTCCACAAGCATTATATCCTTTATATATAGAGTTTATCCCGCCGATGTTATGCAGGTTTTCGTGTTTGTTTTCTCAGGTTTAACAGGTTATTTTGGACAAGGAAATGTTTGTTGGATCAAGCTTATGGCGATGCATTAGTCATGGAGCTTCAACATTCTCTTGGAAGAAGATCTAACCATGTTGCCACATTATCCACCGAGCGAATCAGGGGAGTATTTGATTTCATTCTTTTACTTTTTTACTTTTACATTTGTTATTTGAACATTGGGGACAATGTTCATCTTAAGTGTAAGGGGGGGGGGGGGGGTAAAAGTACGATACTTTAGAGAATACAATTGCACTTGATTTTTGTTTTTTTGACGGTAGATGTGTAATAAAACTGAGATAAATACCTGTTAGGGCAATTTTAGTGCCAAATTTAAATTTTTTTACAACATTTCGGAGTGAAACTTTAGTTCTAATAAGCGTCTCACGGATAGGAGTTATATGACTAGCACAAAAACCGTACCACTAAAAAAAATTTCACCCCCAAATATGTGAGGTTCGCCCCTAGAATTGGTAGGAAAAGCACTTATGCTATGATGTGTGTACCGGTAGCACTTAGATTCTAGAACTTGCGTTAGGACCATTCTGAGGCTACAAGTGAGACTACATTCGTGTAGTTAGATTTACTACATGATAAGAGGCATTAGGATTAACCCATTGTTTTACACTTGTGTTTTTGTTATAATTACATTGGCTACATTGGTCAAGTAATTCTCCCATACCCTTTGCGTTGTACTCATTTTTAGTACACGATACCCCTAGTACACCCCTCAGAGCCTATCTTTTCGTTTCGACCTTTAAGCATTTTACTTAAAGGAAGAATTTGTTACACCCCACTTAAATGTACACCCAAATCGCCTTAGCCTACCTTGTATGCACTCATTTTTAGTGCATTATTGTGACAACATTTGTTTAAACCCCAAGTTAATTATCTAATTGATTACATGGTTTCTAAGTCGAGTCATATCCTTGTACATATTGTTTTGGGACGATTGGGACTCATGGGTAAAGTACTAGTGTAATGGAGTAATGGGGAAGAACAACATTATTACCCCCATATGTGCTAAATATTTTAAAAAGTACTCCAAGTTTTTCAATTATCTTAATTCGAGTCATTAGAATAGTTATTTGTAAAGTTATGTAAAAGTTCAAGTGTAAGGGGAATGCAACGCCCCTATGATGTATTATTTTGGATGGTAGGGCAAAAGTGTATGAAAAAAAAACAAAAAAACAAAAAAATCGAAAAAATCAAGAAAAATACAAAAAAATGAGAAAAATAAAAATAGAAAGAACATACGGACTACCATCCCGTTTCATTTTATGTTTTTGTTATTTTGTTTTTAGCTTAAGATTGAGTCGAGTCTTGGCTTAGCAACATTGTATAGTACATGTAATTAATCAAGATCTTTAACTCGCCACTAGTAAAATATCCTTTATCCAACAAAACCGTGTTTATCATATCCCTACACCTAACGTTATAACCCTTGTAAAAGCCCTCTTTGATAGTTTATCTTAGGTGCTTATGCCTAGTGGAGGAGGTTTTTGATCCTTTCCCAAGCCTATGGTAATCTATTTGCTATGACAGGTAGTGAGAGATAATATCCGTTTTCATTTATGAGATTTATTTTGATGACACTTGAGAGATGTGGGTATCAAAAAACACTACTTGTGAGGTGCTAGTATGTAATCTCCGTGCTTATTATGATTAAAGTGGAACGACTAATTGTTGTAATTACTTTTATATTAACATTAAATGACCCCTAACTTGTATTTTGATTAGAATAAAAGCGCATTTGCTTGAGGACAAGCAAATCTCAAGTGTAAGGGTATTTGATGAAGCGAAAAGTGTACCGCTTTTAGGGGGTCATTTAAGCCCTAAATCGTATTTATTTGATCAAATATTGCCCTAAATCGTTCCTTTTGTCATTTTAGGTACTTTGGAGAAGAAATCTGGAAAAGGAAGCATTTTGGACGTTTTTGGAGCATAAAAGTGAAGAAAACGGCAAAGTCTCAAAATTATGCTGGAAACTACATTTGACGGCGTCAGGAATTGGTCCAGACGGCGTCATGGCTTGGCAAAAGTGGTGGATGTGAAAATTACTCATGATAAGCCGGAGAATTTTGCATGGAAATTCTGACGGCGTCACCCTTTAATGTGATCAAGGTCGTCACGGCTTAAGCTAAAGTGGGACGGCGTCAAGCCATATTCTGACGGCGTCAAGCCTTGATAAGCCAGAACGGATTTTGGAGGTCTAAAGAGGGACGGCGTCAGGAAGGCCATCCGGGAACCCTAAAAGCGGCGAGGTGACGGCGTCAGAATCTACAACGTGACGCCGTCAGACCTTATACTCTATATATAGTTTTGCAATTTTTTGTCATTAGTGTGGAACTTTGTGTGTGAAAAACCCTAAGACGATTTTAGCAGCTTTTTCAAGGCTTTTTGCCTTGAGATCTTCCATGTTACATTGAAGATAAGTTATCAATTAATCATTCAATCATTCAATATGTCTATGTGTTGTTTGATTCTATCTTGTTCTTGTCTTTTGTTTAACATGCTAGGCTAGGTTTTCTTTGTGTTTGCTTAGATCTAATGAAACCTAGCTATTGATTATTGGTTATTAGTGTGTTATTAGTTGTATTTGATGATTGTTTATCTATGTTAGGCTTAAGAAAACTGGCTAACCTCCTATTCGGTAACTTGCTTGAACGTCTTAAGAAGCATGAACCAATGCGTACTAAGGTTTTTATGGTTGTATTTAATGCACAAGCGAATTCTAGTGATCCCATGTTAGGAGCTTCCTAGCCGGCTCGACATAGGAGTGAAGTAGGAGCTTGTAGAGTTGGGGAAGTACGTACGCCACCCCACGATTGGTATTAAGGAATACACCCGTCATCCACGCGATTAATATACACTAATCAACCGATAAAAGATAGTTAGGGAGTAAGGAAATCTAAGTAAACACATTTCTCTCCACATAAGTTTTACCAACCTTTTCATTTTCTGTTATTTTATTTTATTTGCATTCGTAGTTATTTGGGTTAGTTGACTAGCAACTAATTCCGCCCACTCCTTCAAACCCGAGATTTTACTTGCTTTCATAAAATTATAAAAACACAAAAAGAATCTTCTCTCACCCCTAGACCTATTAGAGTAGTTTTTCAATCCTAACGACACTATTCCCTATGGAGAACGATCAATCCCCCGTACTTACCACTACACTATACTACAACGGTCAGGTACACTGCCTGGTGGGGATTGCAAACTTCTCAAGATCCCTTGAGAGGTAAAACCTGTTGTAAGGTCGCAAAACCACGCATCACACCTACAAGTTGGCCGTTCGCTCTCAAGAAGAGCAAGTGTTATGATGGGAGTACGAAGGTAGTAACAAGGTGATGTGATCGTGAGTGTTCATTCGAAGGAGAATTTTGTTTTAGTTCGAAAGTTCTGCTGTGAATCTGATGTTCTTTGTTCGTTCCTTTAGATCCGACCCAAGGTATTACTTCACTTGTCATAAATGTTCTTGATGTGTCTATTTGTTCGTATAATATGAAGAACAAACTGTGGTGTCGATAATATGAATATAAGAATGAATAAATGTCACGTAAACCTTTAAATCTGGTCATTGGAGTCTTAAAGTGATCATTATTTCCACCTTAAAACCTGTTACTAATACCACTAATGAAACATGTGGAAATAGGGGCCCTAGGCCATGGAATCTAACGAGGGGCTGTGATTGCCTGTGAAGTTGTTAGGAATGTTTTGGCTCAGTGTGTGGGCTGTTTGAGCGTCGTGTGGGGGTGTCTAAAGCATAGTTATTAATCAGAATAAAAAGGAATAGGGCGTGTGTGGTTACATCGAGGGTAGCATAAATGTTGTCTTGTGTGAGAGTGTTGTCTCGAAAAGAATGTTATAGCCGAGGGGCTGTTAGGGTGTAATCGGGACTAGGTTATAGTTGTATTTATATGTATGCGTGTGCATGGTGAGTAGAGGTTAACCATGTCACGCCCTTGTCATGTGGGTTCCTTTTGTTATACGCTTATGATTTAAGATATTGAGACTCTAATATGATGCATTATTATAAGACCTGAAACCTGATTTAAGCTTATCAGAATAAGTAAAGATGGACAAGGGTATGTGTGTTCACGTGAGTTAGAGATTGGGAAACATGCATGTGAAATAAGTAAAGTAGAGGTGTGAGTCATAAAAAAGGGAGTTAGCATGCAAGTGGATGGCTCATTATTTATGACCGTCTAAAATGGGGTAGTGTGTTTAGTATCGTTATGGTGATTGTCAAGGGATGTACACGTGTACACACATTTTTATTGTTGTTGTTGTTGTCAAGAGTTGTTAACATATTTGCAAACTGAACAAAAGGGGGGCAAGAGGTGTATTAGATGATTGGCTAAAATGATAGGTCACGTTTAAATTTGTGTAAGTCTCGTCAAAGATATAGGACGAGAAGGGGTTGTTCTCGTTAAGGTCAAATAGCATAAAAGATGTGTCTCGTAGGGTTTGGGTAATGGTCATATTTTTTGGGAATTGTTTTGAGTTCGAGAGGGCTAGGGGGATGTACCTCAATGTGGTTGAAGTCGTCAAGAGTGGGATGAGTTTGCATGTGTGTGTGTATGAGATCGTGCAAGTGTGTGTGAGCGAGTTTGCTCCAAATTTTATTAATCCGAAGCGGGTCTAAAGAGTTCGTTAAATCGACAAAATCCTAAGTTGGTAGTTCATGAAATTAAGTTACTTGTCCAACCCTAAACTATGATAAATATAATTATTAACCTTTAAGTTTACTTAATTGTCATTTGTAACCCTACATATGAAAGCTTACCAAACATGGAAAACTACTATAAAAGTAAAGTTACTAGAAATGGAAAGCCGACTAAAATAAGTAATCTGAATTAAATAAGCTTTTAATAAGACAGTCATGAATTCGTGTAGATTCGCTGAAGATGGAGTTTGCTTCCGACCTTCATATTTCTGTTGTGTTTCCTTTCGGTATAAGGTACAGATATTCTGACCTTTCTTATAAGGTTTCTCATGATCTCTTTCATATTTTGATCCGTTAGTTTCTGATCTGATGCCATTGCTATGATTCCCTTTGCTTGAACCTCCTCTATTGATTCCATTTGATATGACCTCTGATATGAATCTATGTTATGAAAACCTTTTTAATTATACCATGGAAATGTTTTGAGAAAAACCAATTTAAAAAGATGTTTATAAATGATGCGAAACTAATTTTATATGAAAGGTTACTAACTTTTGTGAACACTATATTTTGAAGACTAGCTTTATGAAAAACCGTTTTGAAAGACTATTTTTATGAAAACTACTTTAAAGGATCGTTTTATGAAAATCATGAATTAAAGGATTGTTTAAAATGGACTTTTGATAGAAACTTCTGAAACGGACTTTTGATCTGAACCATGACTTGATTATTGAATATGAACCTTGATCTGATAAACTCTGATTTGGACCTTTGATATTACTTCTGAGATATTTGATATGAACTATCTGTTATGAGCCATCTGTTATGACACTCTGATTTGATATGATATCTGACTCTTAGTTTGATACCCGAGCCAAAATCTGTTTCCTAGCCATGAAGGTAACATGGCCATGTCATTGATGCACCAATGGCATGACTCTAGGGCGGTAGAGTGATGTTTCGCCACGTCCCCTTATCTGTTATCTGATATGCGCATTATATTATTTTGGCCACTATTTATCTGCGGGGGCGTATGGATGCATCCTAGATCTGTTCTGTTTAGTGGATTATCTATATATATGATTTGTTATTGTCTGGTGACTGGTGCTTGTGTGCAATACACGCCTTTCACATATATCTGGGAGCTAGCTACTCCATTTGAAGAATGAGGACACCCCTCATATTATCTGATTATCTGAGAGGTCTCCCCTCTATATGATTTGAAGATTTATGGTTACGATATGATATGATCTGTTTCTGGGCTCGTGGTGGATTACTATCCCTTTTCTCTTTCCTTTATACTTATTCATTGATTTATCCCTTGAACCATATTACATCTGTTTGACCTTTGTTTTCTGTTATCCTGTACTATTCTCTATACTGTTTGTTATCGCTATATCTGTTCACTGAGCTCTCGTAGCTCAGCCGCATTTCTTTTCCTGCGGCAGGTTTTGTTGGAAGCTGGGTAATGTGTGGAGAGTACCTTTGGACTTAGAAGACTTGATAGTTGTTCTGGATTTAGAAATGACTAGAAGTTATTATTATTATTTCGAAATTAGTATTTATTGGAAGTTCATTTGTAACCCTGTAGTATCTGTATTTCAATTGTAACCTTTGAGAAATCTTGTATTACTAAAGATGTATGATTTGTTTTGATCTGATATGAAACCATTATTGTGATATCTTTACCCTTGTCGGGTTGGGGTGTTACACATAGAATTGTAAAATCCCGTGCACGTTTACATCATGTCGACTACTTCAGATTCCTTCATTTCTGAGATACTCAAGCTGTACGACAAGTATGATGAACAAATGATTTCCAATCCTGGACAACAAATAAACGTGTGTGATTCTGATAATACAAATGTGGAATCTTCGTGCTCGAATTCACAAGAGAGAGAGTTGATTCAGTCACTGATGTTACCTAATGCAAAGGAAAGTTGCATTGAATGTTTTCGATTACTTCATTCACATCTCAAGGTTCTGTTTGAAAAACCTGAATACGTGATGGGTTACACACGGGCTTTCACAACACTCTTTGGTCAAGATGTTCATGATTTCACAGTCAAAATGACCCTATATTTAGATCAACTTGAACAGCTTGACAAAGAAGAATTCTCTGAAGCAAGATCCAGAGCAGCTTTCAGTGTGATCAACAACCAACTCCAGGTGTTCATTGATTCGCAATACACTGAGGAATATGACTATGACAATCAAATGACAAAAGGGTGTTTTGCTAAATACACTGGAACTGAGGTTGCCATGTTCAGAACAACATTACTACAATTGATGAGTAATGTTAATGGGTTTATTGATGAAAGGGCTAAACAAATGGGGAATGGAACAAGATCAGACAAGTTTGATGATGGTGACAGCACAGGAGGTGATTTCACATTATGTGAGAATGCAGCCTACGAACCTGAAAATCACCAAGCACAGTCTGTTGTGGTACATCTGTCTTATCAAGATAATGTTCTTTCTAATGAACAACAACATACTGATCAAATTAAACCTACTTATGACACATATCTGTTGGAAAAGACTGATAGCAATATTACCTCTGATTCAACAAATATGAGTCATAAGGGGGGAGAAATTGATCAGGATGCTGAACATGATGATGCGCCAAGTTCTTTGCCTACGGCTAAGCTTTTCAAATCAAACGATATGGTTGAAAAAGAAGTTTATAATGAACTTTCAAAAAGATTTTTACAGCTTGAAAAACATTGTATTTCTCTTGAAATCGCAATGCAACAAAAGGAAGAAAGTTTTCAAACTAAGCTACCATGTAAAAATCCGGAACTCCCTGAATTCCGTGAATTCTTTATGATAAATGATTTGAAAGCTCAGCTACAAGCCAAAAACTTGACGATCAACAACCTGAAAAAACGTATTGCTGAGATGTGTGATATGCTTAATGAAGTTAAGACTAAACATGAAAATGATGTTGTTGCAACAAAAAATGCAGAATTAGAACATAAAGTGACTGAATTGTTTAAGGAAAATGAGACTTTGAAAATTCATTGCAAAGAACTATGTGACTCAATCAAAGAAGTAAGAACTAAGACTGTAGAGCAGACAACCTCTTTGATTGCAAAAAATGATGAATTCAAAGCTCAACTTCAGGAAAAGGGTTTTGCAATTGCAGCGTTGAAAAATGAGTTAAGAAAATCAACAGAAAATGGTGTAAATACTAAGTTTGCAAAACCATCAATCTTGGGAAAACCACCACTTAGAAACCAATCAGTTGTTAGACAACCGACTGCGTTTAGATCTGAACGGCCAAAAGTTTTAAAAACACGGTTTGCCTCCCAAGTTGATGCGGAAAAAGTTTTGTCAAAACCAGTCACTTCACAGTCTAGACCTAGTGAAAAGGAATATGCTGTTGCTAAACCACATCACATGAGTGCATCTAGTTCTTCTAGGATTAGTTCAACACGTGTGCCACTTGTGACACCAAAGGAACATGTTAGACTTAAAGACATTGTTCAGAATCAAAACCTAGTGGACGCTAAGAAAAACACACATGAAAAGACTAGGAATTTGCCTGTGTCTAAGAGTAGTTGCGTGCCAATTAAGGAAATTCCCGTAGCCGACCACTCTAAGAACCCTAGATCTTTTTCTGATTCCAAACACTTTGTTTGCTCGACGTGTCAGAAATGTGTTTTTAATGCAACCCATGATGTTTGTATAACAAAATTCCTGAAGGAACTGAATGCTCGTGCTAAGGTTCAAACCTCTAAGACTAGAAACAACAACAAACCCGTAGAACCAAAGAGGGGTATTAAGAAACCTGATAGGCAGACTGATGCAGAACAAAGGTCTTCTCTAAACAAGTCTTCCACTGTGCATGAGAAACCAAACACCCCTAGATCTTGCCTTAGGTGGATACCGACGAGTAGAACTTTTAAGATTGTTGGTCTTAGATGGATACCTATTCGAAAGATGTTCACTAAGTGCGAAACCAAGGTTGACAGTGAAACCCCAAATGGTCTAAATGCTGATATCACTAACCCATATAAATGCAAACAAACTCTTAATGTCAATGCAGGAAGTCTTTACTTAAGTGCAGGTACATCGCTCAGGCCTTGTATTAAGGAAAGACTCAGAGTTTGGGTGCCGAAAAGAGTGATATCTCATGATGTAGGGGTTCAAACAATTCAAGCTTGATGAACATCAATGACAATGAAGTCTGTTCAAATCAGTTCAGGCCTCGTTCTTCAATGAAAACGACGTCTGCTCACTTCAGTTCAGGCCTCGTTCTTCATTGACTATGACGTTTGAACACTGCAGTTCAAGCCTCGGGCCTCAATGACAACATAATGGCGTCTGCTGACAACTCTTCAGGCCCCGTTCATCAAAGAAAAGAAAGGCGTACGCTTGAGTGCGCTTTATCTTCGGAAGAAGAGGAATCTTCTTATTTATGGCCATTCTCGTCAAGCTTCATGGTCTTCAAATGCTCATTCAGTCACCAAAGGGGATAAGCGTACATTGAAGTATATTCTTATTCACCTGGTCTATCAAAAATGGCAGTTGGTCGTCACAGGCAATTTTTGAGGGGGAGAAAGGTGAATAAACTACATGGTGATTGAGATTTGAGTAATGGTCATACGACTCTCCTGGTTTCTGACTATTCTCATCAAAAGGCTTCATACTTGCTCCATGCTCGTTCAGACAACAAGTGGATCTACTTCCATCAAATTGGACGTTTATTCACTCAATCAAAAATGGCAACTTCAAATGCAATTTTTGAGGGGGAGAAGTGTGAACAGTGGATCAACCTCATGTGCACTTATTCAATCAAAAATGGCATTCTCATATGCAATTTTTGAGGGGGAGAAGTGTGAACAAGTGAGCGTACAAACAATCACTTGTTGGGCATCTAATTGTGACTACGGAATTGATCAGGTATCACTTATTTGGGGTTGAAGTTGACTTTCTCAAAGGCGTGATCTTACTCTATCTTGAAGTAGGGGTTGGTTGGATGCATGACCTTCAATGATAACTTGCTCGTGCTTAAGATTTAAGTTGAAGACTTAGGTTATCTAGTTACCAGCAGTCGGGGTAATTATCACTTAAAGGAGTTACGTTGTAGTACTCAGTGTCACACGCCGATGATGTTGTGGATAATCGTAAGAGGTGTTAATGTCTCATACCTTGGTTGGGTATTGAGTACTTAGAGATTTGCTTGGAGCACTAATTCTCTACACCATTCTTCCAACATTAGTGCAAGGTCAAGTCACGTCAACGGGGAATTCTACTTCAGTGTCGAGTTTGGTATATCGGGTTCGTTCCATCGGTCATCTCATCAAATAGCCTACTTGAGGGTTGGTAAAGATAGTCAGAGACAGTTTCGGTAGCTGTTGATTCTCACAGAATACATTTAAGCCAATTTTGTTCTTCTCACAAGATGTCAAGTATTTGTGCGTAAAATGTGTTGCTGATTCTGAAGTATCAAAACCAGCAAGGGGGAAGGAGATATACATCTGAATGCACAACGAGTACACATGATGAACTTTATACTTCTTCTTAGTTGAAGTTATTTCGGGAAGACAAATGTCATAACCGCTAAGAAAATCAGTGTTTTAACTCGTTTCTTCTGGTGTAGTATTCCAACTATGTGGGGGAAGAGAAAGTCAGTTTCTGATGATAAAAGAGGTACACAATTGTATGATGGTTCCTATGGTTAGTCGGTATCCTACTGAAGGAAATGTGTACATCCGGTACTCAGTTGCTTCTATGGTACTGTCTTGGTGTTATCATGTCGACTACATACGGGATAAATTGCTTACACTCGGGACTTAGTTGAATTTGGTGTAACAATTCTCATCTGCAATTTCCTGAAGGGAGAAAAGGGGATTTTCGGGTCGTAATTGATCTTGATGATGCGCTTTCGACCTCATTAACGGGATTGAGTGTGTACTTCGAGTTTTTGGGCTTCATATAACGAGACTGACTGCATCACTTCAACTACTTGGGGGAAGTGGTCTCTGGATACTGTTGGTATGCGTCTATTCAGTCTTCAGCGGGAAGAAATGTGAGAAGGATTATTCAAGTGTGAGATGATTCGTTGCTGATTTATGTGACGGTCCCCCGATCGGAGAATCTCGATGGTTATTCTTAAAAGGAGCAGCATTTTTTTTCATGTGGTTTGCTACGGTTTCTGCTGTACACTTACCTTATGTAAGCTTGAAAGAGAGCTTTGGATCTGCTCAAAAAGGAAGATTGTCGATTTGGGGGGAAGCTATCAAAGCTTCACATTGAGAAGGCTCAAGCTCAGACGATTATTTTGGAGCCTTGAAAGCTTTGGTGGTGAAAGTTTAAGAGATGTTGACCTCAGATTTCTACCACATGCTGAACGTATCCTCATTTTGGTATTCATGTCATCATCGTCTTAAACTCAGTAACATATTTTGTACATATCTTATACCAAACTGTATATAGAAAATATAAAACCAACTAATTGTAAATAGAGAAACTTAAAAACAAAAAACCATAAAAATCAGAAAATTAGAAAATACCAAAAATAGTTTCATCTAGGCATGTCTTCTGTTTATCGATAACATTTACGGTCTTAGAAATGTCATTCAATAATGACACGGGACTTTAAATGAAGCTCGAGTAGAAGTTATAATGGATTGTTAAAACATGTCTCATGGCTTGCTATTACTTTAGATAGCAACCCGCGCTTCAAAATGGGGAAAGCACGTCGCCAAAAAGACGGTTGTTCCTCCAACTGGGTGATGTTCACCTGGGCATGGATTACTTTATATCCATGTTTCTTCGATCTGATGTACGTTTCAGTGCATCATTTCTTGAAAAGGAAGAGAAATCTTCTTTGTATGCAAATAGTTTTCATTCTATGATTCTTCTGAAAATTATTTGTGAGACACTTGGTGGTTATGTGTTGCTTGAAATTCTTTTAGACTTGGATTGTGCATAAAATTTGTCACTCAATCAACGACTACAAATCTTTAACTAGAATACGGGTCATTAATTGAGGGGGAGAGTGAATTCAAATTTTATATCATCAAACGGGTTTCTTGATTAATTCATAATTCTTAGAAAAGGTTTTGTAGTTAATGGGGTATTAGTTGAAGAGGAAATTGCTAAAACTTTATATCAAATAGCCAAATGTGTTAGTTGTTTGAAAGAATAGGGCATTATGTGCAACTTGCGTATAGTTTCCTAGCTTTATGTAACTAGAAGGCTCATTTGTGTCACTTTGGAATCCTCGCTTAATCGCTTAATCCCCTTATTACTTTAAAACTCAAAATCTAAAAGAAGTTAGAAAACCCAATGTGTTTGATGTTCTTGAATACTCCTCTGGCATGTGTATGATCTGAAAGAATGAATTTCAATTGTTGTTTGACTGTCGTTAGTCGATTGCTGATTAATTGTTGTTGATTTAGTGCATGTGCACTCAGGATATGCTTAGGTATATTGCTATCATGTTAGAATCATGTTCCTAAGATCCTGAGTTGAATATTGAAATATGAGTGAATTGCCATGATCATGATTGTTGATTGCTCTTCATGCTAGATAGCGGTTTGATGTATTACCTGACTGTGGTTTGACTATGAGATGAACTTGGTATTATGATGTGGCATGCTGCTATGTGGTAGCTATTAATGACTAATGTATCTGTATGTATGTATATCTGTGTGGATATTCTTATGCAGATTCCATGGCCAAAATGAATGTGCCAGTTCCCGCTCTAACCATTTGATCAGACGTTCAAACTCTATTGATTGGCTCGGAATTCACCACAACAACAACATCGGCAACAACAACAACAACACTGTATTCACCTCCACCACCATCATTTCAACAAAGCAGTACTTATTCTGGTCTCGCCAAGTGGGGATCCTCAACATGTGGGAAAGTTTTGTTGGTGGATGGATAATCGATGTTGACCAATGACTCCCTCAGAGAAGCGGATGATCACATCATCTGCGCAAAAAGGTCAATATCATTTGTGTCATAACGATTATCTTTGTACATGATAAGTAGTGAATCTCCCTCATTAATTGAGGGGGAGCAGTGTCTCGTTCCATTATCAGAATATATTAAACTTGACCACATTTTCTCCCACATTTTCTAAACTTATTTAAATCAATTGAGATCACAAATCTCAAAAGATTTGAAATTTTTGATCGGGGGAGAGAATGTGATTTAAATATGCAATCTGATAAAAAGGTGATGTTTTGGACATGAATGTAAGCTCTCCCATATGTGCTAAACTCTTTCGAATATCGATGCACATATTGAGGGGGAGCAAATGGTTTGTGATAACAAAATGGATGCGGCATCTTATGTGAGTACGGCTCAGACTTCACCAATGAATTGACGAAACATAAACTGTCATTAATCGAAAAGATACGTCCTGGCCGGGTAATAATTTCAAGCTGGTCTAACCAGTGATGTAAGCGTGTCTCGAAGAGGACGTATCTGAGTAGAGTGTACCGTTTCGAGAAACTTTCTGTGGACTTGACCAGGCCGGGTAATAATTTCAAGCTGGTCTAACCAGTGATGTAAGCGTGTCTCGAATCGGTCATGTTCACTGAAAGGGGATCAATTCAAAAAGTGCGAACTCCACCCAACATGTGCAAATTTATAATTAAAACATCAGAGCACATGTTGAGGGGGGGGGGGCATTTGAAAAATATAAAACTCTCAAAGTGTTAGCAAAATGTGTTTCATAATCATGAACACATTGAGAGATTTTTCAAGGATTTGGTTAATGGCAATTGTGGAAGAACACCAAAGACCGACCATTTTATTTAATGCATTGGAGCTATAAGGATGGTAAGGTTAGGTATAAGTTCCCACGATCCCGCCAGAATCGGAGGGATCTACCCAGGGACAATCCACTAGTTAGTGTAGAAGTCCTTAGGTATGATTAAAAAGGAGAAAAGTGAATAAGGGAAAAGTGACGACTGAGATGGAGCTAGTACTGGAACAAACCCAACAAGGTACTAGTAATAAAGTCTCGGTAAGCGCTGAAGGGGTTGAAGAATGAAAAAGAAATGTAAAGATAAAGGGTGAAAAGAAAGAAGCCCTCCTTACACTTTAGGCAGAAACCGGGTCAATACATATGCTGTCAGAATCACTAAGTTGATTGCTGGCATTGAAGACAAAGTATCATGGACCCAGTGATACGCTGCACAACCCTCCCTAGCCACTCAAGGTCCCTCAAAGGACTCTTGTTTCATTTGCCACGGAGATCAATACATGTCTATCGTCTATCTCACTCCGAGTTAGATGATATTGAAAAGGTGGCAGTCCTCTCCAGCCTCCGATCACTAAATCAAAACGCACTTATCGAGTCTAGGGCCACGAGACGCATAATAAGATCTCATAGGAACACGTGTTACTTCTACACTGGGTGTTCAACATTAAGGACACCAGTTGTAAACTTATGAGTCCTACGTAGATCTTAGCAATCTGCTAGAACATTTATGAGGAATTTACAAATGTAATTTTCAGTGATTAAATGGAAATTCCTGCCAGGGTCAACATCAAACAGCCCTGAAAGCAGGTCACTTCGGTAATTCCTTGTGGATTACGCTTAGTGGTCGCGGCGGTTTCAAACGGTCTACAGTCGTGGAGTGATCTCCAGCGACTCACCTAATCGTTGATTTACTACGGTAGATCTTTAAAGCCCTCTGTGGGTTTCCGATTTAGGAACGGTTTTGGTAAGGATTAGAGAGAGTTTTCACACTATGCTGTTAACAATCTCGAACTCCGAACCTGTAAGTACCGGACGTTTTATTGCTAACTGTCGTATGCAGGAACATCTGGCGATTGTAGCTGATTGCTGTTGCAGCTGTTTGCGGTTGTAGCTGATTGATGTTGCAGCTAATTGCGGTTGTAGCTGATTGCTAGAAAGATGCCGGTCCATCACCCCATGCTCACACTTTACCATCATCATAATCAAAGGAATCATGATATCTAAAAGACCTTCAACACTGCTTCCGCAACTCTGAGGCTGAAGATCATGATCCAGAAAAGTGTGAGCATGTCGACTCAACAATCACACTCCATTACCACATGATCACACTACACCTTCATCCTATTCAAAGAAGTCATGATAAACTAAAAGACCTTCGACACTGCTTCTGCAAACTCTGATGCTGAAAATCATGACCCAGAATAGTGTGAGCATGTCGGTTCAAAGAATACCACATCACATGGAAACATTCTGCTAAAAGATGACTTGAAGAAATACGTTGGATGATGACATCAAAGAATCACCAAATATCATCCAAGACAGAAGAACGGTCATCAAAAGATCACTGTTGTATGTACAAAGAGTAATGACGTTGAAGAATCAAAGACTACGAGCTATGAAGTCAAGTTCAGAAGATAGAATGCTAGAGTTCAAAATATTATTTCCGGGGTGACCTCCCTTAGGGGGAGATTGTTAGGAATATAAATATTCAGATGAAGGCTCGGTCACCCCGAGTATCTATTTAGCATTTATATAGCTCGTAGGCTTATTAATATTAGATTAGTTAAAGTAATATTAGTTTAGTTATTATAGTATTTGTGGAGTGGGTCGGGTCTTTACCCACTGTCAGCTCCCTCTACAGCCCGCTAGGGGCACCTAAAACTTGTAACTATAAATACCCCTCTCCACTAGGGAGAGGGTTGGGACTTTTCACTCTTCTAATCTAACCTTCACATTTTCTCTCCACTCTCTCTCTCTCTCTAGAAAAGTTCTCATCTTCTCTTTATCTCTCTAAGATCCAATCCATCATTTAATCTTGTGTTTGTGTTAAGAATTCTAGTATCCTACAATATAAGTTAAACACACAATAGTGTTTGTATTCTTATTACTATAAAAAAAATGGAGGGGCAATTAATTTTGTAGCCCGGTCGGTAGAAGTGTTGGATTTTTGTGGCCCGAAATTAGCAACTTTTCTGAAATGAGCCGGTCGGCCGGCTATTTTTCTTGAAAAATTGAGAAGGCGACATGTGGCACTTAAAAAGTGACGCCAAATCATTAAAGCTGTACTTTGTGTCATAGCCAACTATGTGTACTTTTTAAACGATTTTTTTCCAGCGACTTTTCACACATTAAGCGACCTTTTAAAAAATATATATAATTTTTCTAAAAAAAATTAATTTTTCTAGAAAAATTACTTTCGAAAAAAAAATTATTTTTTCTAAAAAATTAATTTAAAAAAAATTAATTTTTCTAAAAAAATTAATTTCGAAAAAAAAATTAATTTAAAAAAAATAATTTTTCTAAAAAATTTAATTTTGTAAAAAAAATTAATTTTTCTTAAAAAAATTAATTTCGAAAAAAAAATGAATTTTTCTAATAAAATTAATTTCGGAAAAAAAATTAATTTTTCTAAAATCGTATTTGCCAAATATATTGATTTCGAGAAAGTATTGCATATTTATACTCGTTTTTGTTGGAAAAATTATTTCGTGAACAATGGCGCAAGTTTCATAATTTTTCGAGTCCGTTTGGTACGATAATTAATACATAGTTTTGTAATAGCAAAAAAAATAAAAATAAAAAAGGCTACAGTAAAAAGTGAACAGTGTCGCGACACACATAATCACTGTTCATGCAACTGTTTTTCACTGTAGCGTGCACTATATTTCACTGTAGCGTGAACACTGTTTTGCTACAGTGAATTTCCGCCTTTTTAATATATAGTATAATTGGATAATGCTGCTACAGATACTCCGGAGAAAAAAAAAAAACAAATGCTACAGTTGTCAAGGCACTGTAGCTACAGTGTGCTACAGTTGCCCGGGCACTGTAGCAGCAACCTCCCCTCTAATAGTATAATAGATAATGAAAAGCCAAATGAGTTGGACTGTGAATCACGAACCAAATTTTTGACACTTGTGTGTGGGCCGAAGCCCACCAACTAACTTGGGCCGCCATTTATTTCATCTACTCTCTTGTTCCTCTAACAGGACACTGGTCATTTAAAGGCCCAAGTGGTGAAACCAGTTTTGGCCTGGTTCACTGTTTTGAGTGGGCCGCAGCCCATTCCCCCTCCTCGAGACACATTTTTGATATTATAACCCGACAATTATTAGCGACTACATATAAAAAGGACTCAACACATTATAATAAACTTGTGATTATTTAAAATATACGTGACGTCGACATATAATAGAACTTGACATCGCAACATAAAATTTGATAGCTATTACATATTTTGTGGATAAAAATATAAACACAACATACATTTTAAATGGGACATTTTGAGACATTTGATTTCAAAACTTGTAAATAATATGTAAAAATATATACATGTAGCATGAAAATATTTAATATGGAGAGACATCAATTTTAATATTGACACTTAATTATATAACGAACAAGTGATTAAAATGAGGAATCATAAACTAGCTAAATGATTTTTATAACTTACTATTTGAAACGGTTATGTCAAAACTTATGTAAGTCAAGCAAACGAGAACTATTATTTTTCTTTTAAACTTCAAATTTATTCAAACATCATTTTCTCGCAAACACAAATTGTAGCACCTCATATATTAGTGAAACCTTTTTAACTTCATTTATATTTTTCACAAAAACCACATGTATATATGTATAAATATACACACGTACTTTCATTTAAACACCAACCATCCTATAAATTGTTCACATTGACATTTTATAATTGTTATCCTTCGTGCGTATCTGTCCGATCATTGTTAAATCAAGAATCGCTATTCCTATTCTCTTGTACGTTTGTACACTCCAATGAGCCAATGTCTACAATTGTTAAAAACATTGTTTTAACTTAAATGCTGCCACACCAGCAACACCAACATGAACTCTTTAAAATAATTGAAATTCTTGAACTCAAATTTGTGAACTAAAGCAAACCTTACTAATCTAGGTCGCGTGTTGGTGTTGAACTTTATCTGAACTATTGAAATATCTGACTGCTATATGCCGAGGTGAGTATTCACGGACCCCCTTTTCTTACATTCTAAATCGCTTTGGGGTGGAATGCATGAATTATAATCGAACTAAATTGATGACTATTTTATAAACTTATTGAACTCTCGTTTCACTACTTATGCTTGTGAGTATTCACAGTGTAAGACCCATAATTGGATAAGGTAAAATTTTATAGTATAATCATTATTTAAGATTTAGAAGTTAACACTAGTTAGTAAGTTAAGGGTTTGCATGTGTTAAAAACCTTAAGTAGGGGGTGTTTATAGAATTATGGGAATGGGCTTAGATGTCGGTTGAGTTGGTATATAGGGCATTATTGACGTATCTAGTTAATACCCATAATCAATATCATAAGTTTCACCCTAGGTAGAGATCGATCATAGGAGTCCAAGGAGGAGCGAATTATAACCTGAGTTCAGCTTTGTTATTTTCATTCGCAGTTGATACAAGTAAAGGTAAATGTTTTAGCTTTGTTTTCGTCATAATAAGATTGATAGGGTTTCATTAAAGTACTTATAATTCATTAATCAGAGAGAAGAATAGTATATGTTGATTATATGTATAATCTTAATAGGTTTATAGGCTTGAATAAATATCCAAACTTAAGTTAAGATATCAGTGTGTTTTGTTGAAACTAATAAACGATCTACTGTTGTTACTGCTTCTTAATTGTAATACAGTAACATTAGTTTTCTAAACTAGCATAATTACTTATACTAATTGTATATTGATTGGTTAGTTTTTCCTTAAGATGATATAGTGGGACGGTGGTGTTTTCTCTTAACTATCTCATTAATGAATTATTAAGGCTAGCAAACACACATCTTAATATTAACTAGTAATGGCTTGGACTGAAAGATACGCGAGATAGAAAACGAAATCAGGTTATGGCCATGCTAAGGCATAGTATTTTATTCTGAATAATACTACTATATTAATCTATTGCTATTATAAAGTAATACAATTGTCATAATAGTTGTATGATTTTAGTTATTCATGCAACTAAATCCGCAGTCAAAATCAGGGATATTATATATGATTATTTTTTTATGGTTAGATACTTGTTTTGATATTAGTGTCGTATCGAATGATTTTGATTAGGTGGTTGATCATTCTTCTATATGTTGACTTGACTTGGATGCTCAATTGATCAAGGTGAGTACAATGTTTTTCTAAAACCGAGTACAAAGACAAAACGGGATTTTGAGGGCAATACTCGTATTTCTTGTTGAGGGCAATACTCGTATTTCTTGTTAACCATATTTGTTCAAACTTACTTATTGTTGATTGATGTGTTTAAGTCTGATATGGATTGCATAGTAGTTGATGCCATATATGTTGATTGTATAAATGTTCTTTGATAGATGCATACATGTTCATGGCCTGTAGGTTTGCCTAGTTTGCCTACATGAACTTTTATAGGGGAAATTTAGTGGGTTTTGGTTTGTCCCACTAGGATGTGCTAGCCTTGTCGATCGGTTGTAAGGGTCATGACACGGCGTGATCTTTCACGTTATTATCGGGCGCCGCCTTGCTTTCTAGGGGCTTGGTGGGATTAGGGTGATGTGTGGCTAGAGATGAGTCACATACATGTAGCATCACTCTTGTAGTTAGCTTGTTTCACTTGCTTTCTACTTTTATAGATGTATCGAGAGGTAGCGGGATTAAATCTTAACGGAATCTTATGTAGCCGGGTAGCTCCCATGGTTGCTAATTTACCGAGAGGATTTATGATCGTGAAGTTTGGGTGTATAGATGGAATCGAGGGATTGGGTACTTTGGGTGAACTAGATAGTGGCCTTTGCATTATAATCATTGTTGCATTGAATTGTTGTGGTGACATTTGCCGTTATACTCGTTTATAATTGTTGGTTTAAAATTATTATGGTTAACTCATTTAAATGTTACCATTGGGGGTTTCTTTATTTAATAACTCATTGTATCTCACTTAGCTTTAATTAGCTAACACTTGTTTCTTGCAAAACCGTCTTTGTATTCGTGCAGGATAAATAGGAACCTTCTTGCGTGATTCTTAGGGAGTGAGGTTGGGTAGTTTTGATCGATCCACTTGGCACCCGGAACTTAGCTTACTATTTTTAATGATTACAATATTGAAAATGGTTTTATTGATTGTTATGTAACACCCGTTTGGGTCAGATTTGTCACGATTTGATAATTTAGCGAATTATGCAAACTATAGTTTTAGACTTCCGTTGCTTATTTTAATGACTTGGATTATATAATAAAAAAAAAATGAAATGGCTATTTTCCGGAATTGGGATGTTACACACAGCCCCCTTTTTACCGCTTTACTTGTTTGGGGTGGAATGCATGACTAAATTTTTTATTTGAACTTATGACATATATTTTTACCTGAACTCTTTGAAAATTGACTTTGAACTTTAAAATATTGTTTGAGCTTATGACTTGTTTTGAACTGTTGACGTGCCGTACGCACTTAAATTTTAGTCTCCCTTGTCGGAGCAGGCTTGATTTAATTAGTATATAATAGTTGGTATGATGTACCGTTCGTACATTCGCATTGTTAGTCCCCGATTGGTTTGCCGTTCGCACTCTAATTTAGACGTACCGTTCGTACGGCTCCCTTGTGCGGAGCAGTAGGTAGTATGGATAGCGCTATTAGAGGTCGGCCAGCCTCTCATTCCCCTGTCTACGGAATGCATATTATTTATTTTAGGGGCTTTGCCGCATACATTATTATATGCCTAGTCCTTTAATGTGAACTTAATGAGCATGTGTGTTTGACTATAAGGGTTGTGAAACCATAGGTTACAAGTCTTGTATGGGCAGGACTTGTAACTGAATGGTTTGACACCGTCTCTACCAGATGGACTTTTTCTCAAAACCTTGAACTTCTTTTGAATAAAACCTGTATACTCACCAACTATTTTCATAGTTGACCCGTTTTCTCATGCATTTCAGGTGATCGTCAGTAAGTGTGTTTTATGAAGACATTAGCATTAAGGAGTCTTCATCTATCATGTTTAGTTGGATAAAATAAAATGTTATCTTTTGGGAAACAAACTTTTATGTTTCAAATGCCGTTGTTGGCTAAAACAATGTTGTATTAATGTACTCTTTCTTTAAATTTAAATTATGGCATTGTACTATATCACTCTGCGATGTATATTGATTTCGTAGCACCCCAGGACCCGAATGCTTCCGCAATACCACATTTTTTGGGGGTGTTACAATACGTTTGTTTTCTCATTCAGGATTCATGGGACACGAGTTGCAGAGATGCCCCTTATTGCAAAATATATCAGGGACAAGGGATGTGTAGGCGTCTTTTGAATGCTGTTGAAGAGGTACCCTTTCCTTTTGAGTCATTCATAAGATGATCCAACCATAATAGGTTTTGGTTTTATTATGATATTACTTTTCGTTGGCTTGCTGCGGTGGCGTTTTACACCAGGGTGTTATATTAGCGGTGCAGGTAATCTCGTGCTCATTTCTTTTGGATTGCGTTTGTTTTAAGGCAAAGATTGTACATTAAAGTTTGTTATGGTAGTGCATATCCTAGATAAAATCTTGGCTCACCAACTGTTTGAGTGCCTTGACATAATATTTTTTCATTGAAATATGAATTGCTTCATTCTTAGAACTGGCTGTTTGTTAAAGCTATAAAGGTTTGTTGTTAAGCTTAACCAAACACCCCCTTATTGTAATTTTACAGCTTCTACCAGGGAACGTGTTTAACATTGAAGCGCAGAGGCAAGTTTCAAGGAATTCGGAGTCATTATCTTTGTTTTCAAACATCGAAGTACATCCACTTCCTGATGAAAAACAATACAGAGGTGTTATTGGGATTAAGCTTATATATGTGTTATTTTTAATACATAATTAACCTTCGTTTATAACTCAGTTGTGGCTGTATGCTTTTACAAATTGGATCAGCTCTAAAGATGCTCTTTGAAGATTGTATGGTGGAGCAAGAAGAAACATCACAGCGCACTCTAGAAGTGGAGATTGTGAGACACGCATACAGGGGGAATTGGAGAAGAAAGAAGCGAAAAAACAGGTACGTTTGACAAGGTGATGGTTTATCTGTGATACTTAGGGGTGTTTGGATTAGCTTATATGCAGATAATCAGTTATATGGGTGCTTTGGATTAGCTTATTATGTGGAATTAGAAATTTAGAAGTTACTTATTTATTAATTGTCATCACTCAAAAATTTTGACAGAGATTTATTAATCTATTTTTGCATTATCAGCATTATTTTTTTTTTTACATTTGACTTTGATTTTGATGCTTATGCTACTGTGTACATGGCCTTCCAGTAATTTTAAAGCCTGATCTGATGGCACCTGTTCAACAAATATTGGCATCGTGGCCATATCTGGTTAGAGAAGATGGGTCTTTAGGTGAATTTAACATTGATTCAGGTACATCCATGGCATGCCCTCATGCTTCGGGGCTAGCCGCAATATTGAAGGCCGTTCATCCAGATTGGAGTCCAGCTGCCATCAGGTCAGCAATGATGACTGCGTTATCTATGACATGCAACAGTAATAATCCCATTAAAGAAATCACTTGGGATATTATTAAAGAAGCCACTCCTTTGGCCATGGGAGCAGGACATTTTTCTCCAAACAAGGTTTTAAATCCTGGACTTATATACAACATGGATGTGGGTGATTACGTCAATCTCCTTTGTGGATTAAATTTTAAAATGACTCATATAGAAGTGATCACAAGGTCATCCACTTACAATTGCAACAATCCGACATTGGATGTCAATTACCCTTCGTTCATGGCAAGTTTCGGTGAAAATGATGCTACAGACAAGGGGAAAAGTCTTGAAGGTGTTTCAAAGGACAATAACTTCGGTTGAAAATGAAATGTCAGTATATAGAGCAACTTTGACTGGTTTGAAAGGTTTTAATGTCACCGTGGAGCCTCCAACATTATTTTTTACTGAGAAGAATGACAAGAAAAGCCGCAAGTTAATTGTCGAAGGTCCGACACTGAAAGATAATGTTGTTATTCATGGATTTTTGAGTTGGGTGAGCACAAAACGTAAGAATGTGTTTCGAAGTCCAGTAAAGCTATTAGTCATTAGCATGATGTTTGTGTGCTAAAATATTTACGTGCAGACACATAGCTTGCTGCTGGCCACAGAGTATAAACCCAAATATAATTTTTTGATACACATAAATATATGATTATAATTAGTATATATTCTTCTTTCTATATACAATAAAGTTGTGTATATTCTTATTTTTTCTATCATCTTTTAGATTATTTCCTCTTATTATGCAGAGTGTGACATGGAGCTAAATTTCTTGACTGGTGATGATGTTGTATCAAAAGGTATGCAGCTCTTGAATCTTGTGAATTGTAATGTCATCTTAAATTTATCGGCTATGTTTGAATACATGAGTTCGGCAACTTAGAAACTGGTAACAGGTGTAAATTAATGGTTGGGTTGGAGGTGAATGCAAAGTGAAAGCAAATTGGTTTCCTGTTAATTACATTGAAAGATAAGAAGGAGTTCTTGCAATCAAGTTTACTGCAGTTTTTTAGAGAGTGTTATATTTTTTAATGCCCGAAAAATTATGCCATACTTTATGCGTTTTGTTCTCATTTTGCACATTTTTTTTTACCAAATTGTACAGGTTGCTGAGCCATTAATAGCCATGTTTATGGGAGCTTCTTTTCAAAGAGCTCAACATCTTGCTCAGTGTTACGATAGAATGCGCCACGACGCAGAAGCACACATATTTATGTGTTACTGTTATTCATCCTGTGTACACTTTTTTGTGATGGAGGGTATTGAGAATATGATTGGTGAAGTTACAATAGTTATGGATTTCAACTGATTGCTGCTGCGTTTTGATCCCAGACTCTCATTATGGTTTTTGTATCGATATTTGAGGGAATGCAATTAAAGAATATGGTATGAAAAGTTGAATTATTATTTGTTTCGATTTTGTTTTTATTTTCACTTGCATATTTATAAGATGACGTAATAAAAGGGGCCATGGGTGCATGGTGGATAATTCGGGTCAATGGTAACGGGTTGTTATACATGAATTCATTATATGTGGTTTATGCATGTTATCACAAAAGTGCATGGTGCACAAAACGAACACACACGCACAAACAACTAAATACATAAAATAATAAGAATAATACGAACACTATATTGGTATAGGAGAATTGCAAGAGCTAATAAACCTATCTTGTACTTCTAAATGGAAGCAGGCTATATAGATTGTAGTTCCCTAACATTGACTGATAAGCATATGGTAAAATTCTCAGCATAGCACATTTCTGTATAGCCCATCACATTTGTTACATTCAAACTGTTTGTTTCATGATGACAGTAGTATGTGGTACCTGAGAAAGATGTATATTATTCTTCTCGCTATTGGAAAAGTAATTAGTAAATTATTAGTTGATTTGAGGTACAGGTGAGGATGTGCTAATAAGTGTGGCTGCTTGACGTCTATAATGATAAGTAAGTCCTATTGTTTAGAATATATTAGGCAAATGATTCATGAAAAGATGATAAATTAAATGCATTCTGAAGTTGGAAAGTTAGCGTTATAACACCCTAAACTTTATTTGTAGCACTTGTGTTTTGTTCTTTTGTTATCTTCCATCTCATTCTTCAGGATGCAACTTATGTACTTGACCATATGTATCTCAATAACTAAAGAACTACTGTAGTTCATTAGTTCTGTTCAGCTAATAAAAAGTCTTTTCTAAGATTAGATACACACTTATAAGTCATGCCCGCCCAGTGTTCGTTCTTGAAATTGATTATCGATGCATTTGTTTTGACTGAACCATATGTACTGTGATTGATTGATTGATTAATAAACATAAACTACATGGTTTTTAAATATGCAACGTCCTTAAAAATAATTTTAGAATAACTAAATCCATCCAAATTATAATTACAAGTCATGCCCGCCCATCGGGCGGGCTTTGAAGTCTAGTATGTATATATATGGAGAATTTCTTGCGAGAACCATCTTATCTGCGAGAACTGACAGAACCACCAAAAACATACATGCACGCCTTTTAAAATAAAATAAAAATACATGCAAATCATCAATAATCGTAAGTATCCACCTATGTTCTTCAATATCATCATGAACTCATCATCTTTTTTCACAAATACCTTACACACGGCCGCAATATTGTCATTGCACGCCTTATAAGAACATACATGCACACCTTCAAAGAAAAATTTTGTATTTCCAATTTCTTATTAAATTCTTTAGAACAACCATGTTTTTTTTAAAACATATATGTTATTTTTAGAACATATGTGCAAAAATACAATTATTGAAAGCGTGCATGTATGTTTTTGGTGGTTCTGTCAGTTCCCGCAGATAAGATGGTTCTCGCAAAAAAGTCTCACTATATATATATATATATATATATATATATATATATATATATATATATATATATATATATATATATATATATATATAAGACATATATATATATATATGCAAAAAAAAAAAGATACCCACATTACTTAGTCGATGAATAGTTTAACTTAACAAATCAGTCTGGAACTTGAACATAGTTACTCATTCTAAATTCCCATACAGTTCCTTTTGTTCTTTCAACAATCTAGCAATTCGCCTGGTGCAGGCTGTTGCACAAAGAGAGTCGAAACGACAAATGGAACTGTAAGGGGACTTAGAAGGGTTAACTATGTTTCTTTTTCGGTTCCATTCTTTTTTATGACCTAAAACCGCTCACCATACACACTTTGCTACATTCAACTTCACCTTGAAAGCCTCATTTCTATACTACGTTATACTATATTTAAAAGTCACTTCTCTTTTATGTTTGTGTTTCTCGATATCAAATACTGGTGCCCTGATGGATTTGATGAATTGTGAACGCATGTTGTCGTTTATGCTCGCCTGAGTTCATGGTTAGTACAAAATACATTTATTTATCTAATGATATTTCCTGCAAGCATTTATTATTCAACTAGCGAGCTCACATTACTGTAGGTGCTATTGGGCTCAAGTTTGTAAATGACGAATCTACAAATAAATCCTGTCGTCGTTTGCAGAAATGTTATACGATTTTGTATAGCCTTTAGGAGTTGTTTAATTGCTTAATTTTGGGTCGACACATCCATTTTAAAAGGGTAGTCGGCCGCCCAATGTTTGTAATTTTCATGAATTTGCTGCATGCAAACTTTTATGTATATTGAATTAACCAGCCGCGGAAATTTGCTGCATGATTATCGGCCCGCCGCAACACGGCGGTTTACAGCCGTACTCGTTTCTCAAAATGGAGTGGATTGGTTGGGGAAAAGATCGAAAATCATGGTTACCCAAAAGAAAATAAAACAAAATAACTTTTGCAAATTTTCCATCGTTTGACGAACATAATAGGGCATAGTCTTCTCGATGCCCTCATATTTTAACCAAAAGTCTGAAAACAAAGTTCAAGAACTAAAACTGTCAATACCCAAGTCTTTAGCAACCAACTTGAAAACCACACAAGTGTAGGGACTAAGTATCAAGAATCACACAACCAATCCACTTTCAACTTCTTACAAACTAAGCACACTTAACACAAAAGTACAACACGCCTAAAAAGTTGTACTTTGAAAAGATCACTTTACTCTCGAACTGAAAACCGGTTGTGAGAAGACATTTGTCAGATAGGCCGACCAGTCGCAGATACTGTTCTTTTTTAATAAAGTAAGTACTAGCTTTGGAACACAACACCAAAACCTAAGCAGTTGCGAACCGAATGCAGCAACAAGAAGAAATAATGGGGTCTGATGGATCAACTGTTATTGGTAATATATCTTGTTAATTTGTTGTATTATGTTGTTTACTTGATATTATCTGGATTAATTTGCTTTTAAAGGTCTGATGCATGGTTATAATTTATCTAAGAATGGTCACTTAGTAATTGATAGTGGTGTAGTAGCTTGATGTTCTTGCAAGAGGTCTCATGTTCAAACCTTACTAGGTAGTAGGTACATATCTTGGACTAGCCAAAGAAAGGGTTCGTTAGACTACATACATCTGAGTTAAAGACTCGCCCTTCCCGAGTATCCTCAACAAGGAAAAACCTCATCTATTTAGTAAATGGTAGGACTAGTATTCAAGTATCTGGTTATAGATTTACTATAATAGGAAATATTTGTCAAGTAAAATTTAACTTTTGTAAAATGATACTACTACTCTTTATGTCCTAAAATAATTGTTAACCACCAAGAAACAAGACAAAGGAGAAAAATATGGTTACTTTAAGTAGTACGACAGTTTTTGTAATATCTTAATTGGGGGTAAATGGTAATATGGTGAACTGATTTATTGTTCGTACTTTTTTGTAAGTAGACCATTATTTCAGTATTTTATGAGGTAGACAATAATTTTGGTATGAAGGGAATATGTATCAGTGTTCTTGTGTGCAAATGTTGTTGCTAGATAGTGGTTGTAGTTTTAGACTATAGTATACGGTTTTTTTGCTGTTGCATATCAAGTATATTTGAATGCTGTGAAAATTTGATAAAAATGCTATAGGATACCAATATGAGAAACTATGGATGAACTGTGTAAATGGTATTTACACAAAAAGCTATCGTACTTGATAGTTTTTGTCTAAAGTTAGAATTCTTTTCTTTTTGCAGAGTGAATTTTATTTTTGAAATGGATATGTGTATGCAAGTTTTTGTATGCGTGTATATTTTTACTTCTAGTAAGTTGATAGAATGAATATTAAATAAGCAATTCTAGGAAAATGGTAAGTCTTTGATTTTAAATGATAAATGTTGTACTTTTAAATACAAACCTGACTAGAAAGTTTTATAAAAGGTTAAAATAGTTACCGTATTTTACCTCAGAACTGTTAAGAGATTTGCAGCTTATTATTCTATCCTTAGAAGTTACGATGTAACTTAATGTTTCTTTTTTTGAATGGAAGATTTTGTGGTAGTGATTTCTTTTGTTAAAGGTTCGTGTTCTTGGTCTAGCACTGATAGTGTTTGGAATGAAACAATGAAATGTTCATGGGGTTTTATACAAAATGTAATATGGATGTTTGTGGAGTAGTAAAGTATGCAACTTCGATTAGCATCTTGAAGAGGCAAGTCAACAAATTAGCTTTTGTAATCAAACAGAGAGGGTATCTCATTGACTTTACGTCTAAAAAGTAGAAGTATGAGTTTAGAGCCACGAGGTTTTATGCAAAAGATTATAACCAAAAATGGTAATGCGCAACTGGAGCACTTTAACATATGCAGGAACCATAAGTGGTCAAGAGCAGCCAGAACACATAAAAATGCAGGACCAAAAGGTTAGAGTAGTTACTAGTATAATGTTTCACCTGGGTTTAAAAAGTGGCCATTTTGTAACATCCTGCTTACAACAGCCTTAGAATCATCTGATATATGTAGTTTGACATAAAGTAAACATACCTCTTAGCATAAGCTTGATACAGTTTCACATGTATTCATCTTGGCTTCCTCTGCTCATGACACTCCTATTTCAGACACGCATGCCATACTTTATCTTTATCCCCTCAACTGTTACTATCTCTTAGAGGTGGCAAAACGGGCAGGCCGGGCAGGCACGGACCAAACGGGCACGTGCCCGGGCTAAACGGGCACGGACCAAACGGGCCCATGTTATACGAATCGCTTTAGAAAAGACCCAAAACAATGATTGTAATGTTCTCCAATTGATAGAAAATATGCCCATTTAACTTTTCAATGGGCCATAAATGCCCATTTCAAAAAAAGAAGGGGGCTAAATGTGCCCAAATCTTTTATAAATTAGCCCATTTTTTTGATTTTGGGCACAAATTGCCACCTCTACCATCTCTTCATATATGACCAAACATTTCGTATTTACTATTGCATTTTCAGTTCCATGTGCATGGATGCTAAGCTAAAGTTCACATGATCGTGCATACTTGCAGATCAGCATATCAGTAGCATCAACAGCAGTTCATTAGTTGATGCTTGATATGCTAATTGTGCAGTTATTGCTATATGAATTGTTAATTCAGCTGGTCATGATGTTTAACTTACATTTATATTTAATTTAGTTCCCAGGAGCTTCAGATTACTAGAAGAGCTCGAGCGAGGAGAAAAGGGAATTGGTGATGGAACTGTCAGCTATGGGATGGATGATGCCGATGATGTATACATGCAATCATGGACAGGGACTATCATCGGTCCTTCTAATGTTAGTTTTCTTAACCTTTTTTTTCTTTTTTTTTTTTTTTAATTTCTGTTATCTTAATTGATATTATCGCTCATCAAATGTCGCATATCAGCATCAGTTAATTTTTTGTTGCTTACTGTTGCATCCCTCACGCTTAGTGTCAATTTACTTATTTTCTTTGTTCATTACATACTTATTTTCTTTGTCATATAACTTTTGAGATAGGAATATTGGATGCTGATGCTCATAAATGCACGTTAAGCATATTTGCTTAAATTTTTAATGTCATTGATTTTACTTGTCAGACTGTTCATGAAGGGCGCATCTATCAGCTGAAACTAATTTGCGGTGATGAATATCCTGAAAAGCCACCGAGTGTGAAATTTCAATCACGAATAAACATGAGTTGTGTGGATCAAGAGACCGGTGTGGTGTGTACTACTCTCCCAGATGAACTTAATGTATGCCATTATCTGCTAATCTGCTTGTAAATAATTTTTGGTGGTGTGAATTTGCTAGGTTGAACCATCTCTTTTTCCTATGCTTGCTGACTGGCATCGAGAGTACACAATGGAAGACATATTGACTCAGCTCAAGAAAGAAATGACCTCTCCCCAAAACAGAAAACTCACTCAGCCTCCTGAAGGTGCGCCAACTTTTTTATCTAAACTATTTTGCATCCCTGTTTTTGCTTTATATCCTCATCTAATGAACTTCAGAGTATACTGGGGATAATCTTTACTTGTGCTATCATGTCACATGTTATGTTTTGTAAAATTTGCTCATAGAGCTAATGTGGTCAACGGATAGCATTACCTTTTAGATTCTAAGTTCCAACAGATTGATACACAAGAAAGAGATTAAGGGGCCACAAATTATTTTTTATTCGGATCATATGTATAGTGTTATAACTTATATATAAACAGGCAAAAGCAAACTATGTGCCACATGAGTGGGCATTATGTGCTGTTTTTGGTTCTGCTGTATTGTCATTTTGAAAAAGATAATAAAAATATCATCGCTAATAATTCTTCAACCTAACGAGTTTCTAGGGTTCTAGAATCCTCATGCTTGAGGCATTAGGTAAGAGTCAGACAAGACAGAACTGACCCCAACATTTCAATCATTATAGGTTTAATATACTTAGCCCTATGCTTTCCCATATGCATTATTAATGACTTTACAACATACACTGTCTTGTCTGTGGCCTATTTCCAGAGTTTTAGCCACTTGGATTAGCAAAAGTCAAATATTTTCTGGCAAAACCTTGGATTCTTGACGATGCTCACTCCAAGTTCACACACCCAATGGGCAATGAGAATTTGTGGTTTCATTGATCTTAATAAAACTCTATAAAGCCATGAAGGCTAAATCTTAAAGTGTCTGCAATTCGAAAGAAAAAAGACAGATGAGAAATGGCACACTGGCATGGTCGGACATAGGAGTTAAGAACCATCACCTCACACTTGTCTATTAGCTTGACAAACAAACACACATTTAAGTAGACGTCAACAAAGCTCCAATGAAATATATTTACCTTGAGCATGTAATGACAGTCAATTAGAAAAAGAACATTCAGATGGTTGTCCTTATTGATACAAGCAATTTTGTGGCCCATCAGACTCACTCAGGTGATATAGACAATTTGTTTGGTAACTTTCTAATCGGCTAATTTAAAGGTTCGTAGTTCGTACTTCCAACATTGTGTGTTTATTCTCGAGTATTAACAATAATTTTTTATATTTATTCTCGAGTATTAACCATACATGTCTTAGCACTACGCTTACATCCATTGTTAGAGTCCTTATGACACCAGTTTATGTAGTTCACTTGCATCAAAAGTAAGGCAGTTCATCTATGAAAAAAGACCATAAGTTAGGATAGGAGACCGTTATCCTTAATGTGTGACTTTCATCACTGTCTTCTTCTAGTTATAGTTCTTGTATACTAATACTTTAGTTTATAGCCCAAGTCATAATTCCTCTGCATCTGTGAAAGGTCCAAACAATTTTCTCTCGAAATTATGCCTTCATGACCGAATAGAATTTCTGCTATATCACTAGCAATGAAACGTCTCTTTTTTATACAGAATATTTATTAAACTCTGTATTTCCATGTTTTGTGCGGTTTCAGGAAACGATGAGGGGAGGGCAGACCCAAAGGGACTAGTGCTGCGGTGTTGTATTATGTAAGTGAAGCATCTTAGATGCCATTACGTATATAGTTACCTAAATTAACCGAACTCTGCCTGTCAAACAGACTGAATGTTGGTTAAATGTAATCATTAACATGCTAAATATTCCAATGTCAAAAGAATGCATTGGCTAAAAATTAGTTTGTGTTTTGACTGGTTAGTTATGATGTCTAATGCCTGCTGAAGGGCTTGTTATGCTACCTATTTACCTTCCGTTGGTGTTCTTTCCCTTATTCATGTGATGTAAACG
This sequence comes from Artemisia tridentata subsp. tridentata, assembly GCA_021014915.2. NCBI lineage: Eukaryota > Viridiplantae > Streptophyta > Magnoliopsida > Asterales > Asteraceae > Artemisia > Artemisia tridentata. Next base: position 216,499,624 of record CP139501.1, on the reverse strand, counting down.
ACTGTAACTGAACTTAGTGATGAGTAATTTGAGTTTAACTTGTTACGAATCTTTCTTGGATCTGACTCGAGTTAGGAAAGTTTTCATGCTTGAGCTTGGTTCTGGAAAAGAAAAATCACATGCTTGATCAGAGATCACTCATAGTTGCTTCTGACTAAAATTTGTAATGTTATTAGTAAAACCAACAAATATTTGATAGTTTAAATATGATCACAATTAGGGGTGTTAATCGGGTCAGTCGGGTCAATTCGGGTCAAGGCTTAAAAAAACATACCCTAGCCCGAACCTATTTAGAATTCGGGTTAGTCGGGTTCGGTTCAATTCAGGTTTGGTCAATTCGGGTCTACGTCATTTAAGAATTATACTTATAATTTTAGTGTTTAAACTTGAAAGTTATAATTATAAACAAAAACTTAAAGAAAAACAAACTTGCGGGTTGTAGCTGCAGCAACACATTTGTTGTGCAGTAGACGTGTACTGTGTAGTATATGTATATTAAGCAAAAGACAATATCACATATAGACATCATGTAGTACATATATTTACATATAGACAGCAGCAAGCCAGCAACATATTAGTGAAATAGTTGTGTTAAAATGGCAACACATTCATGTAGACATGCAGTACATATATTTACAGTAGGTACTAGGCAAAGATAGAAGTATAGAACAAGTGATCAAATATATTACTCTAAATCTTCAAACTATCCACTCATTTATACCATCAAAATATATTACTAAAATGCTCCATTTTACAGTTACATTAGGCAAAAATAGAACAGGTGAAACATCAAATATACCATACTGTAGGCAAAGACACTAGGTATTAAGCAAACGACTAGGGGTGAGCATTGTGCGGGTTGGTGCGGGTTTTGGTAAAAACCGAACCGCATCCGCAATTGTGGTTTTTAAAAAGTTAGAATCCGCAACCGCACGGATTTGCGGTTTTTGCGGTTTTGCGGTTTTAAAGTGTGTTTTTTTTTTTTCTTTTTTTTTCCTTTCAAATTATATTGTTTCCTATATATTTATTATAGAAGAAATATATCATAAGGTTACATAATAGGTTGAAACATATATATAAAATGTTGTGTATTAGTATAAAATTATAAATCTATACAATAGTACAAGTCAAATGAGGTGAAAATTTTAAAAATTTCGGTGATGAATTGATTGAAAAATAAAATTATATAACCTAAAAACCCAGATAATAATTAATTTATAAAATGCGTTTGAAATAATTAATTATAAAAGTATAGACAAAAGCATTTTATCATACAAAATTATGAAATTTAGTTGGTTTATTTAGAAAAAATAAAAAATATATTTGAATATGACTTTGCGGTTCGGTGTGGTTATTGCGGTGCGGTTTTTCGGTGGAAACTGAAACCGCACCGCAAAATGCGGGTTTTTAATTTTCAGGAACCGCATCGCGGTTTTTGTTGCAGTTTCGGTTTTTGCGGTGCGGGTTTTGCGGTTTACGATTTGCGGTGCGGTTCCTGCTCACCCCTGCAAAAGACAATAGGCAAATACCATTTATCAGAAGCTTCATATTAGAAATTTGCATTTGTTTAGCATCCATATTACAAACTTATAATCTACAAAATAAGCTTTCAATCCACAAAATAAGCATCAATTCTCTACACATATAATAACCTTCTAAAAATCTTTGATCTTCAATAATAAAAGCTTTCATCTTAATTGATATCTCTTTTAGAGCTAATACCTTCATCTTCACTCGAATCTACATGAAAGAGACATAATTAGCAAGGCACGATACATCTAAATTGGCAAATAATAAAAGTAAAATGTAGAAAACGTACCAATTATTATTTGTTTCGCAATCTTCTTCTTTTTCCTGAATATTATCCTTATCCTCACATCCGTAGCCAATTTTAGGTACAAGTAAGGCTTTCAATACTCTTGTGACTTGTCACTTAAAGAAGGGAAAATCATCTGAAAAGGTATCATACTTGCCACCTTATTCTTTTGTTGGCATCAAACTTTTTTTTTTCTATTGTGGGCACATACTCCCTTAATCACCTCTATTGTAACTATTTTAAGGGAGATGTATGACGTGGCACTACTTAATCACACTAATTACGTTATATCCCGTTTTTTAATAACTTTGGGTGTCTTTTGACAATGTTTGATAGTTCGAGGTTGTGTTTTATATTATGTTTCATTAACCCAATTCCCTCTCACACAATTAAACGTTTCCCTCTTCCCCAATTTTTTTGTTTTCCCTAAACGGTCGACATAACTAACCCTAATTCCACAGACGCAGTAATTGACCCACATTTGATGTGCGTTTTCATAATTCAGGTACATTTACTTTGAATTCGTTGCTTATACTATGTTTTTATCAATATAATTACCCTAATTAGGCTAATTTTCACAAACCCTAATTTTTCGTATTTTGTGATTTTTGTAACAGCATGATACCTGGGACCAATTTACATCAATTTGATGTACACAATGATGGGTTCTTTGCACATTCACCTTTAAGGTATAAGGATGGTGTGATTCTGAATATGGCTGTTCCAAGGATGACCTACGAAATATTTGCTCAGTTTGTGGAAGAAAAAGTTGGTAACTACTTCCAAGGTTTGTATTACAAAGTTCCAAATATTGATTTAGAGAAAGGCTTAGTTAGAGTAACAAATGATAAGGAAATAGCATACATGTTTGATGTTGCTGACTTGTTTGGTAGGCTAGAGCTCTATTTAGATCACTTAGATATGGATCTGTCAGAGTATCTAGGTAATGCAGATACCTCTTTTATGGATGAAACTGTATCTAAGGGAAAAGGCACACCCAAAAAAAGGTATTGCAATGAGTTTTATGTGGATGAGTTGATTCATTGGGCTGAGATGGAGGTCTAGGTTGAGGGTTCATCTTCTTGCCATCCTAGAAACTCAGAGGGTGATAGTAGTAGGACTAGGGTGAATGTTGATAAGGGCAAAGGGAAGGTTACAGAGGATGCAACAGATGGTGATGAGAGTAGCAGGACTAGGGTGAATGTTGATAAGGGCAAAAGGAAGGTTACAGAGGATGCAACAGATGGTGATGATGATTCTGAATATGATAGTGACTTTGATAGTGACTATAATTCAGATAAGTCAGTTGACTATCTTAGTCCTGGTGAGGAGGAGTTGATTGAACTAAGGAAGAGAATGAAAGCTAGTAGAGGGAAGGAAGCTGAGGGTATTCCAGAAATGAATGATGACACTATACCTACTGATGACACCATACCTACTAGTAACCATGGAACAGAAACACTGGTACAACATGATTTGTTCATGAATAACCTGATGAGAAGGCTACAAGCTACTGATGAGAATGAAGCATATCAAGATCCTTTTGTTTGTGTGGAGAAAAGTGTGGACAGGTATCCGGTGTATGATGAGGCTACCCACTGGAGACTTAGGCATCCAAAGGTATGCTTCTATAATATGAAATTGTGATATTATGAAGTTGTGATATTGTTTATAAATGATTGTTCTTTTTGAAATGCAGGTTGGTGAAAAGTATCCGAGTGTTGCAAAGTTTAAGGAGGGACTCACCTTCTATGCATTAGCTAATGGATTTTCAATTTGGTATGAGAGGAGCAACAATAAGAAGGTTGTGGCTAAATGTGGATATAGACCACCAAGGATCACAGACCCTGACAAAGGTAAACAGAGGAAGCAAAAAAGGTATCCTACTGTAAGTACCTCTGAGTTACCTTCCTGTCCATGGAGATGTTATGCTAGGTGGATGAGAAAAGAAAAAACTTTCCAAATATAGACATTAGTTGATCAACATAAATGTGTTAGGAATTTTGAATTTGGGTCATTGGTAAACTATAAGTGGATAGGATCTGTGTTTGGTGAAAAGATTAGGGATAACCCTGATATTAGGTTGACTGCTATAGCTGACCTAGTTATGAGGAAGTATAAATGCAAGGTAACCCTTAATCAATGTAGAAATGCAAAAAAGTTTGCTTTGACAGCATATGAAAAATCAGTTGATGAGCATTATGCATTGTTGAGATCATATGGAAGGGCAATATTAGATACCAATCCTGGGTCCACTGTGAAATTAGGTGTGACTGTAAATCCAGATCAGAAAACCTACTTTGATAGGTTTTATGTGTGTTTTGCTGGATTAGCAGATGGTTGGAGGGCTGGTTGTAGGAAAGTTATTGCCTTAGATGGCTGTTTTCTTAAAAGGCCAAACCAAGGTGAAATTCTTACAGCCATTGGAAGAGATGGAAATAACCACATTTACCAGTGGCTTGGGCAGTGGTTAATGTTGAAAACAAGGACAATTGGAGCTGGTTTTTAGAGTTGCTTGAAGGAGATTTGGGTTGCACCAAAGGACAAGGTCTAACTCTTATGTCAGATCAACATAAGGTATGTTTGTATCCAAAATTATTTCCTTAGTGTATTATTAATACATATATTATAACATTGTTATTATATATAGGGTCTTATTGAAGCTGTGAAGGATGTAATGCCATATGCTGAACACAGGCAATGTGCAAGGCATATTTATGAAGGCTTTAGGAAACAATTCACAGGCTTGGAGTTTAGAGACTTGTTTTTGGGCAGCATCAAAAGCCTCATATCCACCACTCTTCTACAAGACAATGGACAAGATAAAAATGGCAAACCCAAATGCTCATAAGTATCTTATGGATAAGAATCCCAAAACATGGTCAAGGGCTTTTTTTGAAGTTAACAGAGGATGTGAGGCGGTTGAGAATGGATTTAGTGAATGTTTTAACAGTGTTATTTTAAGTGTTAGGGACAAGCCATTGATAACTATGCTAGAAGCTATCAGAGTGATAGTACTAGAGAGGATGCACAGAATGAGGGAAATCAGTAAGAAATGGAACCCTGGAGTTTGTCCCAGCATTCAAAGGAGATTGGAATTGCTGAAAGATCAACAAAGGTAACTCTATTTTAAATTAATTGTGTATTATCTTATGAAAGATGTTGCATTGACACATATAACTGTGTTATGTTGCAGGTTCTGGCATGTTATCCCTGCTGGTGGGAATGTGTTTGAGGTGAGATCAGGAAGTGACGCATTCACAGTTGATGAACCAAAAATGTCTTGTACATGTAGAATGTGGCAGTTATCAGGTATACCTTGTGTGCATGCTACAAAGGTAATACTCTATCTAAACAAGCTACCAGAGGCCTAGGTTCCAGCTTGGTTTGAAACAGACATGTATTTTGTGGCATATCACCATTATTTAAAACCAGTTGGAGGTATGAATTTCTGGCCTGATCAGAGTATGTACTCAGTAGTTTTACCTCCTAAACCCAAAAAAATGCCTGGTAGGCCTAGAAAGAAAAGAATTAGATCAAAGGGTGAGGGTGGTAGCTCATCAAAAGTGTCAAGGGTAGGTATTGAGATTACTTGTAGTATCTGCAAACAAATTGGGCACAACAAAAAAGGATGCAAAGAAAACAGTAAGGGTAGTAGCTCAGTTGAAAAGGCACCTAGAAAAAATGTTGGAGGTAGGCCTAGAAAGAACAAGGTTAACCAGGATGAGGCATCGGTGGCAGATGATGTTATGCCGGTCAGACAAAGAAAAGAGAATGAAACAAGTGGGTCAAATAGAAAGAACAAGAAAGAGGTTGCACTTCAACTTATGCAAGATGGTTTGGTGAGCAGCAGAATGAAGAGCAAACTGAGATTGACTTGACACCTGTTCAAGATGATCTCATGCAGACACAAGATACTCAAACAGAAAAGGTCAGAGTGAGGAGGCCTAGTGAAAGAATCATCAAAAGGAAGTTGGCAAAAAAATTGAATGGCCAGGGCAGCACTCCTCAGTCTGCCATGAATATAGATGATGCTTGAACTACTGTCATTTAATGTGCCCATTTTGTATATCTTTTGAGGGCAACTGATGTAAACAATTGGTAACTAATCTTGGTATGTAATATGGCCAGAACAAGTAGTATTTAGTAGCCACTAATGTATTTAGTAGAACAAGTAATATTTAGGGCAACTTATGTAATGACCATCAACCAATAGCCCATTTTGTACATGATACAGGGCACTTTTGATGGTCAATCCAAAAACTGTTATGTCAGAACATAACAAAATGCAGTATGCAGTTTGGTATTCCTTTTACTATTCTTCATGTGACCTTATCTTTTTGCTCTATATAACATAACAAAATGGATTCCAACATTCATAAGATTACATGACATAAATACAGTAACATAATAAATGGTCAAAGATTTCATAAATACAGTAACATAACATTAAAAAGATCCTTAGATCACTTCGATAATGACATACCAACCAAAACATAGATTACACACAAACATCCTAACATGATGATACACAACCTATCATACAATTCCAACTTTGAGTTTCTAGCCTTCAACTCATCTTCCAATCTTGACTTTGTAGCCTTCAACTCATCTTCCAACCTTGACTTGTCCAAAGCAAGAGACTCAATTATGGGTCCACTATCCTCATTGTTCTTCATTCGCTTCTGCCTTAGATAGAACCCATACACCAACTCTTTGTAGTATTCACTAGGAAGATCTTCATCCAGAAACTCATACACTTGACAAACATTGCATGTGACGAATCTCTTACCCGGATTCCACCTTGTGGTGGCTGTTTGCACTCTTAATTGACGATTACAGTTACAAAAATGTTCAATCTTACCTCCAATTAAACGGGATTGAGCTGTGCTTGAACTGCTCATGCTTTAGGGTTCTTGTTCGACCATTTATGGAGAAGGGATTATTTGGGGAAAGAGGGAAAATAAATAAGTTGAAAGGGGATGGTAGGGTTTGCAAGTGGAAAAAAACAATAGATAAAAATCACCCTCCAAGTTACAACATTGTCAAAACGGACCCAAAAGTGTGAAAAAAACGGGGTTAAAACGGGATTATTTTGATTAAGAAATGCCACATCATCAAAATAGTTACAATAGAGGTGATTAAGGGAGTATGTGCCCACAATAGAAAAAAAAAAGTTTGATGCCAACAAAAGAATAAGGTGGCAAGTATGATGCCTTTTCAGATGATTTTCCCTTTAAAGAACTCCCAAATGTATACAACACCCTTCCACTAGTGCTAAAAAGCCACCGTTGAGACGAGAATAGCTAACAAATCTCTAGCCCTCAAAGATAAAATTGGGAATTTTTGGCTATTTACCTTCCACCATGCCAATATATCAAATTTCACATTAAAATCAAATGCTTCAACACTTTCACACAAATACTTATCCAATTCACTTATTGTTGAAGTAGATGTTGAACTCGATTTCATCTTATCTCTCAACCTGTCTCTTGTGGGGGGATTTGTTGTCGTATCATCAGGATTTGAATGTTTCCCAAACACCGAAGATGAATTAGATGGTGGAGCATGAATTACAGTCTTCATATAAAACTTTAAATTGAGATTCAATTTCACCTGGGTAAACAAAAAAACAGAGGAACGTACCAGTACGTACCGGAACCGAACCATATATATTAGAATGATGGTCCGGTTCTTGGTTCTAAAATTCCAAATTTTCGGTTCTCGACTTTCCCGAAAGGACGATTCAGGCCGGAACCAGAACCATCAGGTTCCGGTACTTTCCCGAAAGAACAGACTGTTTTGAAAATATGAAGTTTTATAGGGTTTATTTGAGACATTGATAAAAAAATAAATAAATACAAATAAACAACAACTAGCCCGTTAGTAAGCTGCAACAATAAAATTTAAAACCTAAAAACTCTAACCTTTAATCCATTCCAAATAACACAAAATTATCAGTTTTAGGGTTTTACAATTACTAATATCATTCAAAGATTCAGGGTCCGTTTGGTTGATAGGTGTCAAGGGAATTGAATGATAGAAAGCAAATTTTAGGTGTTTGGTTGTCATATGGGCCCCACAAATTAGGAATCAATCAATCAAAATGTGATAGATCTTATTCTTATGTATATTAGTTGGTATCAAAAAAATAATAATCTGAATTTGATATTTTGCACATTTTTTCATGTGGGTTACCCCACTAATGTCGCTATCTCTCTCTTCTTCTATATTAAAATTTAAATATAAAATCATTATTAAATAAATAAAAAACATTACTTTATACTAAATTATAATTTTCTTTTATATAAATAATTTATTTTATCTCTCCTCATTTTCTTTCAAACCTTTCCCAAATCCGAATACAATTCCAATCTCACTTACAAACCAAATGCACCCTCAAATATAATCATCACCATCATTCATCTAACATGAAATTAAGTTTTTTCTATATATTTTTTCCTTTTAATTATGATCATAATTGATTAGATAGTGATAGGATGTTACGATCTCATGAGAACAAAAGTTAAACCTTCGTATGTAAACTTATATTTTGACATTTTTTGTTTTTGTTTATGTTAATTTGAACAAATGGAATTATCGGAATGTTTTACATCGTTGTTGACATTTTTGTGTGTGTTTGTATTGATATTGCATATCCTTTATATATGATGAACACCGAAAAAAATGAATTTTTTAAACATTTTGGTTCTCGTTGGAAATTACCAAAAATTCCCGTACTGAAATCGAACCGAAGAACATGGGACGGTTCTCGGTTCCACATTTTCCTTTTTTTTAGTTCTTGGTTTTTCGTGTTCCAGTTCCAGTTCGGTCCGGTTCCAGTACCATGGACACCCCTATTCCACCATTGTCAATCTTTCCATCCCATGATGGTCATTATATAAATAGAACAAAAGGCGTGGCCTTTGTTTAATGCAGCCCGGTTTTCATTGGGCTAGGTCCACACCCGAAAAAACTAATTTGGGACCCGTCCGGCTCCTAAACGCTGTCTCTCACTTCTCTCTCTCTCAAACGCTTCCTGCTCCGACTGTAATCCGACAAAAGAAAAAATCCGGCCGATTGAAAATGACCCGATCCAAAACCGACGTGTCTATAGTGTTTTGTGAGAGGATCCACAGTAGAATCTACAGGAAATTTTAATTATATTGCGTCTATAGTGATTTGTGAGAGGGTGAACAGAGAAATCTACAGGAATGTATTATTTTATTGTGATTTGTGGATTTGTTATTGCCATTTGTTATGTTCTACAGGAATCCCCTTTTTTTAAACCACAAATTCTTAATTGGTTATGCTTTAAGTTACCTTCTAGATTATTGGGTTAGGTAGATTATCTGCTTATTTTCATCTGCTGTGTGCCACGATATAACTCTTCTTGCTAGGTCTGGAATCTTTATGCTTTCTTTGTTAGCTTTGTTGATGTTAGATTTGCATTTTTAGTGACTCTAATTTTAGGTTCCATGTCTGTAACAGCTCCTTATAGTTTTTGGCTTCAATTATATTACTTATTTGCTTTATTTCAATTGAATATGATAGCCTAAATTATGGAGGGTGGTTTTACTGTGAACTGTTACCTGTATATTTTTTACTATGTGTATGACAGTTAAATGAAACAATAGATCTTTATAGGATAGGGCAAATTGGGTAAGATGTAGCTACATAAAACAATAGCCAATGTTGCTGTGCTAGAAATTTAGATTTGCTTCAAATAATGATTACTGTTTGACCTGGGGTATTTGGAAGGTGTAAAACTGATTTACTTAAAAACTTTTTTTTACTTCATATCCGATGATTTGTTGAGTTCAACATAACTTTTTGGTAAGTTATTGCAATTATCACATGTTCATATTTAGGTTTGAAATCTTTATGTTTTTCTTTTTTAACTTAAGCTTCCTAATATTAGAAATAAATTATGTAACATGTGGTTACATGAAACAATAGGCAAAGTTGCTAACTTACATACTTACATTTGCTTTAAATTATACTGAGTTAGGTTCGCTTATGTAACATGTAGGTGCATCAAACAATAGCCATTTAGTATGAAGGTTTTTTGTATTTAAACCTTTTTTTTTTTTTTCATATCAGGTTCTAACATTTTACTTTGTTTACACTGTTTGCAAATTATTATTTCACAATGTGTCTTTTGTTAATAATGTTGCCTGTTAAAATACTATCAGTTATCATTTTTTATGTTTATGCTTTTGGTGACAAAACATCTGTATATTGTTGCTTTCAACAATGCAACCCAAATCAAACACTGAATATCACAATAGTAATACTCAATATCCTCATAAACAAACATCAAAGAATCCTGAAAGTACATGGCTGCCTTTTGTCTCTGAACCACAAAATGCTGGGAGTCAGAGTTTATACACCAATTCTCAGTCAACACCGTTCATTTACAATGTTTCCGATCTCAATCTTTCAACAAAATCTGTTCTGCCTCCTCAAGGTTACTTCAATTTAAATTATTCACACAAGTATTAATAACATAAGTGCACCTGAAATTCCATGTTGACTGTATATTTTTTGTAGGTGAAGGTTCTTCATCAGGTTCCAAAAAAAATGTGCCTAGGGAGAACTACAATGTTACAAAATGGGATGTACATTTTAGACAGCCTCACACCTCAGTTCAGCGGCCTTTGCCTCATGAAAATTCCTTTCTGCAATCAAGAATTAACTGGCGCAATAGATGTTCAGGCGGTATTAAACGAAATGAAAAACAAGAGACTGAAAGTGTTGGCCGGAATGTCAGACAACGTGTTGATGACTGTATTTTACAATCTGCTTCAGAAAACAATATTTGCACAGTTGCAGGATCATCCAGTTTGCAGCAGCCAAAAGGTAGGCATGTAAACAGTTGCACAATGCTTTTGACTTTTTTTTTTTTTAAAGAAGACTAGGGAAAAGTAAACATAAATATGTGTTTGTGCAGGTAATTCAGGTGTTGGCTTCGTCATCACCAGCACGCCTTCCAGCGAAGATTTTGATTCTGCACATGCCAATACATCAGTGCAGCGCAGTCAGCAAGCAAGGCTGAGAACACCAGAGGGTTTTCAACGTAATGTCAGGAGCCGTGTTGTTTCGCATAATTCTCAGTGCAGTTCAGCCCATGGTAATTAATTTTACACAATGGATTTTATCTAAATATGGAAATTTACTTTTAGTGAAAAATGTTTGAGGAATGTTTTATAACTCTATTTACGCAGACACTCAGGGTCCCGCCTCACCAACTGATGTTGCCTATCCTGAAGAAGGTTCTCAACGTAACAAGGCAACAAGAGCAGCACAGCAGACTAGACAAGGACTTCAGCGGCCGGCTCGAGCCGGCACGCGTAATGTAAGACAACGCGTCAATTCACAGACTACACAAACCAGTAGAGCCCACACTGCACGCACCTCTGGTGAAGGACCAAGTGTTCCGTCAAATCAGGGTAAACATTCAACTTTGTTGTTCACCATTTATGATTCTAAATAACCAAGCTTTTCTTTAAGGATATACCTTTTATGAACAGCCTCATTCATATGCACATATCCTTTATGCAGATACATCTCCTTCATATGAGGATCTAGGTGATTGTAACCAACGGTGCCGTTACTGTGGAGCAGCTTTTTGGTAAGAAGAGCGTGTTAGAAGGAGTTCTACCAATGGCAGACCTGACTACCATTTGTGTTGTGGAGGTGGAAGAATCGTTTTGGAGCCTCAACCAGATCCACCTCAGTATATCAAAGATCTTCTTTCAGACGCCACTTTCATGGAGAATATCCGAGCTTACAATCAAATGTTTGCAATGACTTCATTTGGTGCCACCATTGACAAATCGGTCAACACGAGACAAGGCCCATATGTGTTCAAAGTATCAGGTCAAATCTATCATTAGATTGGATCATTGTGTCCTCTTGGTAATGATACACCTAAATTCTTGCAGCTATATATTTACGACACGCAGAATGAAGTACAAAATAGACTGAGCCATTTCTCGAGTTCTGAACGGGCTAGCTTAGATCCAGAGATTGTTCAAGGGCTTATTCATTTCTTAGATAGTCACAATGAGCTGGTCCAGCTATTAAGAACTGCAAGAGATTTATGTAGTGAAGCAGACATACCAGATTTCAAAATAAGGCTTTACAATGCTGAAGGAGCACGTGGTTATGAACTGCCAACGTCTAACACTCTGGGAGCGATAGTTTTTGACAGCGGACCTACAGCTGAATCAGATTACGACGTTATTATTCAATACAAGGATGGTCCACCTCAGAGAATTAACAAGCTACATAAACCCAAGTGAAAGAGCAAAACGTGTGTCAATGAATGCATTTTACACGTACCAGTTACATCCAAGACCTGACTCATATGATCTGCTTTTCCGGACAGGCCGCCTTTTTCAGCAATATGTTGTAGCCGTATACTGCTGTATAGAGCAAAATAGGATGGACTTTTATAGAAAGCACTTGACCTCGAAAAGGCATATGATAGTGTTCCTTGAGAGTTAATTTGGAGAACTCTAATTGATAAAGGAACCCCAAGGAGGTACGTCAGAGTCATTAAGGATATGTATGAGGGGGCTAAGACCCGGGTACGGTCCACGGTGGGGATCTTAGAGTTTTTCTCTGTGGAAATAGGACTCCACCAAGGATCTGCCATTAGCCCTTACCTCTTCGCATTGATTCTAGATGAGTTATCTCGAGGGATTCAAGAGTGCATACCATGGAGCATGATTTTCGCTGACGACATTGTGTTGGTGGCAGAATCTGCGGAAGGGTTAAACAACAGACTTGAGCAATGGAGGGAGGCTCTAGAAGACAATGGTATTCGAGTGAGCAGAGAGAAGACTGAATACATGAGATGTGATTTTGGGAGGATCGAGTCAGGACACCACGAAGATATGGATATTCGTATCGGTGACCGAATAAAAAAAATGATAATCCATCTTCTTAATAAGACAACTAAAAAAGATGAACCTCAAGCAAAAAAAAACAAAGACTAAATATTCCACTATAAAATACAACAAAACCAAACAGTGTGCATGCTCCTAAAACAAAAAGCATGACCAAACTAAGCAAATAAAATACTAAAGAACAACCTTATGTTAATTTTCTCATGAGTTTTTATAAAATTGTATAATTAGCTATTTGGAAAATCATTTCTCTTATCGATGATTCACAAATCAGGGAGGATAGATGAGGACGTAACCCACCAGATTAGAGCTGGGTGGGCGAGATGGAGGGCGGCGACGGGAGTCCTTTGTGACAGGAACGTCCCATTAAAGCTAAAGGGTAAATTTTATAAGGTGGCTATTAGACCGGCTATGTTGTACAGGTCTGAGTGTTGGCCTATCTCCAAAGCCCATGCGGACAGGGTCGAGGTGGCGGAACTGAGAATGCTGAGGTGGACTTGCGGTAAGACCTTGCTGGACATGATCCCGAACTGAGTTTTCAGAGCTAAACTAGAGGTCGAGACTATTATTTCGAAGATGAGAGAAGGTAGGCTCAGGTGGTTCGGTCATGTAAGGAGGAGGCCACAATCAGCGCCTGTTAGAAGAGTCGAAGCGCTAGTAGTAGACGGGGTGAGAAGGAGGGGTAGACCCAAACTCAGATGGGAGGATAGACTTAAGCTCGACATGAAGGAGCTGCTCTTGTCCGAGGACATGACCTCAGATAGGAAGGCGTGGAGAGATAGAATTAGGATATGCGGGTAGTTCGGGCTAGGTATGCGTGGGTCTAGGGTTTGTTTTTTTGTTTTTTTTTTTACCTTGCTAAGGTATTTTGTTGCTTTGCCTTAGCTTTAGGCCCCGTGCGTTGCCCTGCTTTGCTTTGTTTTGCCCCCTTAGGTTTGCCTGCTTTTCTTGGTGCTGTGCTCTTTGCTTATTGTGCTTTTGTTTATGCTCTGTTTTTGTGTTTGCTTGTCTTGCCTGCTTGTTGCCTATTATGTTAACTCGGTGGCTCTCCTGCCTTTTCTTGGAAGCAATCTCTCTACCCCCGGGTTTTCCTTGGGGTAGGGGTAGGATTTGTCTACATGCTACCTCCCCCATACCCTGCCCTAGCGGGATTGGGTTTGCTGTTGTTGTTGTTGTTGTTGTTGTATCAAAGCAATATTCGAGGTGAATATCTATCAGGCCTGTATGATGCTATTTCAAGAGGGGATTATGATGGTTCTGAAGCTGGGTCAAGAATTATTCTTCCTTCTTCTTTTACTGGCGGCCCGCGATATATGTATAGCCATTACTTGGACGTACTTGCAATTTTCCGAAAGCTTGGTAATCCACAGTTCTTCATAACATTCACTTGCAATGTGAATTGGCCTGAAATCCAAAGATACATGGCAGACTATCCACATCTTAATGCGTCAGACAGAGCTGATGCAGTATGTCGAGTGTTCGAGCAGAAGATTAAAGCGTTTATCAGATTTCTTAAAAAGAAACGCCCATTTGGAGACGTGACAGGAGGTATGGACTATGGAGTATATTTTGTTATAATTGTAATAGTGTTTTCACCATATTTTAAAGAAAGTAAAACTATAAAAGTTTATGATATACATTAAATCTTTTAAAAACCTTTAGCCATTTTCGTTTCCTTAAGCTTATAAAATATATACTCAAGAATTTTTTAAACTCAACAAATTGAAGTAAACTCAGGGTTGTTTAGAATTTAGGCAACCAAAAAGATAACCAATGATGACTGAATATGTTCTTCTAACTGTTTTGTGCTCTCTTTTGTTAAAACAGTGTTGTATACAGTTGAGTTTCAGAAGCGTGGTTTGCCACATTGTCACACATTGCTTTGGGTTACTTCAAGCAGCAAAATACAAAGTGCAGAAGATGTAGATCAGTATATCTCTGCAGAACTACCTGACCCAGCAGTTGACCCTCAAGGATACAAAGTTGTTTCAGAAATGATGATTCATGGACCTTGTGGATTAGCTAATTTGAGCGCACCATGTATGGAAGGCACAATCTGCACCAAGAAATTCCCAAAAAATACAACAACGATACTTTCTTTGATAACAATGGCCATGTGCACTATCAAAGAAGGCAAACAAATATATATACAACCAAACGGTGAATGAAATTAGACAACAGTTACGTAGTGCCATATAACCGAAGTCTCTTGCTGGCATTCCAAGCTCACATACATGTAGAGTATTGTGGTTGGAGCATGCTCATCAAATATCTCTTTAAGTATATTTCAAAAGGAATGGACCGAGTATTTGCACGAGTAACCAAATCTTTTGGAGAGGCATCTACTTCTACGGCTCCTTCACAACCGCAGATTGACGAAATTCAGAATTTTCTTGATGGCTGTTTCATATGTCCTCATGAAGCCTACTGGAGAATTCTCAAATTTGAGATACACAGCAGAGAGCCAGCAGTTCAGATACTTTCACTCCACCTAGAAAACATGCAGCATATCACCTTTCGCGATACAGATAACTTAGAATCAGTTGTCAGACGTCGTGATCTCAAGCTAACAACACTGGCACAATGGTTTGATTACAATGCTGAGAATGAAGATGGCCGCCATTTAACATATTTAGAATTTCCTTCAGAGTTTGTTTGGTATCCGGACAAAAAAGCGTGGCAGCCTAGAAAGACAAATCAGTCATCTGTTGGTCGATTAGCATACATACATCCAAGTTTAGGAGAGCTCTTCTACTTTCGAATGCTCCTTTCCCACCAAAAAGGCTGCAGAGGGTTTACAGAAGTTCAGAAAGTCAACCAAATATTGTATCCTACATATCGTGCAGCGTGTGAAGCATTGGGTCTTCTTGGTGACGATAAAGAATGGGACACATCACTTGAAGAAGCATGCATCTCAGCATCAGCATCAGAACTCAGATCTCTTTTTGCCCATATTCTAACTTACTGTCAAGTCACAAACCCTGGTCAACTATGGGGAAAATACTACTCAGAGGTGGGCCATGATATTCCGAGAATTGTGTCACAAACTGTCAGAATTCCAAATTATCATGTGAATGATAATGAATTAAGAGGTTATGTGTTATATGAGCTGGAAATAATATTAAATGGGTTAGGCAAATCACTGCAAGGATTTGGTTTACCGCCGCCTCCAAAAGAACTACTTAATCTGCTGGAAAACAGGCTGTTAATGGAAGAGAAGAATTACGACCGAGAGGCCTTAACACAAGAAAAAAATGAGTATGTGCCAAAATTAAATGCTGAGCAGTGGAGAATATACGATCTTATCATCAATGCTTCTGCAACAAACAAGCAAGAACTGATATTTGTCTATGGACATGGCGGAACCGGTAAACTTTCCTTTGGAAAACTATCATTAGTAGCCTACGTTCTGAAGGCAAGATAGTACTGGCGGTAGCTTCTTCTGGCATTGCTTCTTTACTTCTTCCGGCAGGACAAACAGCACACTCAAGATTCAAACTCCCGCTGGAATTGACAGAAGAGTCATTGTGTAAAGTTAAAAAAAAAACACTCATTTGGGAAGGCTGTTAGCTGATACATACCTTATTATCTAGGATGAAGCACCAATGAATGATCGTCGGTGTTTTGAAGCATTAGACAGAAGTCTTAAAGACATACTTGATACACCAGATGTCTTATTCGGAGGCAAAACAATCATTTTGGGTGGGGACTTTCGTCAAACACTTCCAGTAAAAAAGGGGCACCAAAAATGGAGGTGATAGCATCAACAATTGCCCACTCATACCTTTTGCCATATTTTCAGATTGTCACTCTTAAACAGAACATGAGGTTACATCTTTTGCTTCATGGCTTCTTGATCTTGGAGATGGTAGCATTGGACAACCTAGCGACGAAGACAATGAAGATACATCCTGGATTGATATTCCAACACGCTACTGCATTGAAGATGATGAAGCTGGTTTGTTGAAACTTATTGATTTCATTTATGATTAAAGCACACTGTGCACACCTTCGGCAACAACTCTGCAACAAAAAGCCATTGTATGTCTAAAGAATGACACCGCAGACATAATTAATTCAAAAGTCCTTTCAATGGTTGAAGGGCAACCAACAACTTATGCAAGTCATGATGTAGCAATCCCATGCGCAAATGGAGCTGAAACAGAAATGTTGTATCCCCCTGAACATCTGAATACATTTAAATTCACAGGCTTTCCTCCACATCAGCTTGAATTGAAAGTGGGCGCACCAGTTATGCTCCTAAGAAATGTAAACATAGCAGGCGGTCTATGCAATGGTACACGAATGATAGTCACACAATTGATGTCTAAGCTTATTGAAGCACAAATTATCACGGGTACAAGAGTTGGAGAAAAGATCTTTATACACAGAATCCCTTTGATACATAATGATCCCAACCTTTATTTCATTTTCAAAAGAACCCAATTCCCAATAAAACTTTGCTACGCCATGACAATCAACAAAAGCCAAGGACAATCCCTAAACAAGATTGGTGTATATCTCCCAGAACCAATTTTTGGCCACGGGCAGCTGTACGTCGCTCTGTCTAGAGCGACATCTCCACATGGGCTCAGGATTCTTATGAAACAGCAAAAAAATCAGGCATCGAATGTTACCAAAAACATAGTTTACAAAGACTTTCTTAGAAGAATACGGCCAAACCAACTTTAGACATAACTGTTTGCTTTTTATGTATATAGTTTCTTTGTTTTATCATGAAAATAATCAGTTACAGATAGACTCACTGCATACACAAATTATTAAATCTATGATATCATATTATTACCTAAACACTTTGTAATTACATCATTATTACTTTCTATCTGTTTTTTATAACTTACTTTTGTTTATTATATCTTAGCAGTGCAATGGAGGAAGCAACAATTGCTGAGCTGCGTCCCATATCACATGACAATATAATAGAAGCTAGAGTATATAGAAAATGGATTGCAAAAAGTTACCCTCAAAAAATTGAAACTGCATTCTGCTGCATCTTGATAGATCGAGAGGTATGTAACAATTCATGTGCCATAAACAAAGCATATTAAATATCAAATTTTATATAACCACAGATAAACATCAACAGGGCAACGCTATACAAGGAAATATGAATGTGAAAGAATTTGATTACTTTAATCCAAAAATCAAGGTTGGATCAATCTACAGGATTTCTGAATTCATGTGTGAACCCACCAACCCTTACCAACAAACCATTGACAATAGAACAAGTTTGAAGTTTGGAAAAATCACAAAGTTCGACCCTATAACAGCGACAGACTTCCCACACCACTACTTTAACTTTGTTTCATACAATCAACTTCAATTCAAAGTTCCTAAAGAAGATGGAACAGGAAGAATGCAATACCCTATACTCACAGGTCATGTTTTGCTACTTAGCTTTTTCAAATTCAATAAAATATAAAATCCTAATAATTATTTACTTACAGATTACATAGGATGCCTAAGGTCAGTTGGAGAGCTAAAAACCAAAGGAAACGCCCAGGAAGATGAGACTGTCTACAGAAAGGTGGATATAGAAAACTTAAAGTATGTAAGCTTGCATTTAAAACTTCTTTTACAAAAAAAAATACCTACCAACTTTTATCATTTCTCTAATACCTTTCTTATATTCACAGCGGTAATGTCGTAGAATTTACAATGTGGGATGACTTGGCTAGGTCATTAGAAGATGCCAGAATTGAAACAATGGAACAACCAATTATAATTGTAGTGAGCTCTTGCCGTGTATCAAAACGCAGAGGTATTACATTAATACTTTGAAAGAAACTTCTACACAACCACAAAATTGTTATGACATTATGCAATACTATCTTGCCAGATTACCAATTAACAGCGACATCTGCTACGTACTATTACTTAAACCCGCAGATACCAGAGGCTGATGAATCAAGAGCACAGTAAGAATCTTGAAACCCAAAATTCAAATTCACAGCATATTCAGATAAAATTTGACTAAAAAAAATTAGTTTTAACTATTGAATATGAAACAGGTATAGAGCAAGATATCAAATGACTCCACCACTACGCATTTGCAAGACCCCATACGAAGATGTTGAAAAAGAAAAATTTCGAAACAGATTTCCTTTGAAGACTATTTTAAAACAAAGCCCAGAAAGCTATAGGGTAATCTTTGTGTGACACATAATTAAACAAAATAAATTAGTAGCAAACAGGCTAACAAATAACTCCATGATAAAATTTTATCCATAGCTAATGATTTGCATAAACATTAACAGGGAGTGAAATTCACCACCGAAGCAGCCATAACCAGCATCAACATAAAAAGAGATTGGTATTACATATCTTGCAACGAATGTAATCTAAAAGCTAGAGAAGAAAACGGAAGCTACCGTTGTCTAGATCATGGAAAACAACCAAAACCATGCTACAGGTACATGATATTCAAAACCAGGTTCATGTGAGATTAAAAAACATGCAAAAAAAAATTGATCCTCTCATCTGCTTGATAACACATAGGTATAATTTCAAAGCATTCATCACAGACCCATCCGCAACAGCCCCGGTAACTTTCTTCACACCAGTAGCAGATGATGTCACAGGCTATTCCTGCTCAGAGTTAGTCACAAAGCATAAAGCAGCAGACACACAAGAAATACCAGCAGAAATTTTTGCAATAGAAGGACAAAAAAACATTTTCCAGATCCATTTCAACGAAACAGCCAAAACAACAGACTTCATTTTCGATAGAGTTTTCAACAAAAAAATAGTCCATGAAGCAACAAGCACAGAACACCAAAGAAACCGAGGTAACACCATTTAACTTAACTACTATTCTTATTTAAAATTATATTCTGCACTAACATCTACTAAACACTCATGAAAAATAGATGCAGAACCAACAACTCTCACAATAACGAACGAACAAGATGTGCACCAACTGACAGCTGAAAGCACCAGTAACAAAGCAATCATAACGCAACTATCTCATGATCCACCACAACAAGCAAAAAACCAAGGTAATACCATTAAACTTAACGATTATCCTTAATGAAACATATGAACTTGAAAGACACATACTAACGCTTCATGGAAAATAGGAACACCACCAGCAACTCTCTCACTAACAAACCAAGAGGATCCGCAACAGAAGACACATCAAGAGAGTAGGAGCAAAACAGTCAAAAGAGCGTTGTTTCAAGATCAGCCAACACATCCAAAGAAGCAAAAAGGTAACTGCTACAAATTTATTTAACATAAACAGTCGCTTTTATTTAATCAAATATCTTATAACCATATGACAATGCAAGCAACAACATAACTAAAACATCATAAGCAACAGCAGATTTCTCCCATTGTAGGCCCAGACTTAGAAATCCATCAACCCCTTAAGCATCTGAATAAATACATCGTTATTACGAGCATTTACCTCCAATTCAGCCATCATTATCCGCATTTGCATGACCTGCCGTTTTCTACGCATAGGTATTTCCGACAGTTTCTAGCTCCTCAATGAAACTAAGCGTTTCACGGGAAACACCAACCGATCTTCCACAGAGCGCACTCATCTATTGCACCATTTGAAGGTCTTCAGTTCACACTTAGGACGCATTGACATTGTGTTTTCTTAATTCTTATTCACAATTTAAAGTTAAATGAAAGCATTCATTGACTGATAATAAAACAAAATAGCCACATATCATACTATTTTTGGATTTTTGAATACTGATGCAATATTTTTTCCAATCATATAGCAACACCAGGAAGCTCATTAGCAGACAAAATCAAAAGCCAAAATGTTGTAAAGAAGAAGAAGGAATGAGGCTGAAGCCACCATGCCACACACAACCTACTTGCTTTTGTTATTAACTACGTCGAATGTAAATATTTAAACAATGCTCATCTAAAGTACCAACCTACAGGTTACAAGGGTGCATGTTTTGTAAGGTATTTGTGCTCCAGGTCTGCAGCTGCACAAATATGTGTCAAAACATATGCAGTTTTTTTGTTATGCATGTAAAAATATCTTATGTTATCTAATATAATCAAAACTGCTTCTCTGACTACTATTTGGTTATGAGATTTTACAATTCTGCTCACCTAATGCCTGCTTTAAAATTTACCCGCCGCGAAGCGCGGGCTACTACCCTCGTTCACTACAATATGCAAAAATTCATCCTTGTTTCTTGGATCAAGTAGCAAAACAAAATATAATAGAGTAGAGTTATTTTGCATACTAAAAATTACTCACATACGAAGGGACACATCCCCACCCTCCATCTAAATTTGATCAATGGCTAAGATTAAAAAGATATTTACTAATTAAAAAAATAATTAAATGCAGAAGGGCAGTTTGGTACATTTACTACCCACCACACAAAGGGGATCTCTTAATTTCTCTCATTATCGCACTTACCAAACACACACAAAAAACATACACAACACACACCGGTGATCCCAATCACTATTCCGACGGATCAATATTTCCGTTCATCATCCATCAACAAAACTCGCCACGTCATCATCTCCATTTTTGCGGCTTATCGTCTCATTTATCGGATCTCCACCTTCAACTGTCCTGATACGTACTAACGAATTCGTCATCGCGGTAATCCTATTGAATGTATCTATTCTTTTTATAATTTGACTTTTAAGTCTCGATTTGCTAGTAGTGATTTTATTACTATATAAACGGATTTTCTCATACATTTTACGATTCATGTTGTTAAATTCCGTTTTAGATGAATTGTAGTTACTGAAATTGTAGAATTAGTTGATTACTTGATTCTCATATTAGAAGCATCTATTGCTATTCTTGGAACGTGTAGAATTAGTTACTGAAATTGTAGAATTAGTTGAGATGAAGATATTGAAATAAAAAGACATATTAGAAGCATTTATTGAAGGCGGCTTAGCCGCAGAAGACGCCTTCGGCTTTGTTTTTATATTGAACTAGATGCTTCAAATGTTGTATCACCTGTGATACAAAATAACATATTATGTATCTAAAGTATCACCTGTGATACAAAACACATTTTGTGTGAGTATATCATATGTGTTTTTGTATATGATTTTAATGTATAACTTATTAGATATTTTGTGTAATAAGTTAATTGGAAATATCTTTAGATACATATGTAGAATTGGAAATATCATATATGTAGTATATCACATGGATAGGACTTAATGATTGTTATTTTGTAGTATATCGTGATACAAAATATCATACCGAATAACTTAGTAGATAAAAAAATCACAAGTGATATTCAAAATGTGATATACTACAAAAGGTTAAAATATCATACATTTTAACCTGATACAAAAACTTTATGAGACATGTGATACAAAAAGATTAGGTTTTTAATCACTGTGTGAAACATTACTCATATTCTGCAGTAGTATATCGTGACATTATTTATAGTTAATTATTTGTCTCGTGGAAGCCTTGACTAGATTTAAAACCTAATTAGAATAAATCTTTTGATATACAAAAGGTAACAGGTCACACCACGAGACAACTAATTAACAATCGGTAGACGGATTTGGGAATCAGAAAGATCTTTTTACTGTGTGACGACAAAGGTATGACATACTGCAGATGATGTTAAACTTGTTTGTGTTGTTATTAATGTGTCATATCTTTCTTGTTCTAGGGTGTGTCGTTCCCTTCGATACAAAGAAAGCAGAAACCACGACGAGTTGATATTTACTACTCAAGTTGGTTCATTCAATCAGGTATTGTGGTATATTAAGAGTGTTCATAATTTGTGTATAGTCGTGGCTCAATATTTAGATTATTGGGGCGTTGATATTTGGATCCAATTAAATGGGTCAATTTGGGCTGTGTCTTATCTCAAATGGGTCAACTCAAAAGGTTTTAAGGTTTTCGGAGATTTTAAGGAGACAAAAAAGCGGGATTGTTGTTGTACTGATGTTGGTATTTCTGAGTTGTGTTTTGATTGCTTTCTGTATTGGGATAATAATTGGATGGGTCTGGAAACCAAATTGGGTCAGTTTTGGTAATTGCATATTTGATGGTTTGGAAGTCAAGAACCAAACTATTGGGTCGAACCCGAGGCAAAAATCTGTACAAGTTGAGACGAATCTTGGTTTTGCGTCTCGTAGTGTGGATAGTAATAAGATGGTTGAAAATCTGGTCAAGTCGACATCCATGGGCAAACCGAGTTGTAGGTGAGTCTTGATAGCTAATTCTTGGAAGTTTATAATATATGGAGATTGATTAACCTTTAAATGTGACCATAACTTAGAAGGCTAGGATATTAATGTAAAAAAGACTTGTGGTAGCTGCTAAAGATTATAGGATTTGGTTTAGAACTATTGAAACACTATCTTAATGATTTTTGTAGTTTACGAAAACTATTGATGATAAATGAATACGCTGAAATAGACTACCTTCTTGAAACTGGTACAACCAATAATTACACACGTCTGCAAATGCTGTACATATACCATAAATTAGGTGACATTGATCTGATAAACTTTATCCATTCATGTTTCATGATACTGAAATTACTATATAATGTACATTGTGCAGAACGCGATAGCTGGTACGTCATCAAGTATTTTACCCTGTAGCGAGACAGCTTCACATGGGACTAATCAGCACTCCGAAACCCATAATGGTACTGTTTTTGCTTCTCAGACAAACTATCTGTGAAACCTGTGATTATTAATTTAGTTATTAACTAAATTCATTTAATGCCTGCATTTTCAGGTTCACTTGTATTACCCCTTCTGCATGACTCAGCAGCTTCGGCTTCTAGGGATCTTTGTTCAAGTGGTTTATCCGTTACTGAGAGTCAGACCTTCAATTCTGGCTTTGATAAGCTGGAACCTCATAAAGATGTCTTCCCCATGCATTTTACTGGGAGCGTTGGCGATTGGCAGATGCCATTTCCAGAACCTGTCAATCATTAAGTTACTCAGGGCTATTCATCATTCAGCAATGATACTTTTTGGTTAATTAATAGTAGTAGTTATGATAATTAAAATAATAGATTAGTTACTGATTCGAACTAAAATCAAAACAGTGGTTCTGAGAGTGTGTTGGTAATTGATGCATTTCCCTTGCGATATGGCCACAGCTACTGGCAGACGGGCTGAACGAGTGCAATGTTGACGGTTGAACCATCAACATACCTACCAAAGTGATATTAGGATCTATTGTATGATAGTTTGTTCATTGTGTCCCCTATCTTGTTTCTGGTTTTGTTCATTGTGTCCAATATCTTATTTCTGGTGAGCAAGAGTGTGTCCTATGTTTCTTGCATACAGCTAAGAACGTGGTTCTCCGACCAAACAATGCTGCAATGACACGTAAAACTGTGTTGTTCTATGTATAAAAATGTCATCCGTCCAACAATGCTGCAGTGACACGTAAAACTGTGTTCTATGTATGAAAATGTAATCCGTCTTTAACAATGCTGCAATGTCACGTAACATGTCTTTAGTAACGGATTTTTCCCTTTCTACTCCTGCACTTCTTAGCCATTATATTTTGGCCCATTGAAACCTATCTTTAGGTACCGTCGGTAAACCATAAAATGATATAAATGTCTGTCCTTTATCACGGTAAGTTTCTAGACGCCGCTGCTCGGCTAGCACCTAGCCGAGTTCCAGGTATTTGTTATATCCATGTTTATCTTACTATACGACTTTATATTAGATATTCAAAGATGGCCACTCTATTCTTTTAGCTAATATCTTATTTTGTATCACAGGTGATACCAAATATCTTATTTTGTATCACAGGTGATACCTAATATTTGGTATATTAGGTATTACCTGTGATACAAATAACTTATTAGGTATCACATGTGATACAAAATAAGATATTAGTTATCACCTGTGATATAAAATAAGATATTAGGTATCATCTGTGATACAAAATAACATACTAGCATTAACTGATTATATCTATGGGTAATAGAGTGAATTAATTAATTTCAGAACAAGTTGAAGCGTCTAAGAAACGAATATATGAGTAATAGAGTGAATTAATTGATTATATTTATGGGTAATTGAGTGAATTAATTGATTTTCTAATAGAGTGAATTAATTGATTTCAGAACAAGTTGAAGCGTCTAAGAAACGAATATATGAGAATTTACCAACAAATTTATGGGTAATATAATAAAATGACGGTTAGTATTTAATACCAACAAGTTGAATCATGAAGCAAGAAACAAAGAAGATGAAAAGATGATTTCCGAGTATCAGAACAGAATTGATGATCGTAATAAAAAGATAGAAGATTTTAATAAAAAGATGGCCACTCTATTCTTTTAGCTAATATCTTATTTTGTATCACAGGTGATACCTAAAATTTGGTATGTATCACAGGTGATACATAATATCTTATACCATATATTAGGTATCACCTGTGATACAAATAAAATATTAGGTATCACATGTGGTACAAAATAAGATATTAGTTATCACATGTGATATAAAATAAGATATTAGGTATCACCTGTGATACAAAATAACATACTAGCATTAACTAATTATATCTATGGGTAATAGAGTGAATTAATTGATTTCAGAACAAGTTGAAGCGTCTAAGAAACGAATATATGAGTAATAGAGTGAATTAATTGATTATATTTATGGGTAATTGAGTGAATTAATTGATTTTCTAATAGAGTGAATTAATTGATTTCAGAACAAGTTGAAGTGTCTAAGAAACGAATATATGAGAATTTACCAACAAATTTATGGGTAATATAATAAAATGACGGTTAGTATTTAATACCAACAAGTTGAATCATGAAGCAAGAAACAAAGAAGATGAAAAGATGATTTTCGAGTATCAGAACAGAATTGATGATCGTAATAAAAAGATAGAAGATTTTAATAAAAAGATGGCCACTCTATTCCTTTAGCTAATATCTTATTTTGTATCACAGGTGATACAAAATATCTTATTTTGTATCACAGGTGATACCTAATATTTGGTATGTATCACAGGTGATACATAATATCTTATACCATATATTAGGTATCACCTGTGATACAAATAAAATATTAGGTATCACATGTGGTACAAAATAAGATATTAGTTATCACCTGTGATATAAAATAAGATATTAGGTATCACCTGTGATACAAAATAACATACTAGCATTAACTGATTATATCTATGGGTAATAGAGTGAATTAATTGATTTCAGAACAAGTTGAAGCGTCTAAGAAACGAATATATGAGTAAGAGTGAATTAATTGATTATATTTATGGGTAATTGAGTGAATTAATTGATTTTCTAATAGAGTGAATTAATTGATTTCAGAACAAGTTGAAGCGTCTAAGAAACAAATATATGAGAATTTACCAACAAATTTATGGGTAATATAATAAAATGACGGTTAGTATTTAATACCAACAAGTTGAATCATGAAGCAAGAAACAAAGAAGATGAAAAGATGATTTCCGAGTATCAGAACAGAATTGATGATCGTAATAAAAAGAAATAGTGAAAATTTAACAACAAATTGAAGATGGTAAATTTTTATGTTTCGAAGTCTTAGGCCAAGTTGAAGATGGTTTTATATGTTTCTACAAGAAATATTGAATTTTATGTTTTAGTTATAAATTTTTGTTATGTAATGTTTTTATTGATATATTAAGAATTTGATAAGCTATTTTCATGTTGCTTATTGTGTAGATTTTAAGTGTTTTTTTTTTTTTTTTTTTTTTTTTTTTTTTTTTTTTTTTTTTTTTTTTTTTGCTAAATACTTGTTGTTACCTACTTACATTATGAGGTATCACCTGTGATACAAAATAATTTATTAGGTATCACCAGTGATACAAAATAACTTATGAGTATTAGGTATCACCTGTGATAGTTAGACTGTAGTTAGCTACTTGTTTTTGTAGATACAAAATATGAGGTATCACTTGTGATACATACAAAATCATAGGTGATACAAAATAACATATTAGGTATCACCTGTGATACAAAATAAGTAAGTAAAGCACACATAAGCAAAAACGCAAATTAAACTGAAAAACGAGCTCTTACAGGAATTAAATGAGCCTAAGAAAACCTAAAAATCAAAAATTACCCCTAGATATGTAAATTTGAATTTTATTTTATTTTTAATGAATTAAACACACTTTTGGACTAAAAATAATATTAAAAATACTAAATTAATACGAAAAATTATGAAAAATTCTGAAAAACTACTTTAAGCTCTAAGGAACTTGTGATAATATCACTTGTGATATTCTGAATATCACAGAACATCACAAGTGATTTTCTGAATATCAAGTGATTTTCTGAATATCACAAGTGATTTTCAACTAATGTTTTGTAACATGAAAATCACAAGTGATAGATATTCAGAAAATAACAACTGATATTCAGAATATCACCAGTGATATTCAGAAAATCACAAGTGATATTCCGAATTTCAGTTGTGATATTCAAAAACGTATAAAAACGGACGAAAACTTAAGAAAACGGACGAAAACGTAAGAAAACGGACGAATACGTATGAAAACGGACGAAAGCATAAGAAAATAACAAGTGATATTCTGAAAATCACAAGTGATATTCTGAATATCAAGTGATTTTCAACTAATGTTTTGTAACATGAAAATAACAAGTGATAGATATTCAGAAAATAACAAGTGATATTCAGAATATCACCAGTGATATTCAGAAAATTACAAGTGATATTCACAATATAACACATCATCATGTCATTATACAATAGTTTTATTTTACTATTTTCTCCCTCGATAGGCATTTCAGTTTCATAAATACAACGATATCCCCATTGCAAATCAATTTTTTGTGTACCCTGCAGCGGAGTTAGCTTGGAATGAGATGAGAAGAGCATGGGTTGGTGATAGATCTCAAACATCACATAACAACTGTAGACAACCAATTATGAGGTTTGACTTTTCACTTTTTGTTATTCCATTTTGATATGCGAGTCCCACTTGTTAATATAAGAAAGAAAAGGGACAGGGCTCACAAAAGAAAATATAATGTTTGATTAATAAGTTGTCTAATGAGTTGGTTTTTTATATGTTACGCTACAGTTGGACAACAAGTTTTGAAGATTTGCTCGCATCTGGTGAACCATTTCCTGAGCCAATTTCATTAGTTGTATGTTCTCCTTCTCCATGTTGTATATGCGCCACTTTAGACAATTGTTTGTTTGCTAAAATGAAGGTTGCTTTTTGCAGGATGTTGTGGGCCTTTTAGTTGACATTTGGATCGATGAATGCAACTAAATTGCAGAAGACATTAATTTTGACAACAAGAATTTTACAAGTGAACATAATGTTGCTCCCATTCTTCCATTGGAACAATAGTCTCATATTATACAATAGCCTGAATTCATCACGACATTGTTAATTATTGTAACGAATGTTATATCCATCGATTATTCTTATTCTTGTTATATACAACTTTAGATACCAAAATTTTGCTGTCGTATTAGCGGCTACTTTTGTTTTTGTGATCATCGTATTGGTTGCATTTGCAACTTTTTGGCAATTTTCTATTGTTAGTACACGATATATGTTAGCCTTTGTTTAAGCAAATTAACACAAAGTTAGAACTTAGAACTCAATGGGTTGTCACATGTCAGCTTGCTATTTTCAGTATATGTAACTAACTACGCATGTGTATTAGCTTCTTTGTTTATTTGTGCTTTGCTTACTTATTTTGTATCACAGGTGATACATAATATGTTATTTTGTATCACCTATGATTTTGTATGTATCACATGTGATACCTCATATTTTGTATCAACAAAAACAAGTAGCTAACTACAGTCTAACTATCACAGGTGATACCTAATATGTTATTTTGTATCACAGGTGATACCTAATAAGTTATTTTGTATCACTGGTGATACATAATAAATTATTTTGTATCACAGGTGATACCTCATAATGTAAGTAGGTAACAACAAGTATTTAGCAAAAAAAATAAACTTAAAAGTCTACACAATAATCAACATGAAAATAGCTTATCAAATTCTTAATATTTTAATAAAAACATTACATTAACATATCAATTCATTCCGATCATAATCTGTTCCACATCTCCTCACTATCCGATCAAACACCGTCTCAATCACCGCCTCATTCCGATCCAGAAAATCAGTCAACAACACTTCATCATCATCATCATCATCTTCATTATCCATCTGATCGGACGGTTGTGGTGGTTTGATGACGTGGCAGAGGCGTTTTCATAACAATAATCTCCAGCTCGATTTATCATCGTCGACACCACAGCGTTATTGACTTTTGGGACTAATGTAGCCAAGTCAATGTCAGCAAAACACAAGGGATCCATGGCACAACTATGAAAAAATGAGCACGTAGCCGCAACATAACACACGCTTTGTGTATCAAGCAACGAAAAAACCTACATATCCACACACAACACAAATTAGTAAATGTAAAAAGAACAACAATAAATTACATGATTAGGAAGCAAAGACATCACTATCCTCACAGTCCTTCTTCCGTGTCCTAAACTCCTGCTTTTCCATGAACTATGAACATGTCAAACATAGTCCAAACCAAAAACTTAAAACCTTATACAAGACAAACGAGTTAAATACAAAAATCCTATATCAGACAACAGAATCAGGTAAGGAAGCGTAGGCATAGCACCATATAATCATAGATGGCTCAAACTACAACTGAAAACCGCATAAAAACATCATAGCATAACAAATTCGAGATATCCTTATTCCCTGCCCGTAATCCTGGAGAATTTAAGTTCAAAATGACACAAGCACCTAGAGCTACAATCTAAATTGAGCAAGTTCGCCTCGTCATATTATATAACCCGTTACATCCTTCTTCACTATCCTAATTCTCGAAAACACGAATAGAACTAGGGGGAAAACTACTCCATATTAGCATAAGCAGCTACAGCTACAACCTAAAGTTCCAAAATTAAAAGCTCAAAACACACAAATAATCTGATCACATAACTAATCGATCTCACACCGTGCATAATTTCGCAAACATCGAACTAATTAAAATCATTACATCCTTCATAATTCTACTTATTATAACTATTACGCTTCTATGATCAATAATCTAAAACTCTAAATTATATAAAATTCAAAATTAAATAAAATTCACATAAATTAATTATATATAATCTAAATGAAATAATAAGCTGAAAAGTAGACCTTAATAGTTAAATCAGGCGATAACGGCCAAACGACGCCGTTATGATCAGACGATCATCTCCTAGCAGATCGATTACCAGCTTCAAGCAAACACGCGCCTAGTTAAAGGATCTGTGCCGTTGTTTTGAGCTGAGTTTGTTAATTCTGTTACGGTGTCCCATATGTTCGGGGTTAGTGATGACGTCATTGCTGCACACAGTTAAGTGTGTGTATGTGTGAAAATGGGCGGTGATTAGTGGTCACTGTAACAGTAGCGTGAGGGAGGGTTTAATAATTTTGATGAATTAAATAGGGAAATAAGGGTTTCAATTTGGTAATGGAGGTTAGGTAAGGTCGGGTGATAGGCTGTGAAATGCCTGAGAAAAAACACACATTTTGTGTGTGTAAAAAAGAGAGGCGGTTTTAAGATATGGTTTATATATTGACGAAAATGCCCTTGTAGTGTAAATATTGTGTAAATATTGTGTTTAATCTCAGCCATTGGATCAATGAAGATGGAGGGTGAGGATTTGTCCCTTGGTATGTGAGAAATGTTTTGTCCTCAAATGATCTTATATCAAATATAATAATGCATTCATATTTTCTACCTCTCCATAATACTTGTCAAACTTCTTTTTCATCACATTAGCCATTTTATAAAGAATTCCATCCTCTAGTAGTACTCTCAAAACATCATAGATAAATTGTTTCCTCATATGCTTGAGCCACTGCCAACATATTGTTGGTGGAGTTCCACCTCATTGGAACATCAAGTATCAAATTCTTTGTGATATCACATTTAGCACTTTCGACACATTTTTTTAATTTCTCAATTCTACTACTCGATTTGTATCCTCTTTACCGCATATCTAATATTCTCAATCGACATATCAACTGATTTAATACCATCTACAAGATTCAAAATGTGAGATGATGTGAATCCATTTCCCATTCAATAAACAATTGTCTTTATTTGCAAATGTTTTTCTCAAGAAATTAATTGCATTATCAATCGAAATTAGTAAGGCGGAGGCCGGCTGCGTTGCGGCCTAGAAAGGTTATCTGTCGATGCATTTTTCTTCTTTTTGTATTTTGTTAGTTTTTTTTTTTTTTTTTTTTTTTTTTTTTTTTTTTTTTTTATTTTTTTTTGCGACGGCCCGCCGCTTTGCGGCGGGGCGAGTTTTTTTCGTGGACGCGGGATGCTGTTTAGATTGGTTATTATTTACGACGTAGGCATCATTGATCCTTGCACGTCATTTCTTTTAAGTATACGTTTGTAAAGGAGAAACACAATAGCAATATGTTGTCGTTATTTGTTTGTCTTCTTTTTTTGGCACGTTTGATTCTGTATCCTCTTTTGAACTCATTTATATGCATGGTGCAACCTCTTAGCGAGTGTACATGCAAATGCGAAATGAATTATCATGAAATAATTGAAAAATGGTTAAAACTTCATATAAGATTTTACAACAAAACAATGCCATTGATGTATACAAACTAATATACAATTGTATCTTTCCAGCTTCCTCAAAAATCTCATTCTAATAATAGATTTTAACAAATTAAGAAGTGGACAAAGTACTGATTCAATATCCTATGCTTTACAGATTACATAATCATACCACCAATTTCCGTTAACTGAGAAGAAAAAAGATAATACCTATTGAGACATTGAGAAAAACCTTTCATAGTTGATCTAACAGATCCATATTCTGCAGACACAAAAGGAATTTGTGATCAAAAGTATGGAAGATGAAAATACAATAAAAGTATCTATTACGCATTCAATATGTAAAGATTCAAGCAGATATTTGCAATCATTCATCATCCTGTCACCTGTATCTTCTTACAATCTACGGAACCATCAAGGCTTCTAATAATTTATTTATCAAAAATGGCACCTAAGAGTTAAGAATATCAATATTAAATGAACCTGAAAAAAGGGAATACAGTCAAATTTCTTTCTTTCTTCTTATTATCTAACATATTTAATCCATAATTCTTATCCCACGATTAAATACCACGGTGGACGGGTTGGAAAAAGCTTGTGACCAACTAAATGTGAAAGGTCTCAAGTTTGATCCATGGTTGGTGAAAACAAACTTGAAGTGGCTATGGCAATATCCCCTAATGGGACTATAAGTCTAACAAACCTTTTTTATATATATAACCAGTTAACCTTATGAGCTTATTTGGCTTGCCTTATATTTCTGAAGCCTATGTTTCCTGCTTATTATTCAGCTTTTGAGCTTATTTCCATATTTCAGTTACAATAAGGTCCTAAGAAAAAAAGATAAGCCAGATAAAAAAGGCTTATGAAAAATAAGAGTGTTTGTTAAAGCTTATGTGGCCAAACCCACCCAAACATACCCGTTTCAGCCCACTTCAACACGTACTTCAGCCCCCATTTCAGTACCTAAATGTACGCATCTGATCCCCCATTTCAGTCCCCATTCCCACACCCGGTTCAGCCCCCATTTCAGGCCCCCAAGCATACACATTTCAGTATCATTTCATTACCGAAACCTGCCCATTTCAACACCTAAACGCACCCACTGTTGAAATGGGCATGTTTCCTGATGAAATCTTATTTTTCTCGAGTCTCAATAGCCTAATGTAAAGTTTAATAAGATGATAGAAAAACTTTGATATTAAAGTCAAAATAAGAAATACTTACCCACGGATACGGATACGGATGATGAACAATATCTTTGCTTCAGGGTTGACATAGAATCCACCTTTCAACCTTGCTCCACGTTTCAACCGAATCAACTCCTTTAGCTGCATTTCCAACGCACATCATAAATCAAACCAACCAATGTAGCAACAGGATGCAAAACATAACGCACTAGAATTTTTCATGACATATATAAAAATGGAAAATAGCCAATTTGATTCTGACCATAGTCTGCCAATTTGATTCTGGCCATAGTCTGCCAACCTCCTCTTTATGAGATCCTGCTAAAGAATGGACCTCGCTTTGGCAAATCACCTGCAACACATGCAAGGCAATAGAATGCTAATTAATACACTTTCTTCTCAGATAATTTACGATAACAATAAGCAACGTAAGTGAAATCCAAAATGTAGTGGAATCGGACATAGAATTTCTCATGACATATATAAAAAAGCTGAAAATTTGTTACCTCAAGCAAATTAGTTTGGCTCATAAAAAATCTCCTTAGAAGCTAAACTCAGTTTCCTGATCTCATACCTTGATAACACAACCTGTATAAATCCAACACAACCTGTATCAATGCAACTAATAATGCCCATACTTGTATATGGTTTAGTTCATACCAAATTCAGCAACAAAACATACAACGAAGACAATCTTAATTCCATTGGATTGTTTCATCACTACATAACACATCAATTCCAGCCATTATATAAATTTTGGTTGCCCACTTGTTCTTCGGCTTTACCTAATTAGCTTAAACTATAGCTTATGCGCCTAAAATTTACATAAGTTCATAAGCCGAAAAAAGTAAGCTTATGAAATTATCAAACTTTATAATAAGCTCATAAGGCCATCAATCAAATACAAAACTAAACTTATCAGTTTTCCCAACTAGAAAAATGATATAAACCCAAGAAATAAGCTAATGAAAACACTCACTAACAGCCTTTTTAATTATTTTACAGTTAAAAAAACATCTTTCTTACAACATAAACTTCAAACAGTCATAAAAACATCAACGTGGCTACAAATATATCAAATTCACAGCATATAAACAAAACAAAAAAAAAATCCTAGAAACGCAGGAAAATTAACATAAAAACACCTTACAACAGCTTTTCCAGATACAGTAGTCGCCTCCTTCTGTAACGCTTCATGCCTGGCCACATATCCCAGGAACTGAATACTGATAATCATGTGTGTTCCTTCTTCCACCACTTACATCTGTAATTGATAATAACAAACAACAAACGAAACCCAAAAATTAACTTTGCTAAAAAAAAATTAAGGTATAATCGAAATCAGGTTTTTCTTATAAAACCACATACCTCCATCGATTTTTCGGCTCACTTCCTGGCAGCACATCGTATCCCCGATGATTCACCTCTGGCTCGTTGGTAGTGGTGGTTCCGATGTGATGGTTGGCTGCATCCAATCCGTGTAGATTGATTATATGATTTGAGCGTGTGTATGTGTGTGTAGAATTTATGGGATTATCATGTGTGGAAAATGATATATCCCAGCCGGGATTGGGTTAAAGGTCATCGTCGAACCATAAACAGGAGCCCAATTTTTTTGGTGGGAAAATAGCAACCAAAACGACGTCGTAGGCTTTGTGATTTAATATATACCGAGAATGGCACCGGGCGCCACGTTGCGGGCGGGGCTGTTTTTTTTCCCAACCAATTAGTACATGATATCAAGTAGTCATACACTCACTGTTTATATACTTGCATCACATTAACCTCTGCAAGAAGTATTTTAACTTTTTTTTCGAGTAATGCATGTCTAAAATAGATCGTTTACATCCGTGGTTAAATACATTGACTAATTATAATCGTTTACCTCAAGGTTAAAATTTTAAAAATGTGCAGCAGACTGAAGTATAAAAAAGATCACTTACGTCCATCGTTTGGGGCACTTAAGTTGGCTGCAAAATCAGATACAGCTCGGCAGGTGCTTCAGTCCCTATCATTTTTTAAGAATGTAGGCCAATTCTATGGCAAATGGTACTTTTTAGAGCCTCCTTAACCAAGAGAACTGGCTATGCAAGTCCCCGTGTGAACCATCGTTCCTTATCTCCCCACTACACATCCAACAACAATAGCAAGTATCTATCTAAGTGTCGATTACATTTGATTAGCATAACAATTAATGTATAACTTCTTAACTTTAGAAAAACTTTAGGTGAAAACCAAAATCCAAAATCATCTCGTAAAAATCAGAAATTATGGTTTTTGAGTTGTTTGAATTAGCTTGTTTTTCCAGCTTAAGGGCTTATTCGAATTTGAAAAAGCTTATTAGATCACCTTTTTTTGTTATGAGCTTATTATCTTTCACTAATGGCTTATTGATTATGAATAAGCCATAAGCTCAACTAAGCAACCTCGTAAACCCAAAAAAGTTCGATTGCGAGATTTCCCCAAATCAAATAAGCTCATAAAACCATGAAAATAACCTGGTCCAAACACTCCCTTCGTAACAGGTTATAGACTTTTGGCGCCAACTTTAAACTACAATGGATTACCTCAAACTGAAATGGCCAATGGCATATCTAATCGACACTAACTTTGTTACTTCACCAATCAAAGCTGGTATATAGTGGATTGTTTGAGCTATTTGAGAAAACGCGGATTGCCTATAACTAACTGAAAATGATAGACGAAGTGGTACCTTGTTAGCCGATGGATTCTTGAAATTTCTGACTTTAATTTTCGTTCTGTATGAAACCCGTATGGCATTTGAACATCCGTTCCTGCATACAGAAAAAGGAGCAGATAAAGCATAGCTTTCTGAGGTTGAAGGCCTTCCATGAAGAACTTACTCGACTAAGAAGCGATGGATGGAGCCAACTCGATCTTTGTTAGGTACACCTGGTGATTAAGCCAAGATAAAGCATAACTTTCTGAGGTTGAAGGCCTTCCATGAAGAACTTAAGGAGTTGAGAGTGTGTGCTCGACATCACATCTAACGATTGCTATAATAGTTTCTCTTGTAGTCCTTGAGTCAACTCTCTTGCTTCCATCAATAATGGTGAAATTCCTGTTTCTTCCTCATCAAAGTGGTCTTTGCAATTTGCCTGAAGATGCAAACCATAAATTTTAAGGAAAATAAATAAGACAGTGTTGGTGCATTGTGGTTTGAGCAGCTCATCCCTTAGATTTTGCATATATTACAGTTTTCATGAGTCAAGGACTTCTTTCAACTCCTTTTTTTATACAAAAATGTGTTTTACGAAACGATAGGCTTTACACATTTAAACACATTTTATTCGGTACAATATTACATCAATCTATACTTATTATTAACTTAAGTAAACTGGTAAAAAATTTGAACGGCAAACGTACTATTGTTAATTTATCCTTATTAGCCTCTATCACACCAAACGTATGGACCGAAAAAAGTCTGATATTTAGATGACCTGGCATCAGATACTGCAAAAGATGGGTCGAAGATCAAACCGCATGAACAAAAGGTGCAACGAATCTGTACAATGACAAATGATGAACTCAAATAAGTACATTTTATTACTATCATTTATCCTATTAATTTGACTTGTTTTATTATATTATGTATGAGGATTGATACTTAATCGTTTACTTTTGTAATTCTCAGGTAAAAACAAGCATTTGGTGAAACTTAGCGATTTTGGACTAACTATGGAGCAAAACATGCAAGATGTTAAGAGTCTACTGAAATGTACAAGATCAAGATGAATCTGCTCCAGATGCGCCGCATCTCACTTATTACATACGACGCATCACTATCAAGATTTCACCAGATACGATCCAAGATACAAGAGGACGTGCGTCGCATCCAAGAATGAAGATACGCCGCATCTTCTGGCGGTGTACGAATATTCCTGAATATATTAATCTTGGACCCCACGCGAAGTTAAGTCAATGCGCCGCATCTACTTACTAGATGCGCCGCATCTTACCCTCAGACAGAAACTATAAATACCCCAAAGACCAGACGAATTAAGAGTTCCGAAGTTCGACAGAAGACCGAAGTACAGAAACCCTAGGACGAATTCAGACGAATAGGCAGCACAAGACACACCCAAACAAAGATACAAGAGCTGTAAGAAGGTGCTGCATGTGTTTAATTCATTAAGTAGTTTTGTTTTATTGTGTTAGTAAACTTTAATTCATCAAGATTGGTGGCTTGTGTAATGTGACAACGGAAAGATTGCACTCCCTTAAAACTGCTTTCTCATTAATTAAAGTTTATATGTTGATGTCTTTGGTGACTTTTATTAGTGCATTGATAACCTCTGTGTCTAGCTGAGCGTTGATCGGGTCGCCATGCCTCTGCCCTCGCCTATGCATTCTATCGTCTGTAGAAAAGTAGGAAGAAAGATAAATAGGATAGTCATAAGTAATCATTAAGGGTTTACTCGCCGATAAGATTAGAACCAACGAGAAAGGACTTAATCTCGGTGCGTTGCATCGAACTATACACTTCATATAAAACTAGCAATAAAACAAGTGACAATCTACTTAATCATAAGGACAGATCTTCTTATTGTCTCGAGTATTTATCTGTGTACGTGTGTGCTATTCGCTGATTCGTGCCTATTGGTTTAGTTTATTATTTAATTGCAACCAAATCGTGCCAGTCTCTCAGGCTGAACCCCCTTGCGTTAGATTAGGTTGTATAGCTAACTTAATTTATTAAAATACTGATTAGAATAACTAGATAATACGTTCCACTCTTAGTGATCGACACTCTACTTACCATTATATTCATACTGACCGGGTACACTGCTCGTTAAGTGTGTGTGTTATTGATAAGTCGGCTAAATATAAATTTAAAACTTGA
This sequence comes from Artemisia tridentata subsp. tridentata, assembly GCA_021014915.2. NCBI lineage: Eukaryota > Viridiplantae > Streptophyta > Magnoliopsida > Asterales > Asteraceae > Artemisia > Artemisia tridentata. The sequence goes on along the minus strand of CP139501.1, from coordinate 216,462,216 downwards.
GTAGGCATTAATACTGCTAAACTGCAACGACACATCGCACGCATCAACAAAGTATGATACTTTCGATGCGACTATTCAGGTATGTTTGAATGTAAAAGGTAACTCGCCTCTGCACGGCGATTGTGTGTGCACATCATCTCCACGCAAATGACCCCCCACATTCCACAATGATTCATTTATACCTATCAAAATAATAGAATAGCTAAAATTGCGTAAATCAACTTCCACACGATATACACAATGATTTTGGAACATAAAAATACAGGAAGTAAGTTACTTATAGGGCGCTTGGGTTTGGTGTTCAAATGGTCAAAAAAAAAATTAATTGTGTCCAAATGTACTGGTTAACTTACCTTTGGCCTACAATTGTTTGTGCCTATTATCTCTACGCAAATTACCACACACATTTTGCAAATTAACTTTTCCAAAGTAGTGATACATATCAATTTTTCTCTAGTTTAAGCCGTGTATTCTAAATCGTCTAACCCCAAAGCTATTTATAATAAAAACCCCAAACCTAAAACCAATCAATATCAACATCTTCACATCCTTTTAAGTCCAAAATATATTTATAAAAACACTCAACCCCAAAATCATAAGTAAACCCTTAGTTTCATATTTTTTTTTCACAAATCATCAAAGACCCACAAATGATATCAATAATCAAACAAAAAAAATCTAAAAACTACAACAATAATCAGAGTACATACCTTTTGGGTATGTTTGTTTTTGGCTACGTAATTTTGATAAGCCGTTTTTAGAGATCTTGTTGTTGTTTTTTTTAGAATCGGTCTTTTATCGAATATCATTCTTCCCACTTAATCTCGTCACATCCGTCGCGAGCGTTATCCTCCACTTCACCGTCACCAACAGCGTCTGTGCCACCGTCTTGTATGTCCTCGTTCTAGCTTTGAGCAACCCTACATCTTCTTTGTGATTAGGTATGATTTTTTGTGTGTTGACATATGAGGCGGTGTTCTTCTAGGTTCTTCTATACCCTTCTTTTCCTTCCTCATATAATGGACCAGACTAGGCAAAAATAGGACGGAAAGCAGGCCAAAGTTGGCCCAAAATTTTTGGCGGGAAAAGCCTGGGTTAAAACGACAACGTACTCCACGGGTTTTAATATATAGTTATAATAGCCATTATAGCATCAATACCCCACTAAGGTTCTACTCCCTTTCCAATATCAACCCCACTGTAACTAGGGCGTAAAAAAAAACTCGACTCGATCCCGACCCATACCCGAACCCGATTAAGTCTATTCGGGTTGGGTTACTCGGGTAAAAAAATTTATTCGCGTTATTCGGGTTAACCCGAGTACTAAATAGGGTTGGGTATCGAGTTGAAAATGTTTGCCTAGCTCGGGTTCAGGTCGACCCGTTTGACCGGAATAAGAGTTTTTTTTTTTTTAGCTTATCTATCTAAATTAGAATAAATAGGAAATTTTATGACCACTTTACTCATATTTAGGTTGACCCGAACCAAATGGACACGACCCAAGTGGACCCGACCTAAACTGACCCGAATCCGACTAACTCGAGCTCAAATAGGGTCGGGTTTGGGTAGGTTATTTTTACCCCCGGCCTAACTTTGACCCGACCCGATTAACACACCTAACTGTGACCATCAAGACGACAAAAAATCAAGACTTTTTTTTTATTCATATTGAATTATACACTTTAGCAAACTTCTGAAACTCTAAGGGTTAATATGTAACTTTTCTTAGTCTAGGTTCTACTAATGTAACTTTCAGCTGTGTTTGTTTAGTTTGTGATAGTGCAGGGTGAACTTTGGGCTATATATTGATTGATACGAGCTAGGGTTTGAGTATTGATTCATTCTCACAGTTTTACACATACAAAGTTCTCTCTCTCTCAAGGTTGATCATCATCATCTGGGTTTCTGGGTTTTGGTTTAAGTTATGTAGTGATTAATTTACATCAAGATCTTATTGATCTTGATTTTCAGTTTGGTTTCAGTTCTTGTTTAGATTCAGGTTTGGTTTAGAGTGTGTGTTCTTGTAAGTAGCACCTAATAGAGGGACTACTATATTTCTTCTTGTATTGTTTTGGCTTGAATCCGTGTTGGGGACAAGTCTGATGTGTATATTGTTATAATAAAAGAATAGATCACCAAAGGGGTGGTTGGTTGGGTGATTACATCTTATGTTAGTAGTTTTGATACCATTTTTACATGGTATCAGAGCTTTAGGTTCTGATTGGTTTGGTCTGGTATTTTGGGGATCTTGGTTAGAGTTGATCGATTCAACACTTAGGTGTTGATTTCTGGTTGATTCTTGGTTTAATTGAAGAATTTAAGTATCAATTAAAATTTTAGGGTTTTTTCTTGAAACCCTATTTTTTGGGGGTTTTTGTTTCTGGTTCGATTGGAAGCAATTGGTGTTGGTTTCTTGAAGAATTAACAATTAATTGTTAATTCTTGGGTTGATTCTTGGAAAACCCTAATTTGGCATTTGAGGATTTTTGTGGAATCTTGTGGATCTGTAATCTTTGGGCTGTATCTTGGTTCAGTTACTCTAGACTAAGTGAATCTAGAGTAGCTGTTGTGGTTTCTCCGCTGCATCCAGTTTATTGCACTGTAAGTATTCTTTCTCCCTTAAGAGACCACTATCTTAGTAAGAGTGGGTGCAAACGGGCAGATTAACTCCTTGACCTGCCAACATTGATTGGTACAGAAACCTGCTCTGGTCTGTCCCAGTCTGCTCTACTGGATTTTCGGTTGTTCCTGGGTGTGAGTTTTATTTTTCAGTTGTTTGTGTGTCTAGGTCACAGGAGTTTAGGTATTCAGCAGTCTTGGAAGTTGAGTTGTTAGTTTGTTGGTGGTTTGGTATTTCTGTTATTTGGTAGTTTAATTGGTTGGTTGTTGATTGTTTATCTGGTTCTTGTTTTGTTTAGCAGTTTGGTTTTTTATTGTTCTATTTGTTTTCTTGACTGTTCATTATGGCTATTACGATTAGTAGTTTAGATCAGAGTAATCCTCTGCATCTTCATCCTAATGACTCTAATTGTGCTTCTATTGTGACTATTAAATTGACCGGTGTTGAAAATTATAGGGTTTGTTCTAGTGCTATGAAGTTAGCTATGCAAATTAAGAATAACATGGGATTTCTTGATGGTAGTTGTCTTAGAACTACTTATGCTGCTAGTCCTTTGTTAGAGGCTCAGTGGGATAGGTGTAATACAGTTGTTTTAAACTGGGTCTTAAGTTCTTTATCTCAGGATGTGTATCTTGGTTATGCTTTTCTAATAATGCATCTGTTGTTTGGAAAGATATAAAAGACACTTATGATAGGATTGATGGTTCTGTGGTGTTTAACTTGTTACAAAAGATTAATACCTTTAAAAAAGGTGGTTTACCTGTGTCTGAATACATTCATAAGTTGAATTCTCTATGGAGAGTTTTTGATATTCTTACTAAACTGTCTAACTGTGTTTGTGAAGCCAGAACTGAATTAGTTGATCATGCTAAGTTGTTAAAATTGATGCAGTTCCTAATAGGTCTTGATGACATTTATCAGCCCATTAGAAGTACTATTTTGACCAGGGAAACCCTTCTTGTGGTCAAAGATTCTTTTGTTATTATTTCTAGGGAAAAAGCTGTGACAAATGGTAATTTTACGTACTATTATTTTAATAGTAAAAATATTTGTTTTATCGAAAAATGCACATTATTTATTTTCTGACACTTATTGACAATTTAATTTTAAAAATGAGAAGCTATCTCGTTTTTCCTAGAAAACGACCCCGCACGGGTACCATCACTCAATTAGTTATGGCAATAACTAATTTAACTCATGTTCGAGTCCATTAAAAAAATGTTCTTGTAATACTTATTTTAAACACCCGATACTTATACAAGATACATTTCTATAATTTTTAAAACTTTATTACACTCTATTTTGTTCCGCTAAAATTTATTTCTAGCTAACTCAATACATAAATAATAAATATCTAACATTTAATATTACTAAATCTAAGATTTTAGACACAAAATTATCCAACAATTAATGCAAGCCCATGCTTCCCTTCATTCCTTCCATTCTTAAGCCATACCCCCATCACCACCATACATATCTTGAATTTTTACCAATCACTTGTATTTACCATTTTACCCTTTTATTAAATTACCAAAATGTCCTTTTTGGCACTATAAATAGAAGATAAAAACTAGCTCATTTGGTTACTTGTAAAATTCACAGAAACACTCTCTTTTCTCTCCATATATTCGGACAAGGTGGAAAAACAAGGAAGAAATATTTGGTTTTTGCTTAAAAGTGCTTATTTAGTGCTTATTCGGGTTTTTAAACTAGTTACAAAAGGTTTTGGAGTTATACTCGGGTTCTATTATTCTAGTTCATATCACAAATCCATCATATTCAAGTAAGATTAAAAACCATTTTTATACTTTTACTTACGTATTTTTATACATTCCTTATGCTCATTTATGCATTTACTAGGTTTAAATATTTATTTAAACTCATTTCATCACCTATATCACCTATATACATGTTTGTAGGATTTTATCATGATTTTATTTTATTTTGGGACTATATAAATTGTTGAAGAAATGGTGGAAGAGATTAGGATAGACCTTGAGTTGATTTGAAGGGATTTTAGTTTAGAAAATGGATTATTGAAAAATATATGCGGAAGCGCTGCCCAAATTTCTAATTATTAGAAAATAAAGTTATTTTTACAATGATTTAGTTAAAGAAATAGAAAATAGATTTTCTAACGAAAACGTGGTCGTTTGAATAGATAAAAACGGATTTATAACAAATAAAATACGAGTTTTCTAAATATATTATCGATAACTATTCTTCAGAAAAATAATTAGTTTGCTGTCCAGATTTTTATCATGGTAAAACTAAGCTTTAAAGGATAAACCGAGTCCACGAGTCCTTAAAATGTGTTATTACTTTTAAATACCTTCGCGGGGATAGGTAGAACTTTAAAAACCGAGCTATCACGAAGAAGTTATGACTCAACAAAGATACCGACGAAAAATATTATTTTGACAGCTTTCTATTAGTGAATAGTAAACTGTTTTTATCTTTAGAAATGAACTTTGGACACTTTAGGTGTGGTTTCGGATAAAATGTCATAAACGAAAGTTGTGGTGTTTTGGTTACATACTTTAGTCGAGTCGGAAATTTTTCCAAATTTATATTACCGAAACATTCATATCGTAGTTACGATACATACTTGCTAAAAATCCCAAAATGTATTATTTTGACTATTTCTAAGAATTTCCAAAGTAATGTTATTTTATAACTAAACTTGCAAACAAACATGTACGGTTGATATAACATTTTATAAATTGCATACACGAGTACACGACACATAAACAACATAAAAAACAACCAATTGTAAACACTTAAACTTGTTTAAACACTTTGAGTCGTGAATACACAAAATTGTAAACTAAGAATTGTCATACTAATTTAGGTCGCGTGTTGGTGCCACACACTGCTACTATTTGACTTTTCATTTCAGATGACTATTTTCTGTGGTGAGTTTATAGCCCCACACTTTAAATTTACTTTGCTTTGCAAAAATTGGGGTGAGAAACATGTGTGGAAAACTAGAAGGGGGGTTGAATAGTTTTTATGGTTTTAAAATTAATTCGCTTTGTGACTTAACGTGATTTCAAAGTAAAGCAAACAATCAAGCAATATATATAAAGCAAGTAAGGAAAGAAATGATCAAACCACACAACACAGATGTTTATAGTGGTTCGGCTACAAGGACTCTCTTCCTTGCCCTATTCCACTCCTCGAGCCTCTAACTCGAGAGTTTTTCTTCACTAAGAAACAAGGTCCCTTCTAGGCGGAGAAAACCTTTACACGTCGCTTACTCTGTATCCGGTACTAAGCTAAACACCGGGTTCTTTACAAGGGTACAACCACTCCCGTTGGTTCTTTAACAAGTGTACAACCACTCCCGACACCCAACGGATTTGGCGGATCCCAAAAATGGTTCCGCCCTTATACTGGTTTGGTTCCGCGGGGACAAGCCAGCTAAGGGATTTCCAAATCTTTCCATATATTGTCAAGTCTTGTCAAGATCTTCCAAAGTCAACTCTTTAGCTTCAAGATCTTTCCAAAATATATTGTAAAGTCAACTAAGATATGTAAATGATGCATGCCATGATGTCATGTGTATTTCCATTTTTAAGAAATAAAAATTAACATGTAAATGTATATATGTATGTAATGTGTAATTCCTAGTGATCATATGATATGCAAATGAGTTTTAAAAACTTGTTACTGAAATGTAAAAGACTTTAGCATATACTTATGCTTTGCTAAAGATAAACCTTATATTTGTCATTAACAAAATTAAGCAAAGATCGTAAAATATAAATAATGTTTTTAGGACGATATTTGTATTAGCAATCTCCCCCTTTTTGTTGATGACAAAACATAAAGTTTATTTTTAAGCAATGGAATAAGTAAAGTAAAAGTCTTTTAAAAATATAGATTAAGTTAGTTTTATGCAAGTTGTAAAAAAAACTATTTTAAGCATAAAAATATGTACTGTGATGTTCACAGTGATGTATGAACTTAATCCTATCTCCCCCTTTTTGTCGAAACAAAAAGAAGATATGCGTAGCGGAATGTGGTGAACATTTCTTGGTTATTACTCCCCCTAAATTGGAGTACCAAGAATGATTCAATGATTTTAAGAACTTTAAAAGCTCCCCCTTGGATAATACTCCCCCTAATTTGAGTGCCAAGGTTATAATGCATAAACCTACAAAACAAATGGTTAGAATATGATATGCTCCCCTTCAATGTATACTCCCCATTGCTAGGGTACCAACGTATACGTTTCAAGGATGAGAAATGCTACAAAATAATGAGTTAGTATATGATATACTCCCCCTCGATCTATACTCCCCGTTGCTAGGGTACCAACGTATATGATTCAAGGTTGAGAAAAGCTACAAAACAAAGGTTAGTTGTGAATCAATCCAACCAAGTAGCATAATGCTTATGTATAGGTCAACCAAACATGTAGTTCAACCCGTTTGACTTTAAAAAGTCAAAAATAAGTGTCTGATCAAAAAGTGCACTTAAGTACAAGTGGTCAAATCATTATGAGAAGTCAAACCAACCATACAATAATGTTAGTGAATCAAACAAACCAAGATATTATGCCAAATAGTGATCACCCATAAGCATAAATATAACATCCATTAATTGAAAATTTGTTTCTGACAAAAGTCACAAAACATGATGTTACAACATAAAAACAACCTAAACACATCCTAAAAAAAATCTAAAAGTTCCTATAAAAGGAAGAAACTAAAAGTTGCCTATTGTGGAGGATGGAAGATCGCATTAAGACGTTCGAGAATATGGTTCAAAATGAATCTCATCTCATTTTGAAGCTCATGGACCAAGATGTTTGTCCTTTGAGCCAAATGAGCCGTTCTTTCGCACATGGAGCAACCATGTCTTGGAAAGTTGGAAGGAAGAGTGGGCTCATTGTTTTGTGGTGGTAGTGATGGTTGGTTGTTTGATGATGGAGGGGTGATGGAGTTAAGCAAGGTGGATTGAAGATCCATGGCTTCTCCAAGGCGGGAATCCACCATATTGGAGATAGCATAAAGGCGGGTGAGTTTCTCATTGATCTCTTCATTGGTTTGCGGTTCATTGATCCACATTGCCTCATCAATGGCAATGAGTGTGGATGTGGGTGAAAGGGGTTGAGGTTGTGGTTGTGGAGGTGGTGGATCATGGTCGAGAGGACCGTGGATATCCCGATAAATGGGATAGAAGAGCATAGGTACTTGACCTTCAAAGGTCATGGGAGGAGGATTGGTGGACCTTGGTGGAAGGTCTTCCAAATCATCCAAATATGGATGGGGTGATGAAGGTCGAGTTCTAAACAATTCTAGGGGCTAAAGTTGTGGTGAATGTGGTGGTGAAGGTGATTTAGTAGGTTGTGATGGAGCGGGTGGTGGCGTGGTAGCAACAGGAGTGATTGTTGGTGGTGATGTGTTGATGATGGTGTGAGGTGGTGTTGGAGTTGCTAGGTTAAGAAAATTCTCATTGGATATTGGTGAGGAGATGTTGAGTGGAGATGACTCCTCTGATGATGAATTAGCTAAGTTCACGAAGCAACAAGGACGGACACTCATACGAGCTGTCCTTCTTGCGGGTCTGCTTGTAGATGAGTTATTTGATTTTGGCATTGTTGAAATGTGAGAAGAGTTGCTCTAAAGTACAGGAATGATAGTTAGTAGTGATGGTTGTTGTGTGATTTGTGATGATCCTGAGGTTCTAATTTATAGACAGTAAGGTGTATTGAACTTTGTGTTTGGATTTGATGTTAATCCATTGAAGGATGGAGGTTCCTAATGATTTGGAACAAAAATTTGTGCTAGTCACATCATCTAAGTCAAACCATAGAGATTAAGTTGAGTGAAATGTTGAAGATATGCAGTAAATGCAAGACCTTAGTGGGAAATCTATTGATTTGATGTTTTCACGGATTGCAAGGAGCCAAATTGAGGGTTCCTTGCTTGTTACAGAAAGGTAACTCAAATGGAAAATTTGAATATTCAAATTTTGGTGGGAAATGGAATTCTTATTATTTTAAGTGTTCTTAAATCATCCTATTGTGCCTAATGATCAGTAGAATAATCCTAAGAACTAGAATCAATGATCTAAGGATCGGGATTAGTTGGGAATTTTGAAAAAGTTACTGTTGGAGTTGGCGGATCCAATCGATAACAAAGGCGGAACCAAAATTTTGGTTCCGCAGAATCCATAGATTGTATTTTGGCGGAACCAAAAATTTCAACAGACGGAACCCAGATTTTGGTTCCGCCATATCCGCCGTTCAAAAGTGCTAATTCTTAACAGAGAGATTGTCAAATTTTGCGTTACCCATTCAAATCTCGAAAATTCTCCTAAAACATATGTAACTACTAATATGTGATAGAATAAAAATAAAAACACGGGTTCTAACACACGTTTACACATAGATTAATTCGATGATACTAACTTACCATAAAAGTAGGTTAAGCCAAACGGTGGCTTAAGCATGAAAAATTGATAACATCACGTGTTATCGTCCTGACAAGTTATGTTAGTTCACAGGAATATATCATACAAACATAATATTCTAAGAATATAAGAATTCAACACATCATTGTCTTGGAATTGTCTAATACCAAACATCCCCTAGCCCTCACTTCTTGCTAAGCTTGTGAAGCTTCATGACCCACCTTCCAAGATTCTTCATCATACCTCGAGTTTGATGAAACTCCGCAGATTGGTTGTCGATGGGAGGTAGTTGACTCATTTACTCGGGCAGAGGAATCCTAGAATTTGGTAAACCAACATCCTCGCTAACCGATGATGATGATGATGATGAGGTGGGAGGATGAGCTCGTTTTCCCTTTGCTACGGATACCCTATGATCACTAAGTGGAACAAAGGTGTGCTTAATCTCGGTGTAGTCGGGAACAAAACCTCTAGCATTTCGAGGGATGGGTGCAAAGGCTCTATAAAGACGGGTGAGAAGCATCCCGTAGGGCATGGCGGTGGTGCCTTGAACCGGAATATCGGCCATTCTTTTGGCGATATAGTAGGCGAGGTTGAATGGTCGGTGGTTTGACACACAATAAAGCATATAGCAAAGACTTGCATTGACATGGTCTCTATTTCCTATGGTGCTAATCACATTTTCCCTAAGAACTTCCTCGAGCTTTTTGAATTGGGGCCTAAGTTCGTTTAGCTCCATGCCAAACGGATCACGATCTACCTCTTTTCCTCGACTAGTCCTAGTGTGGGAGGTTCTAGGAACAAAAAGATGAGGACGGATGTCCTCTTTTAAGATTAGAGGTGTGTCGTATGGATGCATACGATCAAGGTTGGAATCGAGAATGGACAATGACCATTTGTCCAAATAGAAACAATCTCCATGACTTGGAACACCTAAGACATCTCCAAATTGATCTAGAGGGATGTTGAACTGAGCTTGGTTTATTTTGAAATGAACATTCATGTAACCATAATCATTTGTGCTGAGACCTACAGTTGCATAGAATTCAAGTATGAATCTGGGGATTATGGGTTCATCGATGTCTAGGAGACAATCGAATCGAATGGCAGCAAGTTGTTCTCTAAGAACGGTTCCTTCTAGGAATGAGGGGTCTATGGTTCTACCCTCATGTACATAGCGTTTTTCTAAGGCTTTGAATATTTCAACTTGTTCCTCACTAAGTCCTTTGGTTTTGTGATGTTTAGGTAGGTATTTGACGGTTTCTTTGTGATCATAATAATTCGCGGGAGGCATGATTATCCTAGACACGAAAATTACATAGTTTAGTTAAAGTATTGAAAATACGTATATAAATTTCTAGTGTGTATGCCTATATGGGGACAATGTGGAGGTGCGGTTATCTCGACTCCTTTTAATGTATGAAAATTTTGTTAATGCAAGTTTTATAACGAAATTAGAGATAACCCAAACGCTCCTACTTCAATATGGCTACGATTGAATGTACCCGAAAATACATATTAGTTATGTATTCCCTTTAGTATTCAAGAGACATTATGCAAGTGATGTTTAAAACATAACGTTTTGTATTTGTATGAACAATGTTCAAAAACCGTTTTTCCTAGTCGTGAGAAGATTTTGATAAAAATTTCTCATGGGGTTTTTGATAAATAATGATAACGTACTACAAGATGCAATTCCTAACTAAGGAAAACATGGTTTGTGATGCAATTCAGTAAATATGTTTCATGATTTTGCTAAAAATATGCATAAACCCCAAGTTTTGATTTTGTGCATGAAATAGAAATCCTAGACACAGATCAGGAATGTAGATGTGATTAGGATACTTACAGAGATGTTTAGAGCACAAATTGGTGAAAGGAGATGACCTAAATTGTGAGTTTGGATGATTTTGAGTCGAGTTCCAGTAGGTGTTATGTTTTTAGGAGTTGTGATGTACAATACATGGTATTTATTTAATAAACTAAGAATCTGACTCAGGGGGCCACGGATCCGGCGGAACCAAAACAAGGGGTCCGCCCTTGTTGTCGGTTGGTTCCGTGGATCAGGATGAGATTTTTTGGTTTTTGGTTAATCTACGGTTCAAGCTAAGGTTTTATCTACTCACTAGGTTCCATTAGTCCTAAACCAAGTCTAAGAAAGTTAAAGGGTGCTCTCTTAAGAGGTTTAGTGAGAATATTGGCAATGTTTTCCTATGAGGAAACTTTATCGATTGAGATGTTTCCCTTCTGAAAATTGTCGCGTAGGAGATGGTGACGTATTTCTATGTGTTTGGTTCTAGCGTGTTGGACTGGATTTTTGCTAAGGTCGATAGCTCCTTTGTTGTCGCAAAGAATGGGGATGTCGTTGAGTTCAATTCCATAGTCGACGAGAGCTTGTTTCATCCACAGTGCTTGTTGACACGCCTTTCTTGCAGATCCGTACTCGGCTTCAGTTGTTGATACTGCTAGGGCCATTAATTGATTTATTTGGAGACCTAAGAAAAAGTTTAGTTCCCCCATCATACTCATTTCAAACTCATCATGCATGATTTTTGAAAATTCATCGCATAACTCTTGACAAGTTGAACCGAATATAATGTCATCCACATATATCTGGACTATGATAATATGTGATCCATTTTTCTTGGTGAAAAGAGTGTTGTCTACTAGGCCCATGGTATACTTATGGTCAACTAGGAAAGTCTTAAGTCGATCATACCAAGATTTTGGTGCTTGCTTAAGTCCGTATAAAGCTTTCTTAAGTTTGTAGACATGATTAGGTTTTTCAAAATCGGCAAAGCCGGGAGGTTGTGCAACGTACACTTCCTCATTAATAAAACCATTTAGAAAAGAACTTTTAACATCCATTTGAAAAAATTTAAAGTCGTGTGCACATGCATATGCAAGTAAAATTCTAATTGACTCAAGCCTAGCGACGGGTGCAAATGTCTCGTCGTAATCTATACCTTCTTGTTGATTGTAGCCTTGAGCTACTAGCCTAGCTTTGTTTCTAGACACTACTCCATTTTCATCCATTTTGTTCCTAAACACCCATTTGGTACCAATTATGGTTTGATTTTGAGGTTGAGGGACTAATGTCCAAACGTCATTTCTAACAATTTGATTTAATTCCTCTTGCATCGCTATGAACCAAGATTCATCTTTTATGGCCTAATTTATATTTTTAGGCTCAACGGTTGAAACAAAACAAAAGAAATTACTTTGGTTTTGAGCTTTAGATCTTAATGTTCTTTCATTAATTTTTCCTATGAAGTTTTCTAATGGATGACTTTTGGTTTCTTTGATGTTAACTATTTCTCTTTTTACCGGTTCGTCTTCTTTGTCATTTTCTATGTTTTCTTGGTTTTCAACCATTTGACTTTCAACTAAGTCATAATCTACCAAAGGTGATGTCTTAGATGGAGGTGGACTTTCGTTGAATGTTACGTTCAACGATTCCTCGACTCTTGAGGTTTCTTTGTTCAAAACTATGTAGGCTTTACTATTTTGCGAGTACCCAAGAAATATACCTTCATACGACTTTGGGTCGAACTTGGTGAGATAGTCCTTAGTGTTTAAAATGAAGCACTTGCTTCCAAAAACTCTAAAATATCCTAAAGTAGGTTTTTTGTCTCTATATAACTCATATGGAGTCTTTTTCAAAAATGGTCTAATTAATACTCTATTCAAGATATATGTGGATGTATCTATGGCGTGACACCAAAACTTTTGGGGTATGTTTTGTTCATTTAACATAGTTCTACTCTTTTCTTGAATTGTCCTATTTTTGCGTTCTACTACACCGTTAGATTGAGGAGTTCGAGGAGCCGAGAAATTATGTGTTATGCCATTAGCATCACAAAAAGCTCCGAATTGGATTTCGTTATCAAATTCACGACCGTGGTCGGTTCTAATAGACACAATGTTATTTCCTATTTGATTTTGAATTATCTTACTTAGAATTTCAAACTTATCAAAGGCCTCGTTTTTAGTTTTCAAAAACTTAGTCCAAGTATACCTAGAGTAATCATCTACTATTACCAAAGTATAGAAGTTTCCCCCGTAACTTTGTATAGCGGATGGACCAAACAAATCCATATGCAGCAATTCTAGACACCTAGATGTAGACACCATGTTTTTAGCCTTATGGCTATTATGAACTTGTTTCCCAATTTTGTAAGCATCACAAAAGTGTTGGTCGTATTTCAACTTGGGTAGGTTTCTAACGAGTTCCTTAGATGATAAGGATTGGATTAGCCTCATATTGGCGTGACCTAAGCTTCTATGCCATAGAGTTGAGTTTTCATCCAGAGAGGTGAGAAAAAGTTTGTCTTTAGGTGTTTTGTCTAACTTCATAACGTAAACGTTATTCTTTAAAACACCTTTTCCTACAGTTATGCCATCCTTAAGTATTTTACTTCCATTTTCACTAAAAATGACGTTATACTTTTTGCTGCATAATTGACTAATACTAAGCAAGTTAAATCCTAAATTATCTACATGAGAAACATCATCAATAGTGAGAGAGTCATGAGATATTGTACCTTTTCCGATGATTTTACTTTTAAGCTTGCTACCGAATGTGACATTACTTCCATCATACACTTGGTAGGTTAAGAAAAGGCTTTTGTTTCCCGTCATGTGTCTTAAACACCCACTATCTTTGATCCACTTGTCCGGTTCTAACCCGACTTTCAAGCACACCTAAGTTAATGAAAAACTCAAGTGTTTGGTCCCCAATATCTCATGGGTCCATTTGGGTTAAACATTACATTATCATGGTTCATGTATGCAAATGGTGGACAAGTGTTCCATGGCATGTAGTTGGGACCTTGAAAGTTCCTAGACATGTTTTGGTTCCAACTATTTTGATGATGATGCTGTGGATTAAAGTTACTCTTAGGAAAGGGGTGTTTGGGAAAACTAGTTTTAGGTCTCTGTTGAACCGTTTTAGGCCTAAACTCATTTTTAACTTGACATTTTCCTATAGTAACTGCTGGTTTTTGTTTGTTAACAGTTGTACTACTGCTAGGTTTTCTTGTGACTTTAACGAACTCAGTACGATCCGAAGTACAAACTTTCTGTTCAGCAACAGTACCCGCGGACCCTTTGGTCACTACTGGCGGAACCAAAATTTTGGGTCCGCCAGATCCGTGGGTGTCTGACTTTGTTGGAACAGGTTCTTGTACTTTCACTGTTTGTTTCATAAAATCATTTAAGTTTCCTGATTTCATGAATCCTAGTCCGGTTTTATCATGAGGCAACTTTTGAATTTGCATTAACTCATCTGCTAAACAAATGTTTTTATCAAACCTTTTAAACTTAGAATTTTGTTTGATAAGATCTTCCTGTGTGGTTTTAAGTGTTTCTAATTCTAGTTTACGTTCCTGACATGAGACACATATTTCTTTAACACTTTTACCCTTTTCTGATCGTATTTCTTTTTCTTTTAACCAATGGACTTCGTTTTCTAAAAGTTTCGTTTTGGTTTTTAAGAACTTATTTTTGTTTATGATTTTTAGAGTAATATCACACAGTTTGTTATATTCTACTTCTGAGGTTTCATCATCAATAGAGGAATATGACGAGTCAGAATGTACCTCTTCTGAGTCATGAGCCATGAGACCAACTTCGTCGTTCTTAGGCTCGTCGTCATCACCATCACTGTCACTCCGAGCTCCACTAACGAATGCTTTTTGAGACTTGTTCTTTGGAGGCTTTGGACAATCTCCTATTAGGTGACCGGAGTCCCCGCACCTAAAACACTTCCTATCCATTTTTCCTTTCCTATCATCACGGTCTTTCCGGAAGGATTTCTTTTATTCACGAGGTTGTCTTACGAACTTTCCTCGTCTCCTAAAGAACTTTTTGAAATCTCTAACGGTCATGGCATACTCTTCATCTTCACTACCCGAACTAGACTCTTCATCACTTGATTCTACTTTAGCTTTTAAGGCAATGGACTTCATCTTCTCCTTTTTGCCTTTAACTATTTCTGAGTCTTTTTCCATCACCATCTCGTGAACTTTGAGATTTCCGATGAGCTCGTCAAGTGGTGCTTGAAAGATCCTTGGATTCTTCAATAGCCGTCACCTTTGCACTCCACTTCGGATGAAGTGCTTTAAGAAATTTCCTGACAAAGTTCTTACTAGAAAAAGATTCGTCAAGTGCTTTAAGAGAAGTAATTATAGTATTAAACCTAGCAAAAGCACTATCAATGGTCTCATCTTCAGAGATAACAAATTGTTCATATTGTTGAACAAGAAGATCAATTTTGTTATCTTTGACCTGTGAGTTCCCTTGATGAGTGATGATCAATGATTGCCAAATATCCTTAGCTGTTTTACACATAAAAACTCTTTCATATTCTTTCTTAGGTAAGGCGTTATAAAGCATCATTTTGGCTTCATTATTTTTGGCAATCAGCTTCTTTTGCTCATCACTATGACGGGTAAGAGAAGTACCCTCATCCCGACCATCTAATATATTTGATATAGGTTTATTATCACCTTCTACAATAATATACCACAAATCTATATCCTTTGACTTCACATAAGTTTCAAAGCGATTTTTCCAATATATAAAACTATTTGGTTCAAATAGTGGTGGTCTTTGCATAGATTTCCCTTCTTTGAAGTTTTCAAAATCCATTGATCGTTTCAAGTTTTAAAATACAATATATTTGAAAATCTTGAGTAACGTAGCTCTGATGCCAATTATGGAAAACTAGAAGGGGGGTTGAATAGTTTTTACCATTTTAAAATTAATTCGCTTTGTGATTTAACGTGATTTCAAAGTAAAGCAAACAATCAAGCAATATATATAAAGCAAGTAAGGAAAGAAATGATCAAACCACACAACACAGATGTTTATAGTGGTTCGGCTACAAGGACTCTCTTCCTTGCCCTACTCCACTCCTCGAGCCTCTAACTCGAGAGTTTTTCTTCACTAAGAAACAAGCTCCCTTCTAGGCGGAGAAAACCTTTACACGTCGCTTACTCTTTATCCGGTACTAAGCTAAACACCAGGTTCTTTACAAGGGTACAACCACTCCCGACACTCTATGTGTTTTGAGGACTAAAACACTAACCAAACTCTACTGAATGAATGGTATAGACAATGATGTGTGAATACTAACAAATCACACAGTATCTAACTATCAAGACTTGCAACACAGTGTTGAAGCTTGTATGCTTGATCTTCTTTGCTACAAAAGAGAGATCACTAAGAATGAAATGAATGAATGTAATGGGTTAGTAATGTACAAATGAATGAGTGTATAATTTAAGCTATATGAGTGATGGATGTGCTTGAATGATCAGCTTGCTATTTATAGGCAAAACTGACCAGACAACCAACGGATTTGGCGGATCCCAAAAATTGGTTTCGCCCTTGTACTGGTTTGGTTCCGCGGGGACAACCAGCTAAGGGATTTCCAAATCTTTCCATATATTGTCAAGTCTTGTCAAGATCTTCCAAAGTCAACTCTTTAGCTTCAAGATCTTTCCAAAATATATTGTAAAGTCAACTAAGATTTGTAAATGATGCATGCCATGGTGTCATGTGTATTTCCATTTTTAAGAAATAAAAATAAACATGTAAATGTATATATGTATGTAATGTGTAATTTCTAGTGATCATATGATATGCAAATGAGTTTTAAAAACTTGTTACTAAAATGTAAAAGACTTTAGCATATACTTATGCTTTGCTAAAGATAAACCTTATATTTGTCATTAACAAAATTAAGCAAAGATCGTAAAATATAAATAACGTTTTTAGGACGATATTTGTATTAACAACATGCAAACTCTTTTATGGACCAAACTAAACTTACGTGTTATTCATTACGTGACTACATTTTGCACGCCTCATTCGTAACGTGATTACATTTTGCATATTACGTGAATACATTTTGCACGCCTCATTCATTTCATGACTACATTTTGCATATTACGTTACTACATTTTCCACGCCTCATTCGTTACGTAACTACACTTTTCACGCTTTATCTGTCGTAGCTTCGGTAACATGGAGCTTAGCGCAGCGTAGTATACTTTTGTATAACATTATGCTCATTATAATGGTAACTAGTAGACTTTTGTATAACCTTATGCTCATTATAATGTTAACTAGTAGACTTTCGTATAACATTATGCACATTATAATGTTAACTCGTAAACTTATTGGTCCAACTTTACTGTTTTATGTAAACCTATGAACTCACCTGCTTTTTGCTGACTTTTTAGCATGTTTTTCTCAAGTGTTTAATTGTTTGATGTAAGATAATGCAAGGCAGCAGTTGGCAAGGGCATAGGTACACTTTTGGAGTGTACACATAACACTCATGACCAGTGTTTTGTAATATGGGACAACTTAAAACTATTTTAGGCCTTGTTTTCCGCATTCATAACTATGTAAAACTTATGTTTTGATAAATGAAACTTTAAAACGGATTACATAATCCGTTCTCTATTACTTGTGTTGTGATTCTAATACATAGCACCCCAGATATCACTTCCGCTGCATTCTGGTTTAGGGGTGTTACAGATTGGTACCAGAGCCAAGGTTATAGAGAACTAGGTACACATAAAACCTAGACTATAACCACTTCTTACAAAAACTCAACCTATGACCGCCATATGCTAGCCTGCCTTACTTACCACTTTACTTGCTACTCTACTTATTATTTCAGCAAGCTTAACATATACTTACGTGCTACTTTGATGAAACATGCTTTCGTGTTAATTGTATACATATACATATGTACTTATTTTATGGCTTATACTTTCTAGCCTTATACTATAGATTATAAGTATATTCTACATACTTACACACGTATACCGTCTTCGTCACAGACTATGCCTTCCCTTATGAAATCTTACTCTTCAACTCCAAGTTTAAACACTCGCCACATTCTTCATGGACTATCATTCGACTCTGAGTTTGAACACTCGTCTTATTCCTTTGAAACACTTATATTACCATCGTATGGGAAACCACCCATTTATCTGAACGCGACTTTAACCTATCACTCTATAACATGTCTCCACGAAACATTTACTCTTAGAACCACCTTTGATATGACTCACTCTTCTTTACTTATTTTAAAGAAACATGTCATCTGAGAGGCAAGACCTAAACTTAGCAGCCATGGAACAACTCATACCCCAGCGAGTTGTAGAGGCTATTGCTGCCTACGAGGCGGGAATCCGGATGGCTTGTGATTAGATGAACCGGGAAATACATCAGGAAACTAAGAACGTTAAAAGGAAGTGGAAAGATCACCCAAGGAATGATAACCACCAGAACAAGCGACAAGAGGTCGCCACGGTTTACTCTGCTGAACCCAATGACCAGAAGGTCTATGCTGGCAAATCACCATTGTGCAACCATTGTAAGCTCCATCACAACGGGTCATGCACCGTGAAATAGCAAAATTGTCAGAAGGTCGGACATATGACCAAGAATTGCAGAGCCTCTGTCCTTGCTACTGCTCAGAGGGCACCAACGGTTAATCAGAGAGCTCCTACCACCAACAACAAAGCCTCAATTACCTGCTTCGGTTGTGGGGAGAAAGGGCACTGCAAGAATAAGAGCTCACCAAGACTTGGACGGTGAGAGCGGAAGAGAAGCGTTGTCTACTCTACATAGTGAGACCTAAGATTAGATTCTTTTAAGTTTTATCCCTATGAGGTTACATTAGTACTTTCCTATGAACATTGTCGTATTGTATGAATCCAGTGTACATTTATCTTGAGTTATAAGCTTATGTGACTCACAACTATCTGAAATCCATATTGACTAGATGTATCAACTGTCACCCGTTGCACTCCATATTTTACCACTTATCTTATAAACTATTGTGATCACCATTTTACAAACTATCCTATTACAATGTAATAAAACGATTTGATACCTTATCATTATTTCATAAACCAACAAACGGTTCACTAGCATCTTGTAAAACTATATTACAATTATCCCACAAGTCCTACTATGGTCTTACGAACTATTTTGTTCCTCTGCGAACTACTTTAGCCACTGTTCTATAACACAATAAATGGCGTTGCTATCACCCTACAAACCATTTCGCGGTCGCCTTACAAACCATTTTGCCGTCATCCTACGAACTGTTTTATCATAACCAAATTGTGACTTTACTACTACCTTGCAAATAATGAATTGTTTCCTATTTTCCTATAAACTGTTTTGCAAAATCATTTGACAAACTACTCTGCTATCACCCTGTGAACTATTTTTACTCTTTTGCAAACAAATTTGGCTACTATCTCATAAACAAAAATACCGATATGTCTCCAAACTAAACCCAACATTGCATCGTTGGACCTTGATTATACAAAGTCTGATCACCTATTTATAATCCAGGAAGGACCATACTATGCCAGGAATGGTTACCTTAAACTTTTATCAAATGTCAAGTTTTCTATTTCCATTTTCGAGAAATCAAAAACTCGCGTGTGTGAGTATATAAAAGTAGTGCAACTTATGGGCATCCACACTAGTAAACACCGTAACCAAGTAGACTTCTACACAACCCTACCGCATAAATTCAGCTTTACCTCACTTTATATTCTAATATGAGAGGACAAGCTACACCATTAGCCATCGTAAGGCAACACATCAACAAACGTAGCCACCAGCAACTGTAACACCCCAACCCGACAAGGGTAAAGATATGACAATAATGGATTCATATCAGATCAAAACAGAGCATACATCTACAGTAATACAAAAATCTCAAAGGATTACAATTGAAATACTGAATTCTACAAGGTTACAATGAAACTTTCAAAACTAATTCTAAACATAATAACTTCAGTCCAACTCTAATCCAGAATAGCTACCAAGCCTTCTAAGTCCAGAGGTACACTCTCACTCATCCCCAGCTTCCTACTAAAACCTGCCGCAGGAAAAGAAATGCGGCTGAGCTACGAGAGCTCAGTGAACAGATATATAGATGACAGAAACAATAGCAGAGAACAATACAGAAACAAATCAGAGATACAGATTATACAGATACAGAATTAAAGTGAAAGAATAGGAAAGGAGTAAGGGTAAAAGAAAAGAAATGAGAAAGAGATAATGTACAAACCAGGTTTAGGGAAATACAGAAATCCATCACGAGCCTAGAGATAACAGATAATATCATAACAGAGTAATCATATAATAATCCAGAGGGGATGCCTCTCAAGTAACAGATAATATGAGGGGTGACCTCATGTATCAATTGGAGTGATCAGCTCCCAGATAATGTGAAAGACGTGTATCGCACACACCATCAGTCACCAGATATATATATATATATATATATATATATATATATATATATATATATATATATATATATATATATATATATATATATATATATATATATATATATATATATATATATATATATATATATATATAACAATAACAGTAACAGATAACAGAAATCAGATCAGAACTAGGATACATCCATGCGCCCCAGTAGGCCAGAATCTTCTCCTACATAACAGATAAAATCAAGGACGGGACAGGTCATCACTCTCCTTCCCTAGAGTCATGCCATCGGTGCATCAATGACATGGACATGAAACCCTCATGCCTAGTGATTGGCTCGGATATCAGACTGTGGTCAAGGTCAGATGTCATATAATAAACAGAGTCACATCTAAGGGTTCATGGCAGAAGGGTCATGTCAACAATTCAGATTAAGATAATAAGGTTTAAATCAGAGTTTATCAGATTAAGTTTAATATCAAAGCTTAAGTTCAGATTAAAAGGTTTATTTTCCAATAGTCCAAAAAGTATATCAAAGGTTAATGATTACAAATTTATAGCAATAATCCATTTCAGAAGTTCCTGTCAAAAGTTCATTTAAATCAATCCTTTAAAAATGGTTTTCATTGAAATGATCTTACGAAATAGTTTTCATAAAAATGGTCTTCCAAAATGTTTAGTAACTTCATTTCCAAGTGGTATCGCTTCCTTTAAAATAGCTTTTCTTTAAACAGTTTCATATGTAGTTTAATAGAGGTTCAAAATCAATTTGGTTCAGATAAGGATTTAACAGGTTAAGGTTTGCCAAAATCAAATCAGAATTTACAACAGATATATCAGGTTAAGGTTCAGAACAAGGTTCACAGATCAGATTCAATTAAGACTCACAAATTCAGGGTTCAGAACAAGAGATCAATCAGAGTTCAGGAAAAAGGTTCAGAATACAAGAATCATAGCAGAGGTTCAAACAAAAGGTTTAAGACAAATAGATCACAACAAAGATCCACAACAGAAGGGAACATAGCAATGGCATAGGGAATCCTAATAAGGAAAATGAAATACTGAGAGAAAAGGGAAAGAAACACCCTTACTGAAATAGGGCAGAATATCTGTACCTTATTAGCACAGCAGATAATAAACAAACACAGAACAAATGATCAGGACTTCTCCTTCTTCACACCTAAGGAAGAGGAAGACAGAATTACTAAAGTTCCTTATTCAGATTATTCCTTTTAGTTTATCTCATCATTTTACGTACTTTCTATTTTTAGTAACTTTCCAGATTTAGTAAGTTTCCATAATTAGCAGGTTTTCCAGAATTAACATATATTATCATTTCAGATTAGGTTTAACCCTTATTCAGAGATTATTATGGAATACAATACATTTTTATCAAGTTACAGAAGTTTAGGGTTTTAAATGACAATTATACAAGGTTTAGGGTTTTAAATGTAACTTCATTAATTCAAAGGTCTTAAGTGAAATTACTTCAAGTTACAGAATTACATACTCATTTTATTCAGAATTACATTCCATTCCCTTAACTTTCACAATCTACAGGTTACACCCCTTTAGTTACATAATTTACAAAACCAACCTTATAATTACATATTTTACAATTTAAACCCTACAACATCCATAATTACCAACCAAGCATATTATATATCATAATTACAGAGCATACCATCAGAATTTAGTAAATAACATATT
This sequence comes from Artemisia tridentata subsp. tridentata, assembly GCA_021014915.2. NCBI lineage: Eukaryota > Viridiplantae > Streptophyta > Magnoliopsida > Asterales > Asteraceae > Artemisia > Artemisia tridentata. Next base: position 216,440,174 of record CP139501.1, on the reverse strand, counting down.
TGACCCCTCAGAATTCAGAATTTACATATTTAACCCTTTAAGTTTACAAAACATATATATTAAGTCATGATTCATAACAATTACATAACTAGCCCAAAAATCCTCAAAATTACACAAAAACCTTTTTATATCAGTATTAACTCAAAACAACTTCATAATTTCAGATTTACACTTTTGGTCCCTCACTTTTAATTAATTCCATTTCGAAACCCTAATTTCCCATTAATTCATTATTATGCAATATTTACACTTAGGACCCCAAAGTTATATTTTTCACACATTCTTACAGATGTATATGATCTTACAAAAATATCCCAAAAGTTTCAAAGTTGGCAAAACAGGTCCTTATACATTTTATTGCAAATCGGTAAGACTTTTTAGAAACAATTTCAAACCCTACTTTTTACCAATCATTGAACCATCATTAATTCATCATTGAAACACATTAAATGATCAGTATCATGCCCAAGAAATCAAACCCTAGTACCCACGATTTTTATTTTATTTGTTTTCTTAATTTTCACAAAATCCGGTTTATCCAATAATTCACCACGTTAATTTTAAGCTTCTAAAAATCAAACTCATATTTTTCCCAGATCATATGACTCATAAGGAACCCACGAACAATAAAGAACATGCCCAGAAAAATCATTTAACATATATTGCATATTTACGTATGTTTTAAACATTAAAATTACAACGACTTGATCTAGGCTACTATAATTCGATCTATCATTTTTCCTAGGTCTATTACATCATATGAGGTCTAAATAAAATAGCTATCATGTCCAAAAATTCGGATTACATAATTTTGTGATTTACGTGTTTTATGACCATTATATTTTCATTCGCATAATTTAGCATGCATGGATCGATTTACATATTTTATATGAGTCATATAACATCTAAAGATCACATGAAAATTGCCATATTAATTTTAAAACGTTTGGTTTAGTCGCATGAATTATTACCTTGTTTTTGATCAAGTCGACAAGAATTAAAGAATAAGAACGAACCAAGGAGAAAACGCAGCAACCCTTATTTTTCCTAGCCTCCTTGCACCTCCAAGAACACCAGAAAAATCCTTGATCAAGCCCAGAAATTGTGTGCTAGCCTTGGTCGATTTATTTTGTTGCGCTAGGGTTTAGGAAGCTTTTTGCGATTTTGTTTTTAGATAGAAAATAAAAGATTTGGTTTTATCTTTTAAAACCGACCTATGGGGGGGGGCAAGGATCAGAAATTTCGGCCCATGATATCAAGAAATTATTTGGTTGATTTTCTTTATCCCTTCCTTATTTTATTTTACTTATTATCTAATTAAAAAGAATTAAAACATTCTATTTATTTAATTGTAAAATTTTCGGAAGTTTATATAAATGTGTATGTTAATTTTTGAACATGTAAAATGATGTAACATTGTCTCGAAAATTTGTTTGTTTCAGATATAGTTCGATTTCAGAAGTTTTGGAATTATTTTCGGAATTTTATAAATTGTTTAATAAGGTTTTATGTTATCAGGGGTAATTTGGTAATTTTACTCGTTATCTGAATTTCAGGTATTACAACTTCTTCCCCACTAACAAAAAAATTTCGTCCTCGAAATTTGCAGAAAGCAGAAAGAAACGGGAACGGAAACTAAACAAAGACATATCAGACCTAATAGATGATCATCAGATTTCCTCGGAAGAGACGTAAGAATTTCACAGGATTTTGACGGATATGCCGTCCACAGAAATTGAATTGACTGATCAGATTAGAGCGTACAGAAATAGATTATCGATAACATCAATTGGAAAAAGTTTTATAACAAAACTGAAGATTATTATCAGAAGTTCAGAGGTCAGCAGAATTCGTGACGAGAATCCAGATGTATCAATTCGCATAACGGTGAAGGCAGATTACGCGTATAGGTAGAATGAACTTAAAGTCTCACTAACGCAGACGATCTCAAACAGTTATCAGAATTTCTAAAGCTTCTAAGGCACTTCTCGAAATATCCTATGCCCACAACAAGTGCACGTTATATGATGTAAGTATTATCACGTTGGCACACGTCATAATACTGGCATCATATAAATATGCCCTCATGATGGTCATACTTTATCTCAAGTCGTGAACAGAACAAACTTATCCTACTCCACCTAGCCTTCCTACGGTCTCAGAGGTCATCAGAATCCAATACTCTAACTAAGAGGAAAACGAATCACTCGAAAAGTTAACGGAAGTCTCAAAATGTCTATCAGAATTTGGGACATCAGATCATCCATCATTCGTCAAATTTCAGATAACAAAACTATCATCCGACATACGCAGAATGAACACAGAGCGGAATTACTGATAAAGAACTTAAATCATTCAAAGGATTTTATCTTTAGTTAACAGAAATTTAGATAGGTCGAGAGGAAATCAATTACGTCATCCATAGCTTCATCCATCACAGAATTCATTCTTCCAAACCAAACGTTCGCTTCAGAATTTTCTTCCATTCAAAATCATGATTTAATTTCCATTCTCAAGTCTGCTTCTGCTCCCAATTCATCTTAGTACAACTAAAATGAATAGAGAAGCAAGACTGCGAGTCTTGGGCAGGTCTACTAGCACAGTTCGGAATTCGCCAACTCAGATTGCTGTCGTCATCGGATGTTTGGTGGTGGTGTCTTCTACAATCTCTGAACGCCAATCACATCTACTCTTCCAGAACAAAGGTCATTCCATTTAATACTAAGATGGTCTACATGTTTCCTCGTTCGTCTCAGGGCACAAACATGCTGTCATACTATGACAATTGTCCAGATACTCGTGAAAACATGATTCTTATTAGCCAATACCATTGGCATTATTTAAGACTCATAATGGTCACAATGAGTACGAAAACAGTTTTCATGAATCTTTTCAGGGATAACCTCATATCTAATTCACATCACTAATCTTTACGAATAAAACTGAAATACTTTACGGAAGCTTCTCACAGGTAGTCATCTCCCATCTTAGGAGTTCTTGTGGTTGCTTCTTCAGTCCTTCAAACATTAAATGAGGTTGTCTGATACAGAGTTCACAAGGATAGAATAATTTAATCATTTATACTCGGAAATGAAAAGTGATTGCGGTTGAGATTACGGTTAGGTATTTAAAGGGAACACTGAGGTTAAACAAAATCATATCTCATCGGTTTCTTCAATCTCTCAACTTCTATAGCATCATGGCTCGTCAACCGAGATCGGTCCAGAATCAATTCTACTTCTCAAACGGGAGGAAACTCAGAAGTTTCATCAGAAAATGCCAGAAAATTTGTACAACAAAACTTTCTAGGGGTGGATACTAATAGGTGTCAGGAGAATTTGACAATCAAATGAGATCAGGGTAAATCTTTCCATAACAATGATAAGATTAACAGATTTAATCAGTTCAAGGTTACTATAACAAAATAGGGTGGAGCAGATTGTTACATTTCAGATGCGGTAGCCTGCGATAGCTTTTACGAAGGGCCAGCCAATCTATAATCAAAAGATTTCCAAAATCAAGTATATTAATAGTAACCGGATCCGCAGAACGAATATGGTCATTAACCCAGACGGATAGTTCATATGTCAGAGTCAAGTACATGGTTCAGTATAGTGTGGGGATAGGTACGCGAATAGTTCAAGGTGTTGGTGTTCTTGGTTTAGCTTTTAGCATAAGTGACAGGTAGGGTATACATCATCGGTAATACGAACATCGTATAATTGCAGAAGTGAGACTTATGAGATATCGGATATCAGCATCATATGCTCAGTTAACAATTCCATGCAGAGACGGTATTTGCATCAAATCCTTCCAAAGGAAACTGATTGGCAAATAAGATTCATCATTCAAGGGAGCAAATAAGATTCATCATTCAGAACAAAATAGTTTCAGTGGATATATTTATATCCAGCATGGGTCATGAATTTATAGGATGTGTCAAACACCTTAAGGTTAAATGGTCTTCGGGATGGTCGGAGAGATATCAGACTGTTTATCCAACAGATCAGAAATGAAGGTCAAAATAAGGTAGTGGCAGCAAAAGTTTAACAATTGGTAATCATGGCAGGGGTTCCAAAATTGTTTCAAACGCCAGAGGTGAGACATAGGAGGATAGTCGTCAATATTAAATGATCAAATCAATCAATCCTTATAAGGATAAAGTCAAGGTTACTGTCAAAGAAAGACGGATCAATAAAGATAAATCTTATCGTTCGGAAATGTAAAGGAATGCATTTATATACTCGTGGTCAAACGCTACAAAACTTCTCATGGGAACAGAGATGGTTAAGACGGAATCAAAGGATTCATAGGTAATTATCAGAAGCAAGAAAGAAATAACAGAATGTATCAAGTGTATCATCATCATGGGGATTCTCAGATTGCCCAAAGAGGCATCAGAATGATTTACAGAAGGTTCAGAGGTCGGAGTGGAAATCGGAAGCAGGGATCAAATAATTTCAGATTATCACTATGCAATTTCCAATGCTTCAGATTTTATTTAGGTTTCACTTCTTAGGTGGTGCAAGGCATAAGCTCTAAATTTCCAAATGCGATTTTTAACCAAAAGCAAGACACGAATCAGAGTGGTGCGGAAGCAAGATACTTAAGCAAATGACTTATAGTCTACCCATTCCTCACTGGTCAGAATTTAAGTTCCTATAGGGAAGTCCTAAAGCAAAATCTCAAAGGTTATCCTACGAGCGCCTACAGTGGAAACTTAGTGGTCCAGACTTCACAGGTCAAGGGTAAATGTATTACGAGTCGCAGCCTGTGAGCTCTGATACCATAAATTGTAACACCCCAACCCGACAAGGGTAAAGATATGACAATAATGGATTCATATCAGATCAAAACAGAGCATACATCTACAGTAATACAAAAATCTCAAAGGATTACAATTGAAATACTGAATTCTACAAGGTTACAATGAAACTTTCAAAACTAATTCTAAACATAATAACTTCAGTCCAACTCTAATCCAGAATAGCTACCAAGCCTTCTAAGTCCAGAGGTACACTCTCACTCATCCCCAGCTTCCTACTAAAACCTGCCGCAGGAAAAGAAATGCGGCTGAGCTACGAGAGCTCAGTGAACAGATATATAGATGACAGAAACAATAGCAGAGAACAATACAGAAACAAATCAGAGATACAGATTATACAGATACAGAATTAAAGTGAAAGAATAGGAAAGGAGTAAGGGTAAAAGAAAAGAAATGAGAAAGAGATAATGTACAAACCAGGTTTAGGGAAATACAGAAATCCATCACGAGCCCAGAGATAACAGATAATATCATAACAGAGTAATCATATAATAATCCAGAGGGGATGCCTCTCAAGTAACAGATAATATGAGGGGTGACCTCATGTATCAATTGGAGTGATCAGCTCCCAGATAATGTGAAAGACGTGTATCGCACACACCATCAGTCACCAGATATATATATATAACAATAACAGTAACAGATAACAGAAATCAGATCAGAACTAGGATGCATCCATGCGCCCCAGTAGGCCAGAATCTTCTCCTACATAACAGATAAAATCAGGGACGGGACAGGTCATCACTCTCCTGCCCTAGAGTCATGCCATCGGTGCATCAATGACATGGACATGAAACCCTCATGCCTAGTGATTGGCTCGGATATCAAACTGTGGTCAAGGTCAGATGTCATATAATAAACAGAGTCACATCTAAGGGTTCATGGCAGAAGGGTCATGTCAACAATTCAGATTAAGATAATAAGGTTTAAATCAGAGTTTATCAGATTAAGTTTAATATCAAAGCTTAAGTTCAGATTAAAAGGTTTATTTTCCAATAGTCCAAAAAGTATATCAAAGGTTAATGATTACAAATTTATAGCAATAATCCATTTCAGAAGTTCCTGTCAAAAGTTCATTTAAATCAATCCTTTAAAAATGGCTTTCATTGAAATGATCTTACGAAATAGTTTTCATAAAAATGGTCTTCCAAAACGTTTAGTAACTTCATTTCCAAGTGGTATCGCTTCCTTTAAAATAGCTTTTCTTTAAACAGTTTCATATGTAGTTTAATAGAGGTTCAAAATCAATTTGGTTCAGATAAGGATTTAACAGGTTAAGGTTTACCAAAATCAAATCAGAATTTACAACAGATATATCAGGTTAAGGTTCAGAACAAGGTTCACAGATTAGATTCAATTAAGACTCACAAATTCAGGGTTCAGAACAAGAGATCAATCAGAGTTCAGGAAAAAGGTTCAGAATACAAGAATCATAGCAGAGGTTCAAACAAAAGGTTTAAGACAAATAGATCACAACAAAGATCCACAACAGAAGGGAACATAGCAATGGCATAGGGAATCCTAATAAGGAAAATGAAATACTGAGAGAAAAGGGAAAGAAACACCCTTACTGAAATAGGGCAGAATATCTGTACCTTATTAGCACAGCAGATAATAAACACACACAGAACAAATGATCAGGACTTCTCCTTCTTCACACCTAAGGAAGAGGAAGACAGAATTACTAAAGTTCCTTATTCAGATTATTCCTTTTAGTTTATCTCATCATTTTATGTACTTTCTATTTTTAGTAACTTTCCAGATTTAGTAAGTTTCCATAATTAGCAGGTTTTCCAGAATTAACATATATTATCATTTCAGATTAGGTTTAACCCTTATTCAGAGATTATTATGGAATACAGTACATTTTTATCAAGTTACAGAAGTTTAGGGTTTTAAATGACAATTATACAAAGTTTAGGGTTTTAAATGTAACTTCATTAATTCAAAGGTCTTAAGTGAAATTACTTCAAGTTACAGAATTACATACTCATTTTATTTAGAATTACATTCCATTCCCTTAACTTTCACAATCTACAGGTTACACCCCTTTAGTTACATAATTTACAAAACCAACCTTATAATTACATATTTTATAATTTAAACCCTACAACATCCATAATTACCAACCAAGCATATTATATATCATAATTACAGAGCATACCATCAGAATTTAGTACATTACATATTTGACCCCTCAAAATTCAGAATTTACATATTTAACCCTTTAAGTTTACAAAACATATATATTAAGTCATGATTCATAACAATTACATAATTAGCCCAAAAATCCTCAAAATTACACAACAACCTTTTTATATCAGTATTAACTCAAAACAACTTCAGAATTTCAGATTTACACTTTTGGTCCCTCACTTTTAATTAATTCCATTTCGAAACCCTAATTTCCCATTAATTCATTATTATGCAATATTTACACTTAGGACCCCAAAGTTATATTTTTCACACATTCTTACAGATGTATATGATCTTACAAAAATATCCCAGAAGTTTCAAAGTTGGCAAAACAGGTCCTTATACATTTTATTGCAAATCGGTAAGACTTTTTAGAAATAATTTCAAACCCTACTTTTTACTAATCATTGAACCATCATTAATTCATCATTGAAACACATTAAATGATCAGTATCATGCCCAAGAAATCAAACCCTAGTACCCACAATTTTTATTTTATTTGTTTTCTAAATTTTCACAAAATCCGGTTTATCCAATAATTCACCACGTTAATTTTAAGCTTCTAAAAATCAAACTCATATTTTTCCCAGATCATATGACTCATAAGGAACCCACGAAAAATAAATAACATGCCCAGAAAAATCGTTTAACATATATTGCATATTTACGTATGTTTTAAACATTAAAATTACAACGACTTGATCTAGGCTACTATAATTCGATCTATCATTTTTCCTAGGTCTATTACATCATATGAGGTCTAAATAAAATAGCTATCATGTCCAAAAATTCGGATTACATAATTTTGTGATTTACGTGTTTTATGACCATTATATTTTCATTCGCATAATTTAGCATGCATGGATCGATTTACATATTTTATATGAGTCATATAATATCTAAAGATCACAGGAAAATTTCCATATTAATTTTAAAACGTTTGGTTTAGTCGCATGAATTATTACCTTGTTTTTGATCAAGTCGACAAGAATTAAAGAACAAGAACGAACCAAGGAGAAAACGCAGCAACCCTTATTTTTCCTAGCCTCCTTGCACCTCCAAGAACACCAGAAAAATCCTTGATCAAGCCCAGAAATTGTGTGCTAGCCTTGGTCGATTTATTTTGTTGCGCTAGGGTTTAGGAAGCTTTTTGCGATTTTGTTTTTAGATAGAAAATAAAAGATTTGGTTTTATCTTTTAAAACTGACCTATGGGGGGGGGGGGGGGCAAGGATCAGAAATTTCGGCCCATGATATCAAGAAATTATTTGGTTGATTTTCTTTATCCCTTCCTTATTTTATTTTACTTATTATCTAATTAAAAAGAATTAAAACATTCTATTTATTTAATTGTATAATTTTATGAATTTTATATAAATGTGTATGTTAATTTTTGAACATGTAAAATGATGTAACATTGTCTCAGAAATTTGTTTGTTTCAGATATAGTTCGATTTCAGAAGTTTTGGAATTATTTTCGGAATTTTATAAATTGTTTAATAAGGTTTTATGTTATCAGGGGTAATTTGGTAATTTTACTTGTTATCTGAATTTCAGGTATTACAGCAACGATATCACTAATGAACACAACCTTAAGACTACTTACGGAAACCAACCTCATACCATCGCGTTATCCCTTATTTCTTACGGCTCTGAAAATATTTATCGTCAACAGACAACCTCAAAATTCGACAGCTACCGAATGACTCATAACCCCGCGTGTAACTGAAAGATACTCTCACTTCAAGACATCTGTGTCAATCGTTACGACGATTACATCATGTTTCTTAATCGGAATCTTACCTTCTGCATTAGATACTAAGTGCACTATTGAGTAAACCAACTGATTGCTAGTAGCAATCGACACCATACTTCAAGATTATACTCTAAATCTGCTAAGCTACCTATTCGATATCGACCTCATGTCAGTTTCATTTGGAAGCTTCGAGGACATCATTGATATGGACTGGTTATCTATGTACCGTGCTAACATCATTTGCGACAAGAAAGAAGGACGGATCCTTTCGCATATGTATTGACTATAGAGAGTTGAACGAGTTAACGGTGAAGAACCGATTCCCACTTCCCAGAATTAATGATCTATTTGACCAACTTCAAGGTTCTAGTGTATATTCAAAAATCGACCTTCAATCCGGATACCATCAACTTCGAGTCCGAGAAGAAGACATCCCAAAAAGGGCACGTAATTGTACGCAAAATTCTTGAAATGTGAATTCTGGATTTCCCCTGTACAATTTCTTGGTCACATAATTGACAGCCAGGGCATTCACATGGGTCCTGCAAAGATTGAGTCAATTAAGGATTAGGTGAGACCAATAACACCAACTGAAATACACAAATCCTTAGGACTTTCCGGTTATTACAGGAGAGTCATCAAGGGATTCTCCAAAATAGCCAAACCATTAACCACTTTAACTCAGAAAAACGTAAAATACAACTGGGGTGAAAAAGAAGAAGAGGCATTCCAGAAACTCAAAGAAAAGTTGTGTAGTGCACCCATATTGGCCTTACCTGAAGAAAGCAATGACTTTTTCATATACTGCGACGCTTCGCACAAAGGTTTAGGTGATGTTTTGATGCAGAGACAGAAGGTGATTGCTTATGCATCACGACAACTCAAGACACATGAAAAGAACTACACAACCCATGATCTAGAACTGGGAGCAGTCGTGTTTGCTCTTAGGATATGGAGACATTACCTGTACGGCACTAAGTGTATAGTGTATACAGACCACAAAAGCCTGCAACATATCATAGACCAAAAGGAGTTAAACATGAGGCAACGTAGATGGCTAGAATTACTCAGTGATTACGACTGTGAGATTCGTTATCACCCGGGAAAAGCCAACGTTGTGGCAGATGCTCTTAGCCGGAAAGAATGACTCAAACCCTTGAGAGTCAGATCACTAGGAATGACGATCAGTTCACCTCTCCCATCAAAAATCCTCGAGGCTCAGGTTGAGGCACTTAAGGAAGAAAACCAACCAATTGAAAAAATCTATGGGATGCCAGAGAATGCAAATGGCTTTGTGAAGAGATCAGACGGGGTATTATGCTTCAAGGATAGAAGCTGGGTACCACTCTATGGTGGGATACAAGAGTTAATTATGCATGAGTCTCATAAGTCCAAGTACTCTATTCATCCCGGAGCTGATAAGATGTACCTTGATCTTAAGAAACTATATTGGTGGCCTAACATGAAAGCGGATATTGCACTATATGTCGGTAAATGTTTAACTTGTTCTAAAGTTAAGGCTAAAAATCAGAAACCGTCTGGATTACTAGTGCAACCTGAAATCCCTGTATGGAAATAGGAACGAATCACTATGGACTTCATAACTAAACTACCAAGAACACCCAGTGGTTATGATACGATTTGGGTGATTGTTGACAGACTCACCAAATCTGCACATTTTCTTCCCATCAAAGAAACTGACAGCATGGATCAACTCGCTCATTTATATCTGAAAGAAGTAGTCTCCAGACATGGAGTACCAATTTCAATCATCTCTGATTGTGACAGTCGCTTCACTTCAAACTTGTGACAGTCACTCTAGAAAGCTTTGGGGACTAAACTCGACATGAGTACAGCTTATCATCCCCAAACAGACGGCCAAAGCGAAAGAACCATTCAAACTTTGGAGGACATGCTCCGAGCTTGTGTTATTGACTTCGGCAAGGGATGGGACAGACATTTGCCCCCAGTCGAATTCTCGTACAACAACAGCTATCATACAAGTATAAAAGCTGCACCATTCGAGGCACTTTATGGACGTAAGTGCCGATCACCCATTTGTTGGACCGAAGTAGGAGACAGTCAACACACAGGTCCTGAACTCATTCATGAGACAACCGAAAAGATTGTGCAGATTCACAGCAGGATGCAAGCTGAACAAGACAGACAAAAGAGCTATGCTGACAAGAGACGTAAACCTCTTGAGTTCCAAGTAGGGGATAGAGTTATGCTGAAAGTTTCGCCATGGAAAGGCGTGATACGTTTTGGCAAACGTGGAAAGCTAAATCCTCGTTACATTGGACCTTTCAAAATTATGGAAAGAATCAGACCGGTAGCTTACCGACTCGAGCTACCACAAGAACTAAACAATGTGCATGATGTCTTTCATGTATGCAATCTAAAGAAATGCTTGTCCGAGGAAACTCTTGCTATTCCTCTGGAAGAAATCGAGATTGACAACCGACTACACTTTATCGAAGAACCTGTTGAAATCATGGACCGAGAGATCAAGAGATTGAAACATAATCGAATCCCGATTGTCAAAGTTCGTTGGAACTCCCGAAGAGGCCCTGAATTCACGTGGGAACGTGAAGACGAATTCAGGGCCAAATATCCTCATCTTTTCGCATCTTCATCTGGTAACACGAATTGAATGTCGGGACGACATTCAAATAAGGTTGGGAGGCTGTGACAAATGGTAATTTTCCGTACTATTATTTTAATAGTAAAAATATTTGTTTTATCAGAAAATGCACATTATTTATTTTCTGACACTTATTGACAATTAATTTTAAAAATGAGAAGCTATCTCGTTTTTCCTAGAAAACGACCCCGCACGCGTACCATCACTCAATTAGTTATGGCAATAATTAATTTAACTCATGTTCGAGTCCATAAAAAAATGTTCTTGTAATACTTATTTTAAACACCCGATACTTATACAAGATACATTTTCATAATTTTTATAACTTTATTACACTCTATTTTGTTTCGCAAAAATTTATTTTTAGCTAACTCAATACATAAATAATAAATATCTAACATTTAATATTACTAAATCTAAGATTTTAGACACAAAATCATCCAACAATTAATGCAAGCCAATGCTTCCCCCCATTCCTTCCATTCTCAAGCCATACCCCCCATCACCACCATACATATCTTGACTTTTTACCAATCACTTGTATTTACCATTTTACTCTTTTATTAAATTACCAAAATGTCCTTTTTGGCACTATAAATAGAAGATAAAAACTAGCTCATTTGGTTACTTGTAAAATTCACAGAAACACTCTCTTTTCTCTCCATATATTCGGACAAGGTGGAAAAACAAGGAAGAAATATTTGGTTTTTGCTTAAAAGTGCTTATTTAGTGCTTATTCGGGTTTATAAACTAGTTACAAAAGGTTTTGGAGTTATACTCGGGTTCTATTATTCTAGTTCATATCACAAATCCATCATATTCAAGTAACATTAAAAACCATTTTTATACTTTTACTTACGTATTTTTATACATTCCTTATGCTCATTTATGCAATTACTAGGTTTAAATATTTATTTAAACTCATTTCATCACCTATATCACCTATATACATGTTTGTGGGATTTTATCATGATTTTATTTTATTTTGGAACTATATAAATTGTTGAAGATTTGGTGGAAGAGATTAGGATAGACTTGGAGTTGATTTGAAGGGATTTTAGTTTAGAAAATGGATTATTGAAAAATATACGCGGAAGCGCAGCTCAAATGTCTAATTCTTAGAAAATAAAGTTATTTTTACAAGGATTTAGTTAAAGAAATAGAAAATAGATTTTCTAACAAAAACGTGGTCGTTTGAATGGATAAAAACGGATTTATAACAAATAAAATACGAGTTTTCTAAATATATTATCGATAACTATTCTTCAGAAAAATAAATAGTTTGCTGTCCAGATTTTTATCATGGTAAAACTAAGCTTTAAAAGATAAACTGAGTCCACGAGTCCTTAAAATGTGTTAGTACTTTTAAATACCTTCGCGGGGATAGGTAAAACTTTAAAAACCGAGCTATAACGAAGAAGTTATGACTCAACAAAGATACCGACGAAAAATATTATTTTGACAGCTTTCTATTAGTGAATAGTAAATTGTTTTTATTTTTAGAAATGAACTTTGGACACTTTAGGTGCGGTTTCGGATAAAATGTCATAAACGAAAGTTGTGGTGTTTTGGTTACATACTTTAGTCGAGTCGAAAACTTTTCCAAATTTATATTACCGAAACATTCATATCGTAGTTACGATACATACTTGCTAAAAATCCCAAAATGTATTATTTTGACTATTTCTAAGGATTTCCAAAGTAACGTTATTTTATAACTAAACTTGCAAACAAACATGTACGGGTGATATAACATTTTATAAATTGCATACACGACACACAAGCAACATCAAACACAACCACTTGTAAACACTTAAACTTGTTTAAACACTTTGAGTCGTGAATACACAAAATTGTAAACTAAGAATTGCCATACTAATTTAGGTCGCGTGTTTGTGCCACACACTGCTACTATTTAACTTTTCATTTCAGAGGACTATTTTCTGAGGTGGGTTTATAGCCCCACACTTTAAATTTACTTTGCTTTGCAAAACTTGGGATGAGAAACATGCAAACTCTTTTATGGACCAAACTAAACTTATGCGTTATTCATTACGTGACTACATTTTGCACGCCTCATTCGTAACGTGACTACATTTTGCATATTACGTGACTACATTTTGCACGCCTCATTCATTTTATGACTACATTTTGCATATTACGTGACTACATTTTGCACGCCTCATTCGTTACGTGACTACACTTTGCACGCTTTATCTGTCGTAGCTTCGGTAACATGGAACTTAGCGCAGCATAGTAGACTTTTGTATAACATTATGCTCATTATAATGTTAACTAGTAGACTATTGTATAACATTATTCTCATTATAATGTTAACTAGTAGACTTTCGTATAACATTATGCACATTATAATTTTAACTCATAAACTTATTGGTCCAACTTTACTGTTTTATGTAAACCTATGAACTCACCAGCTTTTTGCTGACTTTTTAGCATGTTTTTCTCAGGTGTTTAATTGTTTGATGTAAGATAATGCAAGGCAGCGCTTGGAAGGGGCATATGCACACTTTTGGAGTGTACACATAACACTCATGACCATTGTTTTGTAATATGGGACAACTTAAAACTATTTTGGGCCTTGTTTTCCGCATTCATAACTATGTAAAACTTATGTTTTGATAAATGAAACTTTAAAACGGATTAGATAATCCGTTCTCTATTACTTGTGTTGTGATTCCAATAGGTAGCTGATGCGTGGTTTTGTAACCTTACAACAGGTTTTACCTCTCGAGGGATCTCAAGAGGCTTACAACCCCACCAGGCAGTGTACCTGACCGATGTAGTATAGTGTAGTGGTAAGTACGGGGGATTGATCGTTCTCCACAGGGAATAGTGTTCGTTAGGTGTGAAAGGCTACTCTAATTAGGTCTAAGGGTTGAGGAAGATTCTTTTTTATGTTTTTATAATTTTATGAAAGCAAGTAAAATCTCGGGTTTGAAGGAGTGGGCGGAATTAGTTGCTAGTCAACTAACCCAAATTACTACGAATGCAAATAAAATAAATAACTGAAAATAAAATGTGGTGAGAAACTTATGTGTAGAGAAATGTGTTTACTTAGATTTCCTTACTCCCTAACTATCTTTTACCGGTTAATTAGTGTGTATTAGTTGCGTGGATGACGGGTGTATTCCTTAATACCATTCGTGGGGTGGCGTACTTACTTCCCCAACTCTACAAGCTCCTACTTCACTCCTATGTCGAGCCGGCTAGGAAGCTCCTAACATGGGATCACTAGAATTCGCTTGTGCATTAAATACAACCATAAAAACCTTTAGTACGCATTTGGTTCATGTTTCTTAAGACGTTCAAGCAAGTTACCGAATAGGAAGTTAGCCAGTTTTCTTAAGCCTAACATAGATAAGCAATCATCCAATACAACTAATAACACACTAACAACCAATAATCAATAGCTAGGTTTCATTAGATCTAAGCAAACACAAGATAAATTTAGCCTAACATGTTAAACAAAAGACAAGAATAAGATAAAATCAAACAACACATAGACATATTGAATGATTAATTGATAACTTATCTTTCAATGAAACATGGAAGATTTCAAGGCAAAAAGCCCTGAAAAAGTAGCTAAAATCGTCTTAGGGTTTTCTCCCAAAATTCCACACACTAAGCTCTCTTTTAATGACAAAAAATTAGAAAACTATATATAGATTTTTGGATCTGACGGCGTCACCTTATGGAGTGTGACGCCGTCACCTTGCCGCTTTTAGGGTTCCCGGATGACCATCTTGACGCCGTCCCTCTTTAGCTCTTCAAAAATCCATTCTGGCTTATCAAGGCTTGACGCCGTCGAACCATAAACGTGACGCCGTCCCCTTATGATTTAAGCCGTGACGCCCTTGATCAAGTTAAAGCGTGACGCCGTCAGAATTCACATGCTATTTTCACTGGCCCGTCATGAGTAAATTTCACGTCCAACTTTCTTGCCAAGGCATGACGCCGTCTGGGGTTAAATGTGACGCCGTCAAAGGTGACTTTCAGCTGATTCTTGAGACTTTGCCGTTTTCTTCACTTTAATGCTCCAAAAACGTCCAAAATGCCTCCTTTTCCAGATTTCTCCTCAAAAGTACCTAAAATGACAAAAGGAACGATTTAGGGCAATATTTGATCAAATAAATACGATTTAAGGCTTAAATGACCCCTTAAAAGCGGTACACTTTTCGCTTCCAATCAGTAGCACCCTATATATCACTTCCGCTGCATTCTGAGTTGGGGGTGTTACAGAATCCCATAGAGGGATTCCTACCACTTCTGTGAAAACTAAGAAGCCTCAGATTTCTGCCTTTATGTCTAGACCTAATGGGAATAATAGAAACAATTTTAATAATAATAGGTCTAGTAACAATTTGAACAACAATGGTAACAATAGAGGCAATTATGATAGTTTGCTTTGTAAGAATTGTGGTTTAAAAGGACACACTATTGAAAGATGTTTTGAATTAATTGGTTACCCTCCTGGTTTTAAGAAAAATCCTAATCTTAAGCCTACAACTGGTTTTAATAATAAAAAAAGTAACAATGTTGAGGTTAAGGGTATGCTTAGTGCCAATGGTGATGTCAAGAATGCTGGTGCTGTTTCTTTTACTAATGAACAGGTTTTGAAGTTGATGAATCTTTTGAATGATAAAACATGTTCTGCTGCTCATGCCAGTATGGCAGGTAGTGATTCTTATTCTTTTTTCAATTGCAACGTCTTTTTTAACCAACACTTTTATAAGTTCTTTTGTGCTAATATCAATGTTAAGGGTGTTTCATATCATTTGGGTTGGATCATTGATTCAGGGGCTAATCAGCATATGACCAATAATATAGATAAAATGTTTGGCTTAATTGATATTTTTGACTTAAAATTAACAGTTGGACACCCTAATGGTACTTTAGCCAAGATTACTCATGTTGGTAATCTTAGACTTAACAAGAATGTGGTTTTATTTGATGTTTTGGTTGTTCCTGAATACTGTGTTAGTTTGTTGTCTGTTCATAAGATGATTAAGGATAACAAGTTAACTGTGGGTTTTGATGAGACTAAATGCTATATTCAGGATTTGAGAAAGCAGAGTGCTCTGGGGACTGGTAGTGAGTTTGGTGGACTGTATCAGTTTGATAGAGAGTGTGATAAGTCTGCTATGGTTAATCAGAGTGAGTTTTTTGTTTGTCATGTGTCCAAAGAAATTCGGCATAATAAGTTGGGACATCCTGCTAACCAAGTTTTGAAACTATTAAAACAATATTTGAATCTTACTAATGTTGATCATGAAGGTCCTTGTGAGGTTTGCCATAACGCAAAACAAACAAGGGACTCTTTTCCTTTAAGTGAAAACAAGTCTGTTGTTTTTGGACAACTCATTCATTTTAATGTCTGGGGTCTATCTAAGGTGGTTAGCAGGGAGGGTTTTAGGTACTTCTTGACCATTGTGGATGACTATAGTAGATCTGTGTGGGTGTATATGCTTAAAACTAAGGATGAAGTTTTTGGAATGTTTGTAAGTTTTTATAATTTGGGTTTGACACAGTCTAATAAAAGATCAAAGTGATAAGATCTTATAATGGTACTGAGTTTATAAATAATAAAATGTTTGATTTTTTGAATACTATGGGTATTATTCATCAAACTACTTGTGCATATACACCTCAGCAAAATGGTGTTGCTGAAAGGAAACACAAACATCTGCTTAATGTGGCCAGAAGTCTTATGTTTTAGGGGGGGGGTTCCTCTTGTTTATTGGCCTGAATGTGTTCTAACTGCTACTTATTTGATTAACAGGCTTTCTTCCTCTGTTTAAAAGGGTAAGTCACCCTTTTCTTTGGTATATAATAGGGAACCTAATTTGTCTCATCTTAGGAGTTTTGGATATTTATGTTTTTCTGCCATTATTAAAGGGTCAGATAAGTTTTCTGAAAAATCTGAAAAATGTGTTTTAATTGGGTATGCTAGTGGAAAAAAGGCATACAAACTTTTAAGTCTTGAAAACAGAGCTGTTTTGTACTCTAGGGATGTTAAGTTTTATGAAACCATTTTTCCATATAAGATGAGTCAAAACAGTGATTCAAATTCTGATTTTGAAGTTTTAAATTTAAATTTTTTTGATTTTGTTGAGTCAGAGTCTGTGTCAAAACCCAAAACTCCTGTCCCTACTCCCAATGATGATAATCTTAGTGAGGAAGCAACATCTGTTGGTAGAGATGGTAGGGTACATCAACTAGATTTTGTAGTAAACAATGATCAGGTCAAAAATAATGAACAGATACATCACTCTCATAGTTTATTGCAATCTGTGAATGATGAGAGCCCTGCAACTCCTTTAGATGAAAATACAAATTCTGAGGGAAATGTTGGTTCAAGTTCTTCTGATGGTCTTAGGTTTCAAAATGTTTTTCATAATCAAATTGAGGAAGGGTCTGTTAGTCATAGAAAGTCCTCTAGGTCTTCTAAATTGCCTGCTAAACTTAATGATTATGTGTTGGATACTAAGGTTAGATATGGATTGAATAAGTATGCTAATCATTCTATGTTAAGTGTTGAGAATTGTTGTTTTGTATCTAACTTGAATAAAACTGTTGAACCAAGTACTTATGAAGAAGCTAGTAAAGATCCTAAATGGATTAATGTTATGAATGAAGAAATATATGCTTTACATGAAAATGATACTTGGGAAGAAACTAGTCTACCAATTGGTAGAAAGCCAATTTGTAGTAAGTGGGTTTTAAAGATTAAGTATAAGTCAACTGGTGAAGTTGAGAGGTATAAGGCTAGACTTGTTGCTCAGGGTTTTGGGCAAAAAGATGGTATTGATTATGATGAAACCTTTAGTCCTGTTGTGAGGATGGGTACTGTTAGGTGTTTGCTAAGTGTTGCTGTTAAACATGATTGGAAAAATTTTCAAATGGATGTTAATAATGCTTTTTTATATGGTGACCTTAATGAGGAAGTTTATATGCTTCCTCCACCTGGGTATTTTACTAAAGGTAGTAACAAAGTGTGTAGATTGAAGAAGTCTTTGTATGGGCTTAAACAAGCTCCGAGGCAGTGGAATCACAAACTGTCTGAAGCTTTGTTTGAAGTAGGTTTTGTTCAGTCTAAGAATGATCACTCCTTCTTTTTTAAGAGAAGTGATAAGACTGTTGTGTATCTTTTGGTTTATGTGAATGATTTAATAATCAATGGTAATTGTGAGAATGAAATTGAAAGGGTTAAACAGTTTATGAAAACTAAGTTTAAAATCAAAGACTTGGGAGAATTAAAATTTTTTCTTGGAATTGAAGTTTTAAAAACTAAAACTGGTTTGTGTTTGAACCAAAGAAAATACTGTCTTGAGCTATTGCATGATTATGGTTTGCTTGCTTGTAGACCTGTTATGACTCCTTTACCTGAAAATTATGTTTTAGCTCATAAAGAAACTGATGATGATAAGTTGTTGAAAAATATTACTAGTTATCAAAAGCTGGTAGGAAAACTTATATATCTTACTATGACCAGACCTGATATTTCATATGTTGTTCACTGTTTGAGTCAATATATGCATGCTCCTTTACAGTCTCATTTAAACCTTGGTTTGAGAGTTTTAAAGTACTTAAAACTTGCACCTGGAAGTGGTATTGGGTTTGATAGAACTCAAAGTGGATTTGATGTTGTTGCATACTCTGATTCTGACTGGGCTAAATGTCCTTTGACAAGAAAGTTAGTTTCAGGATATTGTGTATTTGTTAATGGTAATCTTGTTTCTTGGAAAAGCAAGAAGCAAGCCACACTTTCTAAGTCTTCTGCTGAAGCAGAATATAGAAGTATGGCTTCTGCTACTTATGAGATTATGTGGATTTTGAAAGTGTTGGAGGATTTGGGTGAAACTGGGTTGTTACCAGTTGATCTTTGTTGTGACAATAGATCTGCAATTTAGATTGCTGCAAATCCTGTTATGCATGAGAAAACTAAGCACTTTGATATTGATGTGCATTTGGTAAAAGAAAAGGTTGTTTTAGGCTTGATTAAAACTGTGAATGTTGAGTCTAAAAATCAGATTGCTGATATTTTGACTAAAGGTCTTGGGTTTGTGCAACATGCTTTTCTAGTTAAGAAACTTGGCATGTTAAATCTATTTGTTTCATAAGTTTGAGGAAGGGTATTGAATTATACACTTTAGCAAATTTCTGAAACTCTGAGGGTTAATATGTAACTTTTCTTAGTCTATTTTCTACTAATGTAACTTTCAGCTGTGTTTGTATAGTTTATGATAGTGCAGGGTGTAATGTGCAACTTTAGGCTATATATTGATTGATACGAGCTAGGGTTTGAGTATTGATTCATTCTCACAATTTTACACACACAAAGTTCTCTCTCTCGAGGTTGATCATCATCATCTGGGTTTTTGGGTTTCTGGGTTTTGGTTTAAGTTATGTAGTGATTAGTTTACATCAAGATTCTCTTGATCTTGATTGTCAGTTTGGTTTCAGTTCTTGTTTAGATTCAGGTTTCGTTTAGAGTGTGTGTTCTTGTAAGTAGCACCTAATAGAGGGACTAATATATTTCTTCTTGTATTGTTTTGGCTTGAATCCGTGTTGGGGACAAGTCTGCTGTCTATATTGTTATAATAAAAGAATAGATCACCAAAAAGTTGGTTGGTTGGGTGATTACATCTTGTGTTAGTAGTTTTGATACTATTTTTACAATTCAACTTCCATTCATTATCTATATATTGTGATTCACAATATATAGGTAGGTAGTCTTGATGGGAATTTTTTTAAAACGATCATGGACAATGAACACGAGCAGATTTTCGATCTGTATATATGAATAGATCAAACTAAATAATACATTGATGTTATTATATGTTTGAATAAGATAAGAACTTAACCGAGAAAATAGTCAGTTCCGATTCGTATTGAACATTAAACCAAAATATGTTATTTTGATATTTAACAAGCTTGTATTTTAATTCGTGTCAAAATAGACCAGTAAGATATTAGCAATAGTCATGCCAATATGACTTATATTTAGCCATTTCAATAGTCTTAAAATTGACATCAGTGAAACGTATCATAGGTGGTTGGTTAGTCATTGTTTACCAACACAAAACGCAATTCCACAAGTGTGAAAAAGTAGACACATAAGTGAGAAATCAGATTGAAACTCGGCTGATTATAGAACACTTGGTAACCTGTCAATTAACCTTGTCATAACCAAGTGATACCTGGTTTAACATTATTAGTACAATATATGGATTTAGGAGTATCCAATTTGGTTTCAAACAAGTTATAGTAAACAAGTAATCACTGAAATCTCCTGGTGCTCACTTGCTGTCATACTTTTAAATTTTTTTTAAGAATGCATTGTTCAATTTTATATTTCATCAAAATAGAATTTACATAGTGGTTGAAGGCAAACGAGCAACAAGCTGCGCCGCTAACCCTTTTTTGATTGCAAAGCTAACTCTTTTGAAAACTACATTCGTGAATTTATGTGTCATAACATTACTGTTCATAAAATTATGTTTAATTATGTTACACAATTTACAAATCTAAGGGTGCATCAAGTAAGGAAGATGATATCTATCTATACTCTATTTTTGTTTGTGCATACACCACTATGTGTGCAATGCAATGTCATACAACCCCTACAGTCCTACACAGTCTTCACTTACCTGTAATAATCTGAAGTATGGTCAAACAGTCAATAGCTTTTTGAAAAAAAATATATATTATAAACATTTCATCTAGAGAAAGACTATACTTTATGAAAAATCACCACATTCCACATTCATCCAATTATTGCCCATCACCTACAAAATTCCACAACAAATATATGTTATTATTCTTTCACACACACACTAACAAAAGCTTCTTAAAATGCCTAAAAAAACCATCTTGCTTTCATCTTTCATTTTTCTTCTCTTCTTTCACCTATCATCATCGGCCACGGATGACTTCATCTATGGCGGATGCTCACAACCAAGGTATACACTTGGCTCACCCTACGAGTCGAATGTCAATTCTTTACTCACTTCCTTAGTCGACTCAGCTTCTTTTGCTAGTTTTAACAACTTTAAGATCTCAGTACCAGGGTCGGCCCAGTCTGACATTGTCTATGGCTTATTTCAATGTCGAGGTGACCTGAGCACCTCTAACTGCAGAGACTGTGTGGCCCACGCTATCAGTCGGCTTGGGATTATTTGTCCCGAGTCGACTGGTGGGGCCATACAGTTAGATGGTTGTTTTGTAAAATATGATAGTGCATCTTTCTTGGGAGTTGAGGACAAAACTGAAGTGTTCAAAAAGTGTGGATCATCTATTCCTTATAACTCAGATATTTTAACTCGTCGAGATGCTGTGTTAGCATATATGACGTCCGGGAACGGGCAATATTTTCGTGTGGGCGGCTCTGGGAGTGTGCAAGGTGTGGCTCAGTGCGTACAAGACTTGAGTTTGAGTGAGTGTCAAGATTGTCTTACCGAGGCAAGTGGACGTCTAAAATCAGATTGTGGAGCAACCGCTTGGGGGGATATGTTCTTGGGGAAGTGCTACGTGCGATATTCTGAACATGGATTCCACTCGAGAAGCGGTAAGCGGTTGCTCCACCACTTCCACTGCGTTAGCTGGTGGTTTGTGGTGGTTGTCTTGTTTTTGCTCACAACATAACCCTTTTGAAATATTTCTTGTGTGTATGCATGGGAAAATTATTTCGTTCTGTATATGTTGCTGCTAATGTACTAATAGTATTCTCATCTTTACTGAACTTTGTGATTTTTAAATTGGGAAAGTATCACTAGACCATTCTAACATCTGTTTAAACGTGGGTATCTCATTGCTTTTTATTACTACAATTTTAATATACTTTTGCTTGTAGAAAAAACTGGAGCATATATTATGCATAGCCAAGTAGAACCGTTTTTTATCAAGTAATTAAATATTCAAATTTGCTTATCGTTTTCTGTATTTTTGGACGAAGCAGGATTTTCGTGACTTATATATTTCATCATCAACTTCTAGTTCTATCTATTATGCCAAGAAAACCTTTTTCTTAAAGCAAACAGTATTGAAACCATTTTTCTTTCCTTTGCACTGTGGTAAAAGAGAATGCGGTAAATGAAAGAAAGTAGAAAAAAAATTGTGTGTTCTTGACGAAGAAAGAAAGTGAAATTGTGTTGTTTATAAAATTACTATTATACCTTTAAAGAAAAAATGAACTAAAATAAAATTAAGGGTATTTTTGTCATTTATTTAATGGTTTTACTTGTTTACTTAACTTTCATTCTAAATATTAAATGAAAGTATTCATACAAAAAATATCCAATTTTCACTCCTTTCACATTTCATTTTCTTCTTTAAAAGACTTAAGAAAATGACAACTTTAAAGTTTCACTCATTTTACTTCCTTTTCTTTCCAAAAGCAAACTTGAGAACATAGTGTTAGTGAATCCAAGATACAACAAGACAAAAATGTATAGTATACTTTAAAAACACCATCTATTCTTGTGTGCATGCATGGGATTTATTTTTTAAAAGTAGTAAGCATGAATAAATAGACTATGTCGGTATTGCGGGATGGTTTCTACTGTGATGTCCGGAGTTTACCTGTCAGGTCACCAGAGGTGACCCAGGTGGAGTTCCCTCGTAAGAAAAACATGATTATAAAGCGAAGTTATTTTGATTAATTGTATCAGTTAAGATTTTATATAGTGATTTAAGTTGTATTGTGTAGATAATGACGATGGCGATGTGGACAAAACATTAGCAATTATAATTGGAATTATAGCCGGAGTCGCGGTGCTCATTGTCTTTCTATCTATGTTAAGTAGACTTTGTGATCGAAAAGGTATACCTAACTAACTCGAAACTTTCATTATAGTCTTTCTTGATCATAATTACATTGTTTAAAGCAAAGCCATGTTAAAGTACTTGCCGAAGTTTCTTTTCTATATATGAAAGGTGTAAGTTTGGCGGGGGTTTTGATAAAATATACCTTCTTTTCTATGTATGTAGGTGGCAAGTAAAAGGCTACATCAATGAACATATGCCCTTTATCAAGAACATTATTGAATGTTTTGAAGGTTATGGTATCATCAAAGGTCAAGTTGCTTTGCTTTTTACATCGCTCTTTTATGAGGTTCTATCATGGTGGACTATGTGATATAAAGATACACATCGAAGTAAGTGAAAGGAGAGTTGAAATTACAAAGTGAAAAAGACCCTTATGTAGAAAGATGCCTAATTGCTTTGCTTTCATTCCCCGTCATTTTCTAATATCAAAAAGCAATTACTTTTTGTAAGTATTTACGAGTCTTCTATTATTTGTAAGATGGTTAAGAGAGTTTAGGACAGTTTACATGTTATGAGTTCGATCATGCACATCACATGAAACGACATGATGCATGAAGATGTGATTGAGTGTCATATATCTACATCGTAACATGCCTTAGTACTTTTCTTATTATTTGATTTTCTGACTTATTACTTTTTGCTAATTATTCTGCCAACATTTGCTAGTACTTGACATATCAATCAACTTCTTTAACGGCCGAGTAGGAAACCGGACAAACATCAAGGGTGACCATTTTCTTATCAACATTCTATTACGCGTTAGGAAAGCATTAATATTCAAAACTCGACGTTTTCCAACAATTAACTGAAAACCCTTATAATAGTTTGAGCTTATTGCTTAACTTATGAGTTTATAACTTAGAATAAGTCATAAGCTCACATTAATAAATCCATAAGTTACTAAGAGCAATAGGCGCATTGGGTTATACACCCACGTTGCATGCAAAATGCACTTATAACTTGTCCTATAACGGTTATAGCTGCATCTTCCCTTTGTGTTATAGGGTTTTCGTCAAGACTATAAGGCTTCTCACAGTGGATCGGAAGAAATCGATCCCCATGATCGATCGATCGATATTGAAGATCGATCACTCCAATGTGGAGATATTGGAAATCGATCGCCGGTCAAGAGTAAATCTAATATCGTTCGGTTTTTCAACCGATTTTGTATCCGTTTGTGACTTAAAAAAAAAAACTTTTTTTCCAAAATATTTACCACTTTTCATCCTATAAATACCCACATCAAACCCACTTTCAAACACACAATTTCAAACACAATTCAAACAAATTATCATCAATATTCATTCACCATGTCCATGTCATCCTACGAGTATTTGTTTGGTTCTTCGTCTTCCGACGACGACGAAGAAGTTTTTAGTGAGTTTGTTGAGGTGGCGGAGTTTGCTTGGAACGCTTGGAACACGTATCAAGCACATCAGCCAAAACCTAAAAGAAGGTACGTACCTAGAGATCATGTTGCTGCACACAATCGGTTAGTGAATGCATACTTCGGCGAAAACCCGCTGCACGATGAAAGAACATTCCGTCGACGTTTCCGAATGAGCCGAGAACTGTTCACACGAATTGTTCGAGAGGTAACCGATTATTCTACTTATTTTGAACAAACTAATGATTGTAGGGGCGTACCTGGTATTAGCCCATTGGTCAAGTGTACCGCGTCCATTCGTCAATTGGGATACGCGGCCGTTCCAGATTCTCTTGACGAGAATCTGGCAATAGCCGAATCAACATCCCGTCAATGCCTCCGTAAGTTTTGCAAAGTTATCATCGAGTTATATGGTCCTGAGTATTTGCGAAAGCCCACGTATTCTGATCTTGAAAGATTATATGCTCATCACGAGCATAAGCATGGGTTTCCTGGGATGATGGGAAGCATTGATTGTACAAGTTGGGAGTGGGAGAATTGCCCGAACAGTTTGAGAGGTCAATATGCTAGAGGTGATCATGGGCCACATCCATTCATTTTATTGGAGGCGGTCGCTTCCCAAGATTTATGGATTTGGCATGCGTTCTTTGGTGTTTCCGGTGCAAATAACGACGTAAACGTTTTACGTCGTTCACCTGTCTTCAATGATATCAGATCTGGGAGAGCAGCAGACATTGAATTCGAAGCAAACGATGTACAATACAAAAGGGGATATTATCTTACTGACGGGATATATCCACAATGGTCCGTTCTTATTAAGTCCATTTCAAATCCTCCCATGAATGATCATAAAAGGCTATTGTACAAGAGGAAGCACGAAGCAGCAAGGAAAGATGTGGAACGGGCTTTTGGTGTGTTGAAGAAGAAGTGGAAAATGCTTAAAGTTCCAGCTCGAGGGTTCTTTAAAAGTGATCTCAAAGATATTATGTATACATGTATCATATTACATAATATGATCATAAAAGACGACCAGCGGGCGATATGTCCTACATGGCACGAAGAGGAGGTCCACCAACCACACGATCCCTTAAATACATTTGAAGAATCTGTAGCAATTTCTCTGGAGCTCGATAATGCAGCAATTCATCAAAACTTAAAAGCTGATTTGGTCGAGCACATTTGGAGAAATCGTAGACATCATCGTCTCCCTCATGACAATGAAGACGAAGATGAGGACGATGAGGACGAAGACGATGAAGAATTTCTGTGATGTTTAGTCATATTTATATTTAATTTAGTATTGTAATGTTTTAATTCCGTATCGTTTCGTTTATGTAATGTTTACGTTTTATTAATAAAATTTGTGTTTGTGTTAAAAAATGTTTTTTTTTTTAAAAGAAAAAAAAAAAAAAAGATGATGCAATATGGGTTGCCACTGTGATGAGAGAGATGAATATGGGTTGAGGAGAGAGAAAGCTGAGGTGGCAGCCGGAAAGATGATGCAATATGGGTTGCCACTGTGAGCAGCCTAACGAGGGTCATTGTGTTTTCTTTTATTTATTATTTTTTAAAAGTAAATTAAATAAAAGGTTATACTAGAGATGGTGTTTTCATGTTTCGTTTTATACGAATGTTATAAGGTAAAAACTGACATGACGGATGAATAACCCGCCTATAACACCAACTGCACCTTCCTCTATAACAATTAGCTTATTAGCTATTGAAATTTTCGATAACGCTATAAAGCTAAACCAAAAACCGACAGTGTTTCTTTCATTTTTATGATATTATGTTAAACATTGAAACCCCGTTAATGCTATATTTTATTAATAAAGTATTTATGGTGCAAATACATGATAATCTAATACCCAAATGAACCGAAGCACACAACCAGGCTTTGGCCTACTAATTTATTGTCTAACAATTTGTTCCGAATTGAATTTATTGTTGATGTAACCTCAAATTAATCGTTCATTACTACTTTGCCTTTTGGTCTATAGTCTTATAGATTATTCAAATATGGTTATGTATAAAAGAGAAATCAGAAAATTAGGTAGGTCATAGACACTACAACAATTAGAAGGACGGGCGAGGAGGCTTTCAGTGGGGACGCCCATATCCCCGCCGAAAGTCTCGAAACAACAAAAAGTATGCTGAGCTGGCACACAAACTCGCTGACCGTTTACTAAATTTTCAATGCAAACTTTCGGCGGGGATACGTCCCCGCCGAAAGTCGATTTAATATTTGGCAAACTTTGACCAAAATTGCAACTCTCAATTGTTCCCGGGTTTTTTTCCCGCCACACCTTTTAGCGGGGACACGTTCCCGCCAAAAGGCTAGATACACAGTTCCAACCTTATGGCGGGGACGTGTCCCCGCTAAAAGTAATATCTAGTTTTCACTCATTGCAATTACTTTATCCCGCCAATATTTTCTACTAATGATAATAGCTTTTGGCGGGGACAAAGTGTTGGCGCCAATTTTCCCGCCAAATTACAACTTTATCCCGCCAAAGTTTTTGTAACACCCCAACCCGGCAAGGGTAAAGATATCACAACAATGACTTCATATCAGATTACAAGCATTAAATCCAAAACATCATAAGACCATAACATTAATGATCAAAGGAAATAAGTCAACATAACTTATGCCCAAAACAGAAATAAACTGAAGTACATAATCCAAATGCCTAAACAATGGCATAACAGAAATAGAATCCAAATGGCATAATTAGAATGTCTAAGGTCTAAGCTTCACACAAGTTGCTCTCATCCCAAAGCCAAACCCAGCTTCCTAGCTTAAATACCTGCCGTACATGAGAAGAAAACGTACGGCTGAGCTTAAAAAGCCCAGTGAACAGATACATATACAAGCAATAATAATGAAACAGAACTGAAATATGGTGCATGGGGAAATATCATGAAGTATAAACAAGAGACAGAAATATAAAAGAAGAATAGGATAGTCATCCACCACGAGCCCAGAACATATCAGATAGTAACCATCATAATCTAGAGGGGATGCCTCTTCAGTAACCAGATAATATGAGGGGTGTCCTCATGTATCAAATGGAGTGATCAGCTCCCAGATAAATGTGAAAGGCATGTATTGCACACAGTACCAGACACCAGAACAGAAATCATATCATATATAGTTAAATCCACTAAACAGAACAGATCTAGGATGCATCCATACGCCCCCCAGAAACATATATAATCCATAATCAAAGTAATGCGCATATCATAATCAGAATAGGGACGTGGCGGAACATCACTCTACCGCCCTAGAGTCATGCCATTGGTGCATCAATGACACGGACATGGAACCCCCATGCCTAGTGAAATGGCTCGGGTATCAAACTAAGAGTCAGATATCATATCATAATCAGAGGGTCATATATCAAAGGTCAAATCAGATGGTCCATAACAGATGGTTCATAACAGATATATCAGATGAAATACCAAAGGTCCAAATCAGAGTGTAATCAGAAAGGTTCATAATAAAAGGGATCATAGCAATGGCTTTGGGAAAACTTAAACGAATCAGAATCAGAATCATAACCATGAGATAGGACACCCTTACTGAAAAAGGGCAGAGTATCTGTACCTTATTGCAAAGCAAAACAAAACCAGAAATAGCAAACACTGACAGGCTCAGGACCTCTCCTTCTTCACACCTAAGAGAGCAGAAGAGTATTACAATAGGTTTTAACTGACTTTCCATTTTAAGTAACCTTCCCTTTTTAGCAGGTTTCCAAATTTAGTAAGTTTCCTTAGTTAGACGGATTTAGACATTAGAGATTAGGTTTATAAAACAATATTATGGACATAAGGTATGTTTTAGCAATTTATTATAGTTTAGGGGTAAATAAGATAACTTTACATAATTTAAGGTTTTGATTGCAATTAAACCAAAGTTAAAGGTCAATCATGAAAATATTACAGTTTATCTACTTTGAATCCATAATTATCAAGTTAACGATTTCAGTCCCTCAAGTTTACCAATATTACACATTACACCCTTAAGTTACATAAATTTCATATTAAACCTTATATTTCATGATTTTACATTTAAACCCCTTTCATGACCATATTAACACAACAAACCCTTAACTTTATCAAATTACCGAATGTAACCCATATTCTACATGTTGTACGAATTGGTCCACAACTTTCCATATTTTACACATTTAGTCCTTTAATAAAAATAAACTACAATTCGATCATGTATTTGTTCATTTACACTTTAAATCCATTTAATACTCAAAGTTACACATCAAGTCCCTCATAAACATATTTATACGATTGACCACAGGTTTACCAAAATTACAAAACAAGTCCTCCTATTTTAAATAAATTCCATTCGATTAATATACTTTCCAATGTTTACAATTTAAATCCTCTACGTCTTATATTTACACAAAGACCCCTCATTTTATATTTTATTCACATTTGTCACAGATTAATACACCTTATAAAAGTGACCCATAAGTTTCAGAAATTACCGAATGTACCCTATAGTTTTTAAAATTCCATTCGCATATATATACAATTCGAAAACCCTAAGTCACTTAGCAAAAACATGAATCAATCATTATCAATCATTGGCATATCATTTTTACTGCATTATTTAATCCCAGAAAATACCCAAACTTAACCCTAATCGAACTTAGGGTTTTCATTCAATCGATTCTAATATTTTCCATTTTAGCGATAAGAACAAAATTAAACCACGATCACACCCAGTCTCTAATATTCGAATTCTTATTTTTCCCAGGTCACATGGGTCGTATAGAGTCTAAGAAAAATGGTTACAACATCAGAAAAATTCGCATACCATATATTAAGTTTTATACGCATTTTAGTCATTTTAATTCAAGCGATTAGTTTTAGGTTGCATGCATCGAATTTCATATTTTATCTGAGTTATATGAGGTTGATAGATCATAGGAAAAATACCAAATCAAGGGATGAACGTGTGAACGAGCCAAAACAGATTTACACCTTAGCGAATGGATTTGAGCACCAAAAATCCCTAGCGATCAATCTCGACCTCCACGACCTTAGAACAATTTTATACAGAGCATACACGACGTAAGGAACATGGGAAAATTGATAAAAGAATTTTAGATAGCCGTATGAATAGGTTTGGAATTTATACCTATCGAATGTAAAATAATAGCTAGCGATCAAATGAACGAGACCCACGACCAAAACTCAATTTTCTTAGCTCCCTTAGATCACGTACAACACCAGAAAAATAACCTTGGACCTCCAGAAATTCGGATGAGATAGCAATGTATTTTTAGTGTGTTTTTTTTTTAGTCGGCAAATAGGAGAATTAGGGTTTGATGAGATTAATTTTATTGGGGAGCATAGGAGCGTCAAAGGGGAGGGAAAACAGCCCCAAAATCACGGAAATTATTATGGCAATTCAATGTGATTTATTTTCCCATTTAAGTGCATTATTATTATCTTTTAAAATCTAAATAAATGCTCTTTATTCCAATCGGTTCATCCAAGGGTATTTTGGTAATTTCGTGACTTGTATAAATAATAATCGAAGTTGTCAAAATTATTTTATATCATATCTTGTTCTGTTCCAGAAGTTTGGGATCGATTCGGTACTTTATGAACTTTTAAATAATTTTTATAACTTGTAAGGGCAATTTGGTCATTTTACATGTTTTGGATTTTTAGGTGTTACAACTTCTTCCCCTCTAATAGAAAATTTTCGTCCTCGAAATTTGCAAAGAATCAGAAATGAAATGGATCGGAAAACAAACAAGAACATACCAGATCAGAATACGAAATGAGGATAGCTAGCACGAATCGATTCTTCAGTTTCCCAGGTAGCCTCGCGCTCTGGGTGATTCTTCCAAAGAACTTTTACGAATGGAATGACTTTATTCCTCATGACCCGCTCTTGCCGGTCCAGAATAGCCTCCGGCTCTTCGGATAAAGACATATCCGGCTGAATCTGATCAAGTGGATAAGACACCACATGCAATGGGTGATAGTTGTATCCCCTCAAAAGAGATACATGGAAAACATTATGCACATGAGATAGCTGAGGAGGTAGAGCCAGACGATAAGAAACCTCCCCGATACGCTCCATAATTTCAAAGGGACCAATAAATCGAGGACTCAACTTGCCCTTAATTCCAAAACGCTTAACCCCGCGGAAAGGAGATACTTTCAGAAATACTCGATCACCAACATTAAATTCCAGGTCACGACGGTGCTTGTCAGCATAGCTCTTCTGACGAGCACGGGCCTCCTTTAACTTTTCCCTAGCAACAGCTACCTTTTCGTTGGTGTCCCGAACCAACTCCGGACCCTCAATAATACGCTCCCCTACCTCGTTCCAACAAACCGGCGCTCTACACTTGCGGCCATATAACATCTCGAAAGGAGCCATCCGAATACTAGCATGCCAACTGTTATTATACGCAAACTCTACCAAACATAAATACTCGTCCCAACTACCGGTCCATTCCAAAGCACAAGATCGTAACATGTCTTCCAAAGTCTGAATGGTCCTCTCCGACTGACCATCAGTTTGGGGATGAAATGCAGTACTAAACTTAAGGCGAGCGCCCCAAGACTTATGAAGTCCCTTCCAGAAACGCGAAGTGAAACGAGGATCACGATCAGAAACAATAGATGAAGGCATACCATGCAATCTGACAATCTCCTGCTGAAAGATCTCCGCCAACTTACTGATACTATAGGTCATACGGATAGGTAAGAAATGAGCAGATTTAGTTAGTCGATCAACGACCACCCAAATCGCATCATGTCTTTTACGAGTCAAAGGCAAACCAGAAACGAAATCCATGGAGATCTCATCCCACTTCCAAGTAGGAATCTCCAGAGGCTGTAACAGACCACTAGCTCGCTGATGCTCAATCTTAACTTGCTGGCAGGTCAAACATCTAGCAACAAATAACGCCACATCTTGCTTCATCCCGTTCCACCAGAAATGTTGCTTTAAATCCCGATACATCTTGGTAGAACCAGGATGTATAGAGAAAGGAGAACTGTGAGCCTCAGTCAAAACAGCCTCACGCAAGTCAGAATCATTAGGCACGCATAGACGATCCTCATACCAAACAACTCCGTTATCATCAACTCTAAACTCAGTTTGCTTACCCTCCTCAATAATTTGAACAATAGCCCAGAGTTCACCATCATCCTTCTGAGCCTCTTTAATACGCAACATCAGATTCGACTCAATTTTCAAACTAGCCCAGTAACCAACGTCACGCCGAACACACAACTCGACGTCCAAACGCTCCAAATCCTTAAGAACATGCGGATCAATCTCCAAACTAGCGATCATCCCAGACTTACGACTAAGTGCATCAGCAACCACATTAGCCTTGCCTGGATGGTACTGGATGTTCGTGTCGTAATCTTTTAGAAGTTCTAACCATCTCCTCTGCCTCATATTAAGCTCCTTCTGAGTAAAGATGTATTTGAGACTCTTGTGATCGGTGAAGATATCACACGATTCACCATACAAGTAATGTCTCCAGATTTTTAATGCAAAAATGACCGCTGCTAATTCCAGATCATGAGTTGGATAATTTTCTTCATAGGGTTTCAATTGCCGAGAAGCATAGGCAATCACCTTGCCGTGTTGCATAAGCACACAGCCTAAACCCTTTTTAGACGCATCGCTATAGATCTGGAAACCTCCAGAACCAGAAGGTAAGGTCAGAATAGGTGCAGACACTAATCTCCTTTTCAACTCTTCAAAACTCTGCTCACGCTCATCAGTCCATACAAATTTTTCACCCTTCCGCATCAACTGAGTCAAAGGCAAAGCTAACTTAGAAAACCCTTCAACAAAACGCCTGTAGTAACCAGCCAATCCCAGAAAACTCCGAATTTCAGTCACCGTGGTAGGTCTCGGCCACTTGGTGATAGCCTCAACCTTAGCGGGATCCATGGTGATACCCTCTGCAGACACGATATGACCAAGGAAAGCGACTTGGTTAAGCCAGAATTCACACTTAGAAAATTTCGCGAACAATTTCTGCTGCCTCAGAATACCCAGAACAATACGCAAATGCTGCTCGTGCTCCTCAGTCGATTTAGAATACACCAAAATATCATCAATGAAAACAATGACGAACTTATCAAAAAATTCATGAAAAACCCGGTTCATCAAATCCATAAACACAGCAGGAGCATTTGTTAGGCCAAAAGGCATAACCAGAAACTCATAGTGTCCATAGCGGGTACGAAAAGCAGTCTTAGATACATCCTGCTCTTTAACTCGCAATTGGTGATAACCAGATCGCAAGTCGATTTTAGAGAACACCTTGGCTCCTTGCAATTGATCAAACAAGTCATCAATGCGAGGAAGCGGATAACGGTTACGAATGGTAATGTGATTCAACTCACGATAATCAATGCACAGCCGCATAGACCCATCCTTCTTCTTCACAAATAGAACCGGAGCACCCCAGGGTGAAACACTAGGCCGAATAAAACCGTTCTCCAATAGTTCTTCCAACTGTTCCTTTAATTCCTTTAACTCAACAGGCGCCATCCGGTACGGAGCCTTAGAGATAGGTTCGGCACCGGGAATCAGATCAATAGAAAATTCAACTTCTCTAGCCGGAGGAAGACCAGGAAGTTCATCAGGAAAAACATCAGCAAAATCCCGAACAATGGGAACGCTAGCAACATCAGGACTTACTACAGATGAATCTTTAACAGAAGCCAAATAGCCTTGGCAACCATGAGATATCAGAGTTCGTGCTTTCATGGCAGAGATGATTTTAACAGATTTCAGAGGCTGAGAACCATGATAAACGAAATCAGGATGATGAATATCGCCGAAGATCACCTTACGGGCATAACAATCGATGGTAGCCTTGTGATCGGCCAACCAATCCATGCACAGAATCGCATCAAAATCAATCATATCAATGGGAAGCAGATTTGCCGGACGAACACAATCATCGAAACGTAGAGGGCAGTTCACATATTCATGATCAATAATCACTTGGGTTTTCATTGGGGTTGCGATTGATATACGATTTATTAATGGTTTTGGTTTCAGATTAAGTTTCTTAGCAAAGTTTACAGATATAATAGAATGAGTAGCACCGGTGTCAAACAATACGAAAGCCGTACGATCTCCAATATAAAGTATGCCAGTAATGGTACCTGAGGTGTTGGCCGCTTGATCCCGAGTAGTAGCATAAACTCGGCCCATGGTGGGAGCTGGCCTAGTCGAGTTTACTGGCACGATAGGGTTCTTCTTGGGGCAATCTTTGATCCTGTGATGAGTAGAGCCACACGAAAAACAGCCACCAGAAGCTTTATAACAAGGACCGGGATGTGGTTTCCCACATGTCGTACATTTAGGAGGAGGAGGTAGAGTCTCTACAGCCTTCTTCTGACCTGACGATCCCGACTGCTGATACTGCTGAGAATCCCTACGCCTGCTATTATCACCCTGACCCTGACGGTCACCACCATACCGACCATAATCCTGTCGGCCTTGGTTCCTAGAATCCTGTCGCCTATAATCACCACCTCGGTCCTGGCGACCCCGCTGATCATGCCCATGGTCCTGACGACCCCGAAAATCCTGTCTCTGGTCCTGACGACCATGACCCCGAGTATCAACCCTGTTGCCATCCCTATCACGCTTATTAGATCCCCTGTCCGCATGCAACAACTCGATGTTACGCGCGGCATCCTGAACACTAGCCACATCATCAAATGGAGTGTTAACAATCCGGTCTAACACCCATCTCTTAAGAGCCCACTTGAAATGACGAGCCTGTCGAAACGAATCCCCAGTAACCTCTGGCCCAACGAAACTGGCCAGACGTAAGAATCGCTGCATAAAGTCTCCTGAAGACTCATGATCACCCTGACGAATCGACCCGTATTCCCTCTCATACCTCTGCTGTTCTGCCATAGGAATGTACTGCTTATAAAACGCCTCAATGAACTCTGCCCACGAACAAGTCTCAGCAAAATCATCCCCCTTTGCCTGCACAAGAGCAGTCCACCAGTTCTGAGCATCACCCTCCAGCTTGAATGTAGCCAAACGAGTTTTAAACTCGTCAGCACATCCGAGAACCCGAAACAATTTCTCCACGTGCGTAATCCAGTCCTCTGCCTCATGAGGAGTGGCAGCGGACTTGAACGAGAGAGGCTTGAGCTTGTTGAACCTCTCTATCCATACATGAATACCGACCGGTGGAGCAGCGGGTGGAGCACCGCCATCACCACCTCCAGAAGGACCTGCCCCATTACGAATGTTGTTGGTGACCTCGGTCACCACCTGAGCAGAAAGGTTAGGAAGGACGTTTTTCAAAGCCTCAGCAATCATGGCTTCGAAATTTGGAGCGTCATACTCGTTAAAGCGCGTGTTCACCATCTGAACGATTACAAAAAGGATCAGCAATTCAGATAGAATATGACAAAGCAGATCAAGAATATATGACAGAGCAAAACAGGAAAAGAGTGCGCGAAAGGAAACCTAAGTTCTACCCAATCCTCACAGGTCACGAGCCTAACCTCTAAGAGTTTCGGATAAACCTGTTCTCTGATACCATAAATTGTAACACCCCAACCCGGCAAGGGTAAAGATATCACAACAATGGCTTCATATCAGATTACAAGCATTAAATCCAAAACATCATAAGACCATAACATTAATGATCAAAGGAAATAAGTCAACATAACTTATGCCCAAAACAGAAAT
Source organism: Artemisia tridentata subsp. tridentata (assembly GCA_021014915.2). Taxonomy (NCBI): domain Eukaryota; kingdom Viridiplantae; phylum Streptophyta; class Magnoliopsida; order Asterales; family Asteraceae; genus Artemisia; species Artemisia tridentata. The sequence goes on along the minus strand of CP139501.1, from coordinate 216,404,779 downwards.
AAACTGAAGTACATAATCCAAATGCCTAAACAATGGCATAACAGAAACAGAATCCAAATGGCATAATTAGAATGTCTAAGGTCTAAGCTTTACACAAGTTGCTCTCATCCCAAAGCCAAACCCAGCTTCCTAGCTTAAATACCTGCCGTACATGAGAAGAAAACGTACGGCTGAGCTTAAAAAGCCCAGTGAACAGATACATATACAAGCAATAATAATGAAACAGAACTGAAATATGGTGCATGGGGAAATATCATGAAGTATAAACAAGAGACAGAAATATAAAAGAAGAATAGGATAGTCATCCACCACGAGCCCAGAACATATCAGATAGTAACCATCATAATCTAGAGGGGATGCCTCTTCAGTAACCAGATAATATGAGGGGTGTCCTCATGTATCAAATGGAGTGATCAGCTCCCAGATAAATGTGAAAGGCATGTATTGCACACAGTACCAGACACCAGAACAGAAATCATATCATATATAGTTAAATCCACTAAACAGAACAGATCTAGGATGCATCCATACGCCCCCCAGAAACATATATAATCCATAATCAAAGTAATGCGCATATCATAATCAGAATGGGGACGTGGCGGAACATCACTCTACCGCCCTAGAGTCATGCCATTGGTGCATCAATGACACGGACATGGAACCCCCATGCCTAGTGAAATGGCTCGGGTATCAAACTAAGAGTCAGATATCATATCATAATCAGAGTGTCATATATCAAAGGTCAAATCAGATGGTCCATAACAGATGGTTCATAACAGATATATCAGATGAAATACCAAAGGTTCATAATAAAAGGGATCATAGCAATGGCTTTGGGAAAACTTAAACGAATCAGAATCAGAATCATATCAATGAGATAGGACACCCTTACTGAAAAAGGGCAGAGTATCTGTACCTTATTGCAAAGCAAAACAAAACCAGAAATAGCAAACACTGACAGGCTCAGGACCTCTCCTTCTTCACACCTAAGAGAGTAGAAGAGTATTACAATAGGTTTTAACTGACTTTCCATTTTAAGTAACTTTCCCTTTTTAGCAGGTTTCCAAATTTAGTAAGTTTCCTTAGTTAGACGGATTTAGACATTAGAGATTAGGTTTATAGAATAATATTATGGACATAAGGTATGTTTTAGCAATTTATTATAGTTTAGGGGTAAATAAGATAACTTTACATAATTTAAGGTTTTGATTGCAATTAAACCAAAGTTAAAGGTCAATCATGAAAATATTACAGTTTATCTACTTTGAATCCATAATTATCAAGTTAACGATTTCAGTCCCTCAAGTTTACAAATATTACACATTACACCCTTAAGTTACATAAATTTCATATTAAACCTTATATTTCATGATTTTACATTTAAACCCCTTTCATGACCATATTAACACAACAAACCCTTAACTTTATCAAATTACCGAATGTAACCCATATTCTACATGTTGTACGAATTGGTCCACAACTTTCCATATTTTACACATTTAGTCCTTTAATAAAAATATACTACAATTCGATCATGTATTTGTTCATTTACACTTTAAATCCATTTAATACTCAAAGTTACACATCAAGTCCCTCATAAACATATTTATACGATTGACCACAGGTTTACCAAAATTACAAAACAAGTCCTCCTATTTTAAATAAATTCCATTTGATTAATATACTTTCTAATATTTACAATTTAAATCCTCTACGTCTTATATTTACACAAAGACCCCTCATTTTATATTTTATTCACATTTGTCACAGATTAATACACCTTATAAAAGTGACCCATAAGTTTCAGAAATTACCGAATGTACCCTATAGTTTTTTAAAATTCCATTCGCATATATATACAATTCGAAAACCCTAAGTCACTTAGCAAAAACATGAATCAATCATTATCAATCATTGGCATATCATTTTTACTGCATTATTTAATCCCAGAAAATACCCAAACTTAACCCTAATCGAACTTAGGGTTTTCATTCAATCGATTCTAATATTTTCCATTTTAGCGATAAGAACAAAATTAAACCACGATCACACCCAGTCTCTAATATTTGAATTCTTATTTTTCCCAGGTCACATGGGTCGTATAGAGTCTAATAAAAATGGTTACAACATCAGAAAAATTCGCATACCATATATTAAGTTTTATACGCATTTTAGTCATTTTAATTCAAGCGATTAGTTTTAGGTTGCATGCATCGAATTTCATATTTTATCTGAGTTATATGAGGTTGATAGATCATATGAAAAATACCAAATCAAGGGATGAACGTGTGAACGAGCCAAAACAGATTTACACCTTAGCGAATGGATTTGAGCACCAAAAATCCCTAGCGATCAATCTCGACCTCCACGACCTTAGAGCAATTTTATGCAGAGCATACACGATGTAAAGAACATGGGAAAATTGATAAAAGAATTTTTGATAGCCGTATGAATAGGTTTGGAATTTATACCTATCGAATGTAAAATAATAGCTAGCGATCAAATGAACGAGACCCACGACCAAAACTCAATTTTCTTAGCTCCCTTAGATCACGTACAACACCAGAAAAATAACCTGGACCTCCAGAAATTCGGATGAGATAGCAATGTATTTTTAGTGTGTTTTCTTTTAGTCGGCAAATAGGAGAATTAGGGTTTGATGAGATTAATTTTATTGGGGAGCATAGGAGCGTCAAAGGGGAGGGAAAACAGCCCCAAAATCACGGAAATTATTATGGCAATTCAATGTGATTTATTTTCCCATTTAAGTGCATTATTATTATCTTTTAAAATCTAAATAAATGCTCTTTATTCCAATCGGTTCATCCAAGGGTATTTTGGTAATTTCGTGACTTGTATAAATAATAATCGAAGTTGTCAAAATTATTTTATATCATATCTTGTTCTGTTCCAGAAGTTTGGGATCGATTCGGTACTTTATGAACTTTTAAATAATTTTTATAACTTGTAAGGGCAATTTGGTCATTTTACACGTTTTGGATTTTTAGGTGTTACAGTTTTACTTATATATAACCTAACTGATCATCCTCAATTCGGAAAAACACAAATAACCCAATCGTCAATTCCCACAAAACACACATAATAATGGCTAGTTACACCCCGGAAGAAGAGTGGTCAAAGGTTTTATCGTCGATGTATCTCTTTAATGAAGTTCTTAATACATATGGCTACGAAATTTATGATGAATATGGTTCTTATAAGAACATTAGCCCGTGGATGAGAGACCAGATTCTGGAATGGTTGAGGAAAAAGCCATACTACAGAGAGATGTTGGAAGAGAAAGCACATTGGAAACCAAACTTGATAATCTGGGAAATATGATAACAAATCTTGAAGCTATGTTTGACCATTTCATCAAGCAAAGGAAAGCAAGGAATGGAAAAAATGGTGCAGGTTCTAGCAAAGTGGGAAGTAGCAGCAAAAAAAAGAAAAAAAATGAATGGGCAATGTTTGTTATGGTCTATGTCGTGTATTTCGTTTGCATGTAGAGTTGTTTCGTTTGCTTTTCGAGTTGTTTCGTTTGCTTTTCGAGTTGTTTCGTTTGCTTGTTGAGTTGTTTCGTTTGAGTCTATATGAAATGTATGTGGTTGAGAACTCTTGCGTGTTTTGAATAAAAGGTTTGTCTTCGTGTTTGTTAATTGTGTATTGTTAATACAAATATCGTCTAAAAAATGTTATATATATTTTATGATCTTCGCTATATTTTGTTAATGACAATTATAGACTTTCTTTTTAACAAAACATAAATATAGTTAGTCTTTTACATATATAGTCACAAGTCTTTTATAAATACAAAACATCATCTGACTAATATATACATGTTACATATTCACTTTCATATACATTTTACAAGTTACATTTATATACATTTTAATCTTAAATTGGAAATGTATTATGACATCATGGCATGCATCACTTTGAAATCTTTTAGAGATTTTGAAGATCATTTGAATAACTTGTTTAGATCCTTACTCAATGAAAATATATGAAAATATCTTGGTTAGATTTAGTGAAGATTTTTGAAGATTTTCTGTCAGGTTCCCACAGAACCAAAATGGTACAAGGACGGATCCCTCATTTTGGATCCGTCCCATCCGTGGCTTGTTGAGGCAGATGGCCTATAAATAGCAAGCCACACATTCATGTTTAATCATCACTCATAAGCATAAACAATATCATACATTCTTTCATTCATATCTAACCCATTCATATTTCATATTTCATTTTAAGTGATTTTTCTTTGTAGCAAGAAGATCAAAGCATCACAAGCTTCAACAAAGCATTGCAAGACTTGTTAGTTAGTTACTGTGTGAATTGTTGTTTTTCACACATCATTGTTTGTACCAAACAATCATAAAATCTCTGTAGTGATCGGTTAGTATTTTAGTCCTCAAAATACATAGAGTATCGGGAGTGGTTGTACCCTTGTAAAAGAACTCAGTATTTAGCTTTGTACCGGAAAAAGTGTAAGCGACGTTTGTAAAGGTTTTCTCCGCCGAGAAGGGAGCTTGTTTCTTAGTGAAGAAAAACTCTCGAGTTAGAGGCTCGAGGAGTGGAGTAGGGCAAGAAAGAGAGTCTTTGTAGACCGAACCACTATAAACAATCGTGTTGTGGTTTGATCGTTTCTTTCCTTACTTGCATGTTATTTATTATTTGATATTTGCATTAGTTGAAATCACACTAAGTATTCAAATCAAATTAATTTTAAAAACGGTAAAACTATTCAACCCCCTTCTAGTTTTCCACAATTGGTATCAGAGCTACGTTACTCAAGATTCTTAAAATATATTGTATTTTAAAACTTGGAACGATCCATGGATTTTGAAAACTTCAAAGAAGGGCAATCTATGCAAAGACCACCACTATTTGAACCAAATGGTTTTATATATTGGAAAAACCTCTTTGAAACTTATGTGAAATCAAAAGACATAGATCTATGGTATATTATTATAGAAGGTGATCATAAAGCTATAATAAGAGATATCTCAAGTGGTCGGGATGAGGATACTTCACTTGCTCGTCATAGTGATGAGCAAAAGAAGTTGATTGCCAAAAATAGTGAGGCAAAAATGATGCTTTACAATGCTCTACCTAGAAAAGAGTATGAAAGAGTCTTTATGTGCAAAACCGCAAAAGAAATTTGGCAATCTTTAATAATCACTCATCAAGGAAACTCACAAGTCAAGGATAACAAAATTGATATTCTTGTTCAACAATATGAACAATTTGTTATCCCTGAAGATGAGACCATTGATAGTGCATTTGCTAGGTTTAATACTATCATTACTTCTCTTAAAGCACTTGATGAATCTTTTTGTAGTAAGAACTTTGTCAGAAAATTCCTTAGAGCACTCCATCCGAAGTGGAGAGCAAAAGTGACGGCCATTGAAGAATCCAAGGATCTTTCAAGCATGTCACTTGACGAGCTAATTGAAAATCTCAAAGTTCATGAAATGATAATGGAAAAAGATTCAGAAATAGTTAAGGATAAAAAGGAAAAAGTCAAATCCATTGACTTAAAAGCTAGAGTAGACTCAAGTGATGATGAAGAGTCTAGTTCGGGTAGCGAAGATGAAGAATATGCCATGGCCGTAAGAGATTTTAAGAAGTTCTTTAGAAGACGAGAAAAGTTGTTGGATCAAGAATTGACCCAATTGCCCTGACAAGGATTTGAAAATAAAATAGCCTATCTTACTCACTGATAAAGAAATCAGTGAGTATTATATAATGCTCTTTGAACTAAAGAAACACTTTACTTACTAATGCGGTGTCAGTGAGTAAAGTATATGAGCGACAAACAACTCCAGTGTCACTGAGATTTGACAAATGTCTCAGTGTACAAGCAGAAAGAAAAATATGGGCGGGAACTTCCAAAACAGGAAGTCAGACAAAGTACAAGAAATTGCCAAAAGAGTTGGAATATTTATTATGACTGATTCAAAAGGGATGTTTGTGTTTTTCCAAAAGAGGAAGATGAAGAGGGACCATCTGATGCTGACATCTCACCAACCAATACATGGTGTCTTTGTATTTTTACCTATATATATGCTTGCTTTGTAATAGGGATAATACGGATTCTAAACAAACAAAAATACTTAGTATTAGTTGATAGGATCATCCTCTCATTGAATCTCAAGCATAGCTTAGATCAATGAGAGTTTATTTGTCACCCAAAGGGGATGGTATACCGCAATTATCCTCTTGAAGAAGCTGAAGATGTTATCATGTAGTCAAGTGTGTATTGAGTAATCTTGTAACAATTGTTCATCATTATTAATGAATTTGTTCTTTATTTTTATCAAGATTTACTCAATTTTCATGGACCAATAAGTGGTATCAGAGCCTCTGGTTTATAAAACTTTTCAAAAACTTAAGAGTGGTCAAAAGGTTTTTAAAACCAAGATCCTACCATGGCTGACAGTAATGTACCCCAGCTAGTTGACAAAAAGGGAGGAAGCTATTCAGCTGTTGCTCCTAAACTAGAAGCTGGTAAATTTAGCAAGTGGAAAAAGCGTATGCTTTTCTACTTGACTGGTATGGAACCATACTACATCACATGTATCAATGAAGGTCCCTTTGTCCCTAAGACTGCTAAAGGGTTACCTAAACCTGAAGCTCAGTGGACTATTGATGAGAGAAGGGTCGTTAACCAAGACCAACGCCTGAAAAGCATCATTATATTATGTCTTCCTGACGATACAATGGAATCAGTCATTAACTGTGCAACAGCCAAACAAACTTGGCTTGACTTGGTTCACAGCTTTGAAGGTCCCTCAGATACCAAGGAAAACAGGATTATGGACCTGAAACTTGAGTATAATACTTTCAGGGCCAAAGACTCTGAAAGTCTCTCTCAGACCTATACAAGATACAAAACCATGATAAATGAACTATCAAATGATGGTGTAGTCTTGTCTAAGCATGAAATCAATGTTGGCTTTGTCAACAGTCTCCCTGAGAAGTGGTTAAACTTCTCTCAGGGTCTTAGGAATGCTAATCACATTCAAAATCTTGAGCTTCCTAAGATCTATGGGAAGTTGTATATGAGGAAAACTTAATCTCAAGGAGATACCCAGACTCAAAGAAAGCTCTTGAGACCAAAAAGGCCCTGACAACCATACCCTTATCTACTGCCTTTTATTCTAATGGTGTTGTGCAGGATTTCCAAGAGAATTCTGATGATGAGGCTGATGAGAGAACCTGTGAGAAGTACCTTAATGACTTGCACACTGAATTGGGTTGTAATTCCTGAGAAAGTCAGGAAGTTGTAATAGTCAGGGTAATAAAATGAGGACAATGAAGTATCAGTGGATAAACAAACACTGAACCTTTCAAAGTGAACCTAGGTCACTGAAAACGAACCCATGATCACTGAACCCCTGAACCCTTAGTCACTCAACCCCTGAACCCCCTGAACCCTCAGTCACTGAACCCCTAGACCCTTGAACCATCAGGTCACTGAACCTTTGAACCCCTGAACCCTCAGTCACTGAACCCCCTGAACCCCTAAACCATCAGGTCACTGAATCCCTGAACCCCTGAACCCTGCTCACTGAACCAGTGAACCTCTGTTCCTGAACCCATGAATAGGTATGAACCTGTATAACCAAAAACCATAACCTGATAACCAAAAACCATAGCATGTTTCACCTAGGCTAGTTGTATATTCAAATAGGGGGAGATTGTTGGGTCAAGAATCGACTCAATTGCCCTGACAAGGATTTTATAATAAAATAGCCTACCTTACTCACTGATAAAGAAATCATTGAGTGTTATATAATGCTCTTTGAACTGAAGAAACATTTTACTTACTGATGCGGTGTCAGTGAATAAAGTATATGAGCGACAAACAACTCCAGTGTCACTGAGATTTGACAAATGTCTCAGTGACCCTGAAGACGCTATCTCTACAAGCAGACTAAAAAATATGGGCGGGAACTTCTAAAACGGGAAGTCAGACAAAGTACAAGAAATTACCATAAGAGTTGGAATATTTATTATGACTAATTCAAAAGGAATGTTGGTGCTTTTCCAAAAGAGGAAGATGAAGAGGGACCACCTGATGCTGACATCTCACCAACCATTATATGGTGTCTGTGTATTTTTACTTATATATATGTTTGCTTTGTAATAGGGATAATATGGAATCTAAACAAACAAAAATACTTAGTATTAGTTGATAGGATCATCCTCTCATTGAATCTCAAGCATAGCTTGGATCAGTGAGAGTTTATTTGTCAACCAAACGGGATAGTATACCGCAATTATCCCTTTGATGAAGCTGAAGATGTTATCATGTAGTCAAGTGTGTATTGAGTAATCTTGTAACAATTCTTTACCATTATTAATGAATTTGTTCTTTATTTTTATCAAGATTTACTCAATTTTCATGGACCAACAAAAGTTCGTAAGACAACCTCGAGAAGACAAGAAATCCTTCGGAAGGATCGTGATGACAAGAAAGTTCGTAAGACAACTTCTTCTATTGATGACGACACCTTGCAAATGGAATATAACAAACTATGTGAACTTAGCTTAAAAATCATAAACAAAAATAAGTTTTTGAAAACCAAAAAGGAATTTTTAGAAAATGAAGTTTATGAGTTAAAAGAAAAAGCTAAACGATTAGAAAAGAGTAAAGCTATTGACGAGGTATGTATATCATGTCAAGAGCTTAGACTTGAATTAGAGAAACTTAAAATCACATAGGACGCACTTATCAAACAAAATTCTAAATTCAAGAGATTTGATAAAAATATTAGTTGTGTAGATAAAATAATGAAAATTCAAAAATTACCACATGATAAAACTGGACTAGGTTTTGTGAAATTAGGAGATTTAAGTAGTCTAAAGAAACAAGCCGAGAAAGTACAAGAAACTGTTCCAACAGTCTTAGAAACCCACGGATCAGACGGAACCAAATCCTTGGTTCCGCCAGTGGTTGAGAAAGGATCCGTAGGAACTGTTGCTGAACAGAAATCTTGCATATCGGCTCGTATAGAGTTCGTTAAAGTCACAAGGAAACCTAATACTAGTTCAAATGTAAATAAACAAAAACCAGCTGTTACTGTAGGAATAGGACTTGCTAAGAATGAATTTAGAACTAAAACTACTCAACAAAGACCTATGACGACTATTCTCAAACTCCCCTTTCCAAAATGCAACTACAACACATAACCAAATTATCAAAATGGTTGGAACCAAAACCTTCCTAGGCATTATCAAAGTCCAAACTACATGCCATGAAACCCATATCCACCATTCCCATACATGAATCAAGTTAATGGGATGTTTAACCAAAATGGACCCATGAGATATTGGGGACCAAATGCTTGAGTTTTTCTATAACTTAGGTATGCTTGAAAGTCGGTTTGGAACCAGACGAGTGGATAAAAGATAGCGGGTGTTCAAGGCATATGACGGGAAACAAGAGCCTTTTCTCAACCTACCAAGAATATGACAGAGGTAATGTTACTTTTAGTAGCAAGTTAAAAAGCAAAATCGTCGGAAAAGGTACTATCTCTCATGACTCTCTCTCTATTGATGATGTTGCTCATGTTGATAACCTAGGATTTAACTTGCTTAGCATTAGCCAACTATGCCGTAAAAAGTATGATGTCCTTTTTAGTGAAAACGGAAGTAAAATACTAAAAGACAGTATAACCATAGCTAAAGGAGTTTTGAAAAATAACGTATAAGTTATGAAAATAGATAAAACATCAAAAGATAAACTCTGCCTCACCTCTCTAGATGATAACTCAACTATTTGGCATAGACGCTTAGGCCACGCCAATATAAGACTCATCCAACCTCTATCATCTAAGGAACTCGTTAAGAATCTACCCAAGTTGAAATATGACCAACACTTTTGTGATGCTTGCAAAATTGGGAAACAAGTGCATAATAGCCATAAGGCTAAAAATATGGTGTCTACATCTAGGTTTCTAGAACTTTTGCATATGGATTTATTTGGTCCATCCGCTATACAAAGTTATGGAGGCAACTTCTATACTTTGGTCATAGTAGATGATTATTCAAGATACACTTGGACAAAATTTTTGAAAAGTAAAAATGAATGTAACACCCCAAAATCGGATCAGCAGAAGCATACGGGTCGTGGGGTGTTATTAAATAGTTATCACAACACAAGGTACAAAGAACGGTTTTACTTAAACCATTTTAGAAGAAATTTCATAATTGAAAACATTCAATTTACATTATTTAAAAATGGTGCAGAAAATATAGATCCATAAAAGGATTTAAAGCGGTCCCAAATAGTTTTCAGAGTCTTCTATGACCATGTCATGCCCTTCGCCAAGCTCCTCCAAAAGTAAGATATGCAGCGGAAAAGATCTAACACCCGAGATAAAAAATGCTAAAAGTCAACACAAAGGTTGAGTGAATTCATAGGTTTAAGTAAAGTAGTTGATCATAATATTTCAAGTTTAAGAGAAAGTGGGCTACGTTGTTATACGCCCAAAAGTTCAGATGTTACCACTGCACTAAGCTCATGACACACAAAGCGTTAACCGGCACCAGTAACCCTGGCATAAGTCGACAGTAACCGTGGATTTCATAATATAATAGTTGCCCCCAAAGCTAGGTATCTTGCCAAATACCTAGGTAACTCAAATATAGCACACCCGTGTTGCCTACCCAGCAACAGGGATGGGATGGTCAAATCCTATAGGCCTATAAACTATATTCGCGCTCACTTGCAAGTGATTAATGGTTCATGATCGAGGGACTTGCTTTTGGCAAGGGCGGTACTTAGTGCTTATCAGATGTTTCGCAAAGTGGCTACTGCGTCACTCACAGTACCAGAAAAGTATAAATGGCTACTGCTTCACTCACAGTACCAGGAAAGTATAAATGTTGTTCCAGCCCAAATAAAGTTTCAGAAAGCAAAAAACATAGCTTTTAGTTCAAACTACAGTTTTCAAACGATTGTGATCATAGTCAAAACAGTAGCATGCATCTCACCCCAAGTAGTTTGCAAAATAGTTAAGATAAATAAGAGTGGGGCTATGAACTCACCTCAGTATGTAGCAATGCAAGATATCACAAATATCACAACTGGCATCAAGTAGTAAAGGCACAACGATATCAAAAGTAGAGCACAACGGTACTGGATCGGCACAACCTAGTAAGTAACATGTTTCAGAAATAATCCTCAAGTATTTTATGAAGTAGCGTTCTTTGAATACTCGTGTTAATATAAAAAGGGTTTAGTTTTCAATGGCGATAAAAGAAGTAATCATTTGTATCTCGTGCGGTTTTTGGAAAATATCGTTTCAAGATTAAATTGCATTAAAACGGTAAAAGTCGACGAAACAAAATCAAGCAATTAGAAAAGGATTAAGAAGGGGAATAAAACGTTCTCGTGTAGAAGTCGTAAAATGTACAATCAAACAGTAACTCACACCAAAACAAATAGAATCAAGAATGAACGAATAAACGATATTGAATGAATACCAGACTAAAGATAAGTCGAGGAATGCGTTGGATGTTTACCCCGAATCCCAAAAGTATAACTTGTGTATAAATTTGGATAAAATCGTTTATCTAAGTTTTATAAGATTTGTAGTATGTTTATGAGTTTATAAGTTGTTGGAAGGTTTTATAAACTTTGGCGTAACGCGTCCGTTTATATTACGTTCCCGAGTTAACGTAAATGATTGTAATCAAGTTTTATTACAAGTTTTAAAAGTTTTATAAGTTTTATATCGTTATCATTCGCGTGTATATTAGTTGTCGGCTTATCGGATAATTTGTGCCCGTTCGGGTCCAAATATATTAAGCTCAACGAGTCTAATATATTCTTCCGTCCCTTGTCTCAAATCATACAATAAATCCTACACTAATACCGTAAATCCAATAACGGTTACAAAAAATGTCCAAATAGCTGGTCTATTACAATGATTTACAAATACAATGAATTGGTGACAAAAATCCCGTTACAACTCCAATCGCATCCAAGATTGTAATCGATTCACGAAAGCAAAAACAACAACGATTAAGTTAGTAATGATCAATATAATTAACGCAAATGAAATTGAATTATACACACCCAAATAAAATAAAGGACTCTATAATAGTCCTTGGGCTTTGGCCCAATGACCTTCCCGTATACACAATCCTTTAGGCTTCGGTCCGAGAATTAACCAACACAAGGCAAAGATGAATGGGCTTTGATCCAACCACAAACACAACCAGTGAACCAACTTCTAAATTTTTATATTAGGTTATACTTATCTATTCTTTTTCAATTTGTTTTGACATCAAAGTGAGTAAGCCAAGCGTTCTTGCATCGAACTCGAGTGAACAAGCCAAGAGAAATCCGAACACACTCGAACTCGCGACATGACTCAAACCAACGCACCCTTATGTGATGGACTTGAGGTCCTATAACCGAGAACAATAACAATCAGCACACCTCTCGGGTGTGTGTACTGAATTGAGATCAACAAACGCAAAATACCCTCTTGGGCTGTGGTGTGAGCCATGACAGTGAATCAACAAACAACCACCACGACAACCCTCTTGGGATTGACGTGGCTTGGACCAAACACAAACACACCCTTTGGGTGTTTTTATTAACTGGACCAAAACCACACCCTTGTGGTGTTTTAGCCGGACCAAACACGCAAGCAAACATCAACATCATCGTGACCGTAACCACAACTAGGACACCCTAAGTGGGTCATAGCTCAAACCCTAACGGGTTAACAAAAGACAACGACAACAACAATAATAACCATATCACTAAAAACTTAAAATCAAAACGGAAGACACCGCCAAATCCGAGTCATTTCAACCCATCTGACCAAATAACTACGCTTGAACGATTACAAAACTCAAGCAAATATAAATAAACACAAAACAAACCAAATACGTCCCGAGTCAACTCAACTCGTGAGTTGACTCGGACGAGTCACACGACTAGGTAGCGAGTCCAAATGAGTTAAGCGTTTAAAAGGTAGATCCACACGAGTTTAGTTAGAAAACGTTTGGTTTAATTAGTTTTAGTGTCAAAATTGTTTAGTTTGATTATAGTCGATTAGGGTTTCGAAATAAAATGAAAGGAAGTAAGAAATAGGGCGCGTGACCTTACCCAACGAGAGAGAGAGAGAGAGGTGGGAAAGATGGTGGCGAGCCACGGCGGTACGGTGGTGTGCGACGGTGTTGCTCCAAAACACGACCAAACGAGCTCCTCTCGTTCTTATCTCCTCCAGAAATGATGTACTCACCTCGATCTATGCGTCGGCTAATTATTTAGGGTGGCCAAAATTTGGCCGAATTTCGGTGACAGCGACGGAACCCTAGAGAGAGGGAGAATTCTGGTGATGTGTTATAGAAATGAGAGAGGAGAGAGAGAGAGAAGGGTTTATATATCCAGGAGGGGCTAAATGTGGACAATTGATAGTGGAGGGCCGGTGGTGTAATTTTAAAGAGGGGGTAAGATTTAAAATTTAGTTAAACTTTTAGTATAAACATTGTAGGCCCCATTTGACATAGCAAACGGCCGTTTTAAATTACGAGACTTGCGCATCGAGTCCGAAATAATTTTATCAATAATAACAAGTATTAATACGTATAACTTTCTCGGAGTTAATTTATCTAATAAATCGATTTGTTTCGTGTGTTTTAGGTTGTGTCGGCTCGATTGATGAATAACGCTCATATTTTAACAAGATATCCACTGTTTTGCAAACTCAAACAGGTTCAGAGAAATTTAAAAGCTAAGGAAAATCAAGAATAATTGTTTTGGCTAGTAAAATAAGTTTTGGAAAATTGTCGGTTGTTACAATGAAGCTTTTGATAAATTTGAAATTCTTAGTAAGAAAATTTAAAATCAACTAGGAAGTAGCATTGTGTCAATTAGAACGGATCACGGTCGTGAATTTGATAATGAAACTCAATTTGGAGCTTTTTGTGATGCTAATGGCATAACACATAATTTTTCAGCCCCTCGTACTCCTCAGTCAAACGGTGTAGTAGAACGTAAAAACTGAACTCTCCAAGAGATGAGTAGAACAATACTTAATAAACAAAAAATACCACAAAATTTTTGGTGTAACGCCGTTGACACATCTACCTATATCTTAAATAGAGTTTTAATAAGACCATTTTTGAATAAAACTCCATATGAACTATATAGAGGCAAAAAGCCTACATTAGGCTACTTTAGAGTTTTTGAAAGCAAGTGCTTCATTCTAAACACTAAGGATTATCTCACCAAATTTGACCCAAAGTATTACGAATGTGTGTTCCTTGGATATTCTCAAAATAGCAAAGCCTGTATTGTTTTGAACAAAGAAACATTAAGAGTCGAGGAATCGTTAAACGTAACATTTGACGAAAGTCCACCTCCTTCTAAGACATCACCTTTGGTAGATGATGACTTAGTTGAAAGTCAAATAGTTGAAAACCAAGAGAATCTAGATAATGACAAGGAAGATGAACCATTAAATAGAGAAATAGTAAGTGTCAAAGAATCTAAAAGTCATCCATTAGATAATGTCATGGGAGAAATTAATGAAAGAACCTTAAGATCAAAAGTCCAAAATCAAAGTAACTTCTTTTGTTTCATATCAACCATTGAACACAAAAATATAAATGAGGCTATAAAAGATGAATCTTGGGTCATAGCAATGCAAGAAGGATTAAACCAATTTGTTAGAAATGATGTTTGGACATTAGTTCCTCAACCAAAATGTCAAACCATAATTGAAACAAAATGGGTCTTTCAAAATAAAATGGATGAAAATGGTGTTGTGTCTAGAAACAAAGCTAGGCTAGTAGCTCAAGGCTATAATCAATAAGAAGGCATTGACTACGATGAAACTTTTGCTCCGGTTGCTAGGCTCGAGTCAATTAGAATATTACTTGCATATGCATGTGCACATGACTTTATACTTTATCAAATGGATGTCAAAAGTGCATTTCTAAATGGATTCATAAATGAGGAAGTGTATGTCGCACAAACTCCCGGCTTTGCCGATTTTGAAAAACCAAATCATGTCTACAAACTTAAAAAGGCTTTATACGGACTTAAGCAAGCACTAAAAGCATGGTATGATCGACTTAAAACATTCTTAGTTGAACATAAGTATACCATGGGACTAGTAGACAACACTCTCTTCACTAAAAAAAAGGGATCACATATTATCATTGTTCAAATATATGTGGATGACATCATATTCGGATCAACTTGTCAAGAGTTATGTGACGATTTCTCAAAAATCATGCATGACGAGTTTGAGATGAGTATGATGGGAGAACTAAACTTTTTCTTAGGTCTTCAATTGAAACAATTAGAAGATGGGATATTCTTTAACCAATCTAAATACATAAAAGATATGCTTAAGAAATTTGGTCTTGAAGACTCTAAACCTATGAAAACACCCATGTCCTCGGAAACTAAACTCACCAGGGATGAAGAAGGTGAATCCGTAGATAACACAAAATATAGAGGAATGATTGTTAGTCTACTCTATCTCACAGCTAGTAGACCCGACATTATGTTTAGTGTTTGTCTATGTGCTCGCTTTCAAGAAGATCCTAAAACATCTCATCTTGAAGCCGTAAAATGAATATTTAGATACATTAAAGGTACTACACACTTAGGATTATGGTATCCCAAAGGAACGGGTGTTGAAACCATAGTGTATACCGACTCTGACCATGCCGGTGACTATGTCGATAGAAAAAGTACAAGTGGTATTTGTACTTTTGTTGGGCATTATCTTACCTCATGGTTTTCAAAGAAACAAACGGCTCTAGCAATCTCAACAACCGAAGCCGAGTACGTGTCAGCAGGAAAAGCATGTCAACAAGCTCTTTAGATGAAACAAGCTCTCATCAACTACGGAATTCAACTCAACGACGTCCCTATTCTTTGCGACAACAAAGGAGCTATCGATCTTAGTAAAAATCCAGTTCAACATGCTCGAACCAAACACATTGAAATCCGTCATCACTTTCTCCGCGATAATATTCAAAAAGGAAACATCTCAATCGAGAAAGTATCCTCAGAAGACAACATTTCCGATATCCTAACAAAACCTCTTAAGCGAGAACCATTTAATCTTCTTAGACTTGGTTTAGGATTAATGGAACCAAATTTGTAGTTAAAACCTTAGCTTAAACCTTAGCTTAACCAAACACGACAAAAATGACCAAAACCCAAAAATGTCCCAAGGAACCCTTCGACAACAAGAGCGGAACCAAATATTTGGTTCCGCCCCATCCGTGGTTTCCTGGGTTAGTTTTTGAATATATTAAAGAAACACTCCTTTTCTCATACCCATAACACACAAATAACTTAAGCTCGTCCCATAGCACATCATTCTCAGAATTTAAGCATCTCCTTCAACCAATTTGTGCTCTAATCCACACTGTAAGTTTCCCAACTACATTTACACTCCTAATTTGAGTCTAGGGTTTCTATTTCTTGCACAAAACCAAAACTTGGGGATTATGCATCTTTTTGATAAATCATGAAGTATATTTGCTAAATTACATAACTAATCATGTTTCCCTTAGTTAGGAATTGTATATTCTAAGACATTATCATAATTTACTAAAAACCCCATGTCAAAATTTTGGTAAAAAGCTTCTCACAATTAGGACAAATAAATTTTCATTGTTCATACAAATAAAAACGTTATGTTTAAAACATCATTTGCATAATGTCTCTTGAATGCTAAAGGAAATACATAACTAATATGTATTTTCGAGTACATTCAATCGAAGCTACATTGAATTAGGAGCGTTTGGGTTATCTCTCGTTTTGTTACAAAATTTGCTAAATGAAATTATTTTTATGCATTAAAAGGAGTCGAGATAACCGCACCTCCACATTGTCCTCATATAGGCACACACTATAACTTTATATCTTAATTCTTGTTAGTTTCAACTAAAGTATGTAATTTTTGTATCTAGGATCAATCATGCCTCCCGCGACCTTCTATGACCACAAAGACACCCTAAACTACCTTCCAAAACACCACAAAACTAAGGGACTTACACCGGCTCAAGTAAAAATCTTTAAGGCACTAGAGAAACGTTATGCTAACGAGGGTAGAACCATTGACCCATCCTTTCTAGAAGGAACCAATATTCGTCAAGAACTTGCAACCATTCACTTTGATGGTCTCTTGGACATCAATGAACAAATCTTCCCAAGATTTGTCTTAGAGTTTTATGCTAGTGTTGTCCTCACCACCAATGATTATGGTCTCATATCCATCCAATTCAAAGTCAATCAAAATGACTTCAACATACCTCTAAATCAATTTGCGAAAGTCCTTGGAATTCTATGTGAAGGTACATGCCTTTACTCAGATAAATGGTCTTTATCAACCCTTTATTCTATTGTTGATCGTATGCCTCCATACGACACTCCTTTAGTTCCAAAAGAAATAATCCGAGACCATCTTTTCCTCCCTAGAACTTCAAACACAAGAACAACCCGCCAAGGTAATGAAGTCAACCGAGACCCTTTTGGCATGGAGCTAAATGAACTTAGGCCACAATTCAAAAAGTGGGAAGAAATTCTTAGAGTCAATGTCTTGTGTACCATAGGCAATCATGATCACATCAATGCTTGCCTTTGTTACACGCTTTATAGCTTGTCAACTCATCAACCTTTCAACCTAGCCTACTATGTTGCCAAAAGGATGGCGGACATACCAATGTTTGGAACCACCGCTCTTCCATACGGGATGCTTCTCACCCATCTCTTTAGAGCCTTTGCACCCATTCCACCAAATGCTAGAGGTTTTTGTCCCGACTACTCCCTTGTTAATCACATATTTGTGCCTTTGAGTGATAAGAAAGTGGCAAAAACACAAGGAAAACGTCCTCATCCACCTACTTCCTCATCATCATCATCAATGAGCGAGGATGATGGACTTCCAAATTCTAGGCTTCCACCTCTTGAATACATGCAACAACTCCCGACCATTGAAAATCAATCGGAAGAATTCAAGCAAACAAAGGGGATGTTCAAGTGCATTGGAAGATTCCTAACAAAGATCAACAAGAAATTGGATAGGTAATGAGAGATTTCATGAGCGTTTGGTACATTTGATCCTAAACAATGATGTTTGATGTATTTTTATGGTCGTAGGATGATAACTTATCGTTGAACAATTATGTGAACTAACATTGTCATGCAGGGAGATAACATTATGATGTTATCATTTTTCTAACCTTAAGCCCCTGTTTGGTACATCTCACATTGTTAGTGAAATCATTAGCCCCTCTTTGATCTATATCCTTACATGTGTTAATACATGTTTTATTGTTATTTTTCAATCACACCCAATTAATTACACATGTTTTAGGAAAATTTACGAGATTTGAACGGGGTTCGGGGGTTCAAAAAATGCCTCTGGTTATTTTTTTTTTTTTTTTTTTTTTTTTTTTTTTTTTTTTATTGGCGGATTGGACGGAACCAAAAATTTGGTTCCGTCCGTCCAAATTTTTGGTGCCGCCAAAAATTGCCTGACGGATCAGGCGGAACCAAATTCTTGGTTCCGCCATTTAACAGCTATATTTTTAAATTTTTGTTTCATCCCGCACTCTAGTTAACTCATTCTTGTTATTAGGATACTTTAACTGTTGTTCCTTCATATTTAGATCATCTTAGCTTACTTATACCAATAGGAAAACCATTTCCCACCAAAACTTGAAATTTCAAATATCCACTCAAGTTACCTTTCTCCACAAAGCAAAGATCCCTCAAAATGGTTCCTTTACATCCGTGGATCACTGACATCAAAATATTTTCCACTCATCACCATGCATTAACTGGATATCTTTCCCATTTCACTCAACTCAATCACATTGGATTGACTTTGATGATTTGACAACCTTCCTTTCCACTTCCAAATCATTAGAAACCACTATTTTTGTGTGGTTTAACATCAAAAATCCAAACACACATTTCCATAAATATTGGATTCTATAAATTAGAACCTTTAGGATGATCAATTCTCACACCTTTACCACCATTTCTATTAAATTTCTACATATCTCAACCATTTTCTTCACAATGACAAAGCCAAACAACTCTTCGTCCCCATCAAGACCACTTAGAAGAACTGCTAGGATGAGTGTAAGACCATGTTGCTTTGTCAACCTCAACTCATCATCATCAGACTCATCACCACTCAACATCTCATCTCCAATCAATGATGAAAACTTTCTCACATTGTCTACTCCAACACCTTCACCTATCATCATAACAACTCCACCACCAACAAAAACACCAGTGGCCACCACACCACCTCCCGCACCATCTCAAATACCCAAATCACCATCACCTCCAAGATCTCAAAAAATTCAACCAATAGAGTTATTTGCCGCACCACCAACCTCTCCATACCCCTTCTTGGAAACTTTAGAAGACCTACCTCCAAGATCAACCAATCCACCACCATTGCCATTTGAGTGTGAGCCATCACAACAACAACCATTACTCTTCCACCCAATTTATAGGGAAATTCATGGCCCACTATACGGAGATCAAGCTCCACCACCTCAACAACCTCAACCTCAACCCTTCTCACCAACCTCAACACTTAGAGGCATTGACAAGTCAATGTGGATTGATCCTCCACAAACTCAAGGTCAAATCAATGAGGAACTTGACCACCTCTATGCCTTTTCCAACATGGTGGATTCTCACCTCCATGAAGCCATGCAACTACAAACCACCTTGCTTTCCTCCATCATCTCTCCACCAAATCCCAACCACCAATCAACATATGTTCCACCACCACCACCACCAACAAATGAACCTATCCTACCACCAAACTTCCCTCGCCATGGTTGCCCCATGTGTGAACGAACCGCTCATCTTACTCAACGAACCAACATATTGGTTCATGAGCTCCAAAACGAGATGAGGTTCATTTTAAATCACATCCTCGAGCGTCTTAACGCTCTTTCTCATCCTCCTCAATAGATGCTCACACTAGGAGCTTTATATCTTAGGATTTTTTTTATTTTTTATTTTAGGATTTTTATTCTAGGACTTTTCTTTCTAAGTTATTTTTCTATTTATTTCCTTTGTAGCATCTACATTATATCCAAATTTTGTGACTTTTGTCACAAAATATTTTCTAATGAATGATGTTTGTTGATGTTTGTGTGTTGGTTGTGACTTCTTATTGTACATGGTTGGTTGTGACTTCTTATTTACCACTAACCTTTGTTTTGTAGCATTCTTAGTTCATGCATCATATACTTGGCACCCTAACTAGGGGGAGTATTGACCAAAGGGGAGCTAATCAAGCATTCCAAATCCATGCATCATTATACTTGGCACCCTAACTAGGGGGAGTATTGACCAAGGGCTTGCAATACATTCCGCTATGCTTCTCTTCTTTTTGTTTCAACAAAACGGGGGAGATAATATTAAACTCATACATCACACATTTTATACAATTTAAAATGGCTAAATTGATTTTAAAAGTTGCATAAAACTAGTTTAATTTATATTTTTAAAGACTTGCACTTTATTTATCTCATTGCTTAAAAATAAACTTTATGTTTTGTCCTCAACAAAAAGGGGGAGATTGTTAATACAAATATCGTCTAAAAAACTTAATTTATATTTTACGATCTTTACTATATTTTGTTAATGACAATTATAAACTTTATTTTTAGCAAAACATAAATATAGTTAAGTCTTTTACATATATAGTCACAAGTCTTTCATAAACACAAAACATCATCTAACTAATATATACATGTTACATATTCACTTTCATATACATTTTACAAGTTACATTCATATACATTTTAATCTTAAATTAGAAATATATTATGACATCATGGCATGCATCACTTTGAAATCTTTTAGAGATTTTGAAGATCATTTGAAGATCATATGAATATCTTGTTTAGATCCTTACTCAATGAAAAGATATGGAAATATCTTGGTTAGATTTAGTGAAGATTTTTGAAGATTTGCTGTCAGGTTCCCACGGAACCAAAATGGTACAAGGACGGATCCCTCATTTTGGATCCGTCCCATCCATGGCTTGTTGAGGCAGTTGGCCTATAAATAGCAAGCCACACATTCATGTTTAATCATCACTAATAAGCATAAACAACATCATACATTCTTTCATTCATATCTAACCCATTCATATTTCATATTTCATTTTAAGTGATCTTTCTTTGTAGCAAGAAGATCAAAGCATGACAAGCTTCAACAAAGTGTTGCAAGACTTGTTAGTTAGTTACTGTGTGAATTGTTGTTTTTCACACATCATTGTTTGTACCAAACAATCATAAAATCTCTGTAGTGATCGGTTAGTATTTTAGTCCTCAAAATACATAGAGTATCGGGAGTGGTTGTACCCTTGTAAAAGAACTCGATATTTAGCTTTGTACCGGAAAAAGTGTAAGCGACGTTTGTAAAGGTTTTCTCCGCCGAGAAGGGAGCTTGTTTCTTAGTGAAGAAAAACTCTCGAATTAGAGGCACGAGGAGTGGAATAGGGCAAGGAAGAGAGTCTTTGTAGACCAAACCACTATAAACAATCGTGTTGTGGTTCGATCGTTTCTTTCTTTACTTGCATGTTATTTATCGTTTGATATTTGCATTAGTTGAAATTACACTAAGTATTCAAAGCAAATTAATTTTAAAAATAGTAAAATTATTCAACCCCCCCCCCCTTCTAGTTTCCCACAGTGTATATATTGTCTACAAGAAGTAATCCTTCTCTAGTTATATTACCATAATCCTTTGTCCCACCCTGTTAAAGAGTAAAAACTATTATTTTTAACAACTAAGCAAATTATTTATATAATACACAAAAAAAGTATGTAATTGTTCACCTTTAATAAAGGACACACATAGTATAGTTTACCACAGGTGCGAGGTCGATGCGATTGTCGCAGAATTACGTCTCCTCGACCACAAGGTCAAGCAAAAGCTTCAAATTCCGCCATCTTCATGATAACAGTATGCGTTTGTGGTTGTGAGGATTTGATAGTGTATAATGTGTTTGTGAGGATAAGAGCAGATCTGCTAACTGTTATATATGGTAAAAAAAAATAGAGCTTTTGGTGGGAAGTTTTGGCGCCAAAATTTTGGCGGGAATTTTTGGTGGGAAGTTTTGGTGGGAAGTGTTTTGGCGAGATGCGTTTGATTGGAAGCATTGGGAATGTTTTGGCGAGATGCGTTTGATGGGAAGCATTGGGAAGTGTTTTGGCGAGATGCATTTGATGTGAAGTAGATCTCATGTATAACCATATCAACTCGGCTTATTCATTTAACATTTCATGTATAACCATATCATCTTGTTTCATTCGTTTAACATCTCATGTATAACTATATCATCTCGGTTCATTCGTTTAACATCTCATGTATAACCATATCATCTCGTTTCATTCGTTTAACATCTCATGTATAACCATATCATCTCGGCTCATTCATTTAACATCTCATGTATAACCATATCTTCTCGGCTCATTCGTTTAACATTTCATGTATAACCATATCATCTCGGCTCATTTGTTTAACATCTCGACTCATTCGTTTAACATCTAGTCTAAATGATTTAACTTAGTTAAAAATGATTTAACTTAGTTAAAAATGATGTAAATTAAATATAAATGATTTAACTTAGTTAAAAATGATGTAAATAATTTTAAAAAGTTTTAAATCAATTAAAGATGATTTATAAAATATTTAAATTAAACTTAAATGATTTAATAGTGATTTAACTTAATTAAAATGATTTAAAAATGAATTTAAGTTATTTAAATTAAGAATAAATTATTTAACTTAATTAGTTAAAAGTGATGTAAATAATTTTAAAAAGTTTTAAATTAATTAAATATGATTTAGAAAAATTTTAATTAAATTTAACAGATTTAATATTGATTTAAGTTAATTTAAATGATATAAAAGAGTTTTTTTTTTTTTTTTTTTTTTTTTTTTTTTTTTTTTTAATAAAAAAGCTTTTGGCGAAGACACGTCCTCAACCCCTCTCCTCATTTAATTCTTTCCTCCAACCCTCTCCTCAATTGATTCTTTCCTCCAACCCTCTCCTTGTTTAATTCTTTCTTTTTCTCATCTCCTTTCTTACTCTTGACTGTGGTACCACATTACAGCCAAGGTTAATTTTTGATTTTTGTAAATTGTTTTCAATTTTTTTTTGTTAATTTGTGTTAATTTGGTTGTTTGTTAATTTTGTTAATTGTTTTTAGTTTCTGATTTTTTTATTAATTTTTTTCGTTAATTATTAAATTTTGGTATAGTTGCTACTGAGAACTAAAGCCGAGAACCGAAGCCGAGACCACAACGCACCTGCTCTCGAGACCCCATAACCGAGGTATTTTTTGTGTGTTTATGTTTGTAGCGGGGACATGTCGTCGAAAAAAGTTTATAGTCATTAATTTGTGTTTATGTTTTTTTTAGCTCCTTGTTGAGATCGAGACCACCTGTTGACACCTAGACCACAACCTTGACAGCCTTGACCACCGAGACCGAGCCGACTCCAACCGTGAACCACAGCCTTGACCACAGTCGGCCTTGACAAAATTATGTTTTTTTTTAATCCAATTTGAACCACAGCCGTTAAGTTGTTTTTGTATTTGTTTTTGTATTTGTAGTATTTTAAGAAAGTGAAATGGTTACCCAACTGAAGCACTTGCATATTTTAGCGAATTGAATAGAACAGGCTTTAACATTGACCAATTTTCTGAGTTATCAGTCATAGGGGTGTTTGTTAGAATGCGTTGTAGTTGACACATAAGTAGTTGACAGTTGGTGAGTTTGTGAATTGTTAGAATTGCTAGGCGGTACTTGAGAGCAGTTGGTCCCTTGAAACCACCATGTCATACGAGCGGCAATGTTACAAGGCCTTTTACACAAGACATTATCAAGGAGCTTATCAGCTTATAAGTTAAATAAGCTCCTTGATCATGGCTTATGTAAAATGCCTTGACCATTTGACATGAATAAGCTGTTTGGATACTTAAAACAGCTTATTGTGTCAGCCCACACCACAGCCCACAAGGGTGTTTGGTTTGGTTTGTCTCAGCCCACACCGTAGCCCACAAGGGGTGTTTGTATTTGTAGTATTTTAAGAAAGTGAAATGGTTACCCAACTGAAGCACTTGCATATTTTAGCGAATTGAATAGAACAGGCTTTAACATTGACCAATTTTCTAAGTTATCAGTCGTAAGGGTGTTTGTTAGAATGCGTTGTAGTTGACACATAAGTAGTTGACAGTTGGTGATTTTGTGAATTGTTAAAATTGCTAGGCGGCACTTGAGAGCGGTTGGTCCTTTGAAACCACCATGTCATACAAGCGGCAATGTTACAAGGCCTGTTACCCAACTGCACCAGATAGGTGTTTGGATTGCTTATTTTTCAGCCTCGAGAGTGTTATCACTTTCGATTAAATCTACAGTTTCAAATTGCCTAATCAGATAACTACATTCATTCGCACAAACGCTAGAAACTAATTCCTACGATATCTAAAATGCAATTACCGTACAACAAATTACCCCACTTTGTTTAATAATAAGTATATACTAATGGCGTCTGGATTTACTAATTTTGTGTTTGTGTGTTTGGCGAGGACACAAAAGACAAAGAGAAGCCTACTGTCCAACCACGTACCTGCTGTCTAGACCAGCTGAGAGCAGAGAGTCAAGAGCCGAGAGCAGCCTACTGTCAAGACCATCCGAGAGCAGCCATAATTTTGTTTGTATTTGGTTAATCAGTACGTTTTTATAGTGATTATCTAATTAGCGCGTTTTTAAATAGTGAGGTAGTGAGGTTAATTAAGGGGTGTTTGGGATTACTTATTTGATAAAAAATAAATAGTTGCTTACTTAGGAAAGTGTAGTTTGCGGTATAGAGTTTAGTGCGAGCACATATAACATGATAAAGAGTTTAGTGCGAGCAGATATGGTTTTAAGATAAACACATTAGGTATAGCTTTTGTAGTAATTTAGCCGTTAATAGTCCTTGTATTCCCTTTTTCCTTATAAAGATAAACACACTTTAGTTAGTACTAAATAAATTTAGTAATTTACATTAGTGGTGTATTGATGTCTAGCACATTAGGTGTCGAGGACCTATGTTCGATCAATAACTTATAGTTCATATGAAAAAGATGTTTTGTATTAATCTAGTTATAGTAATTAAAAAGATACATAGAGTTTCGGTAAAAAAAAAACGCCATTTGTCTGGTGGAACTCGAGTTCGCCCACAAAGGGGTGTTTGGGTTTGCTTATTTTCTGCAGTAAAGGGGTGTTTGGATTGCTTATTTTTCAGCCCCAAAAGGGTGCGTTTGGTTAGCAGCAGCCCACAAGGGGCGTTTGGTTTATGTTGTCCAAACAGCAGCCCACAAAGGGGTGTTCGGTTGATCTTTTCATCATCGTGTATGCATGAGATACATTTGTTTGTCAATATCAATATCACACCTGCTTATATTTCATAAGCTTCAATTTTCCAGCTTATTTGGAGACTTGTGGGATTATATAAGTATATTATGATATAATAAACTTATATAAGCTCACAAGTCTCCAAATAAGCCGGAAAATTGAGTCTTATGATATATAAGCCGAAATTGACAATGCGAATATGTTAGTATTATATGGTATTTGATTGTGTTAGACTATTGTAAATGATTTTAGGACTTTAGTGATTAATTTCGGAAAGTCCCCGTCCGAAGTTAATCATCCCATAGAAAACCCGTCCGAAATTAATTTCGGAAAGTCCCCTGTTTGGGACTGCTTTTTGAATGTATTGTCTCATTTAGTATATGAATTCGTATAATTGATTTACTATTTGTGAAAATTTCGACAGTGTTTCCCCTTTACTCCTACGAATATGTCTTTAATGCACATATTTGGGGAGTTGAGGGGAAATGCTGCCGAAATTTTCTCAAATAGTAAATTCAGTTATACGCATTCATATATGAGACGAAACATTCAAAGAGTGGGTTAGGATTGCCTTCCATAGTTGGATTAGGTGAACAAAACGCACAACTCGTAATTCCACCTTTATGTGTTTACGTGTAGATTTTTGTGAACATGTTTAATTCTATATAATTATTTGTTGCATCATTAAAACGCAGTTATGCCAATTGATAGGAGTTGGGTCTTATCATCTCGTGCTAGCATCGAATTTTTAAAAGGTCTTAAAGCTTTTTGCGAGTATTGCAAGTCCTTTGTGAATATTGATGGGAATGTAAAATGTCCATGTGCTTGTTGTTATAACGTTTGTTGGATAAAGCACGAAGATTTGTTTGATCACATACACACAAATGGTTGGGACCAAAGTTACACGAAATGGTATAATCACGGTGAACCGGATGCCCGGACAATATTACACAACACAAATCATCCTGGGATGAGTGACATGGCTGAGTTCCTTCATGATATTTGTCCGAATAACGAACAAAATGAGCCAACTCAAGGAAATATTGGCGAGACAAGTAACGAGCCAACTCAAGCAATCACACTTCCTCAACGTAACGACTTTGAAGAGTTACTTGCCACTGCCAACGACCCACTATACCCGGGCTGTAATTGGATGTCTTCATTGGACTTTATGGCAGAGTTTACGAACATCAAGGTCAAAGGTAAAATGAGTGACATCACATTTAACGAAACCCTAAAATTTCTCCAGGAATGGTTCCCGCCCATTCTAGGATACAAAATCCCATCGTCATACTATGAAATAAAGAAGACATATAAAACGATCGGGTTAGGATACGAATCCATACATGCTTGTGTAAATGATTGCTTTTTATATCGGGGGGTGGGTAACGAAGATTTGCAGAATTGTCCCATCTGCGATGCTAGTAGATGGAAAGACATGAACACACTGGGAAGAAAGTTCCTAACAAGGTGTTGCGTTACTTTCCTATCATTCCTAGACTACAACGTTTGTACAAGTCTAAACACACTGCAAAACATATGACTTGGCATGCTTCTGGGCAGTCTACGGAGAACGGTAAGATGCAACACCCGGTTGATGGTCAAGCGTGGAAGAAATTTGACATCAAGTATAAGAAAGAATTTGCTTACAAAAAAAGAAACGTTCGATTAGGTTTGGCTGCTGATGGTTTCAATCCGTACGGCAACCTTAGTCAGTCTTACAGCATGTGACATACAATACGCCTCCCTAGATATGTATGAGAGAGACTTCTCTTATGTTGACGTTGTTAATTCCGGGCCCTAAATCACCTGGGAAGGACATAGATATTTACTTGAGGCCTTTGATTGAAGTCCTAAAGACTTTATGGAAAGATGGAGTCATGACTACGGATGCTGTTACAGGCACTGAATTCTATATGAAAGCAGCGCTTTTATGGACTATCAACGACTTTCCCGCTCGAAGTAGTTTGTCTGGGTGGAGTGGGAAAGGTTACAAGGCATGTCTGACCTGTAATGTTGACACTCCAGCTATTCGCGAGTTAAGCCAAACCACTTATGTTGGTCACAGAAGATTCATAAAAGCGACCAATAAATGGCGAAAGAACAAAAGGGAATTCTATACTCCGGTCGATGATAGATCACCTCCTAGAAAATTTACTAGTGATGACATCTTGACTCAACTTGGGAGATTGCCCATACGTATCCTGGGGAAACATCCAAGTTTTGGGGGTGCGAAGAAAAAACGTGATCCTGATCGCGAATTGAATTGGACCAAAGTATCTATTTTCTACGAGCTAGAGTATTGGTCTTTTCTTACACTAAAACACAATTTAGATGTCATGCATATCGAAAAAAATGTGTGTGAGAGTGTGTTGGGTACTTTGTTAATGAATGACGAATCAAAAGACACCAACAAGGCAAGACAAGACTTACAAAATTTGAAAATTTGTGATGAGTTGTGGCTCGTCAACAAAGGAAACGGGAAGTGCTCTAAGCCTCATCCCACGTACTCTTTCACAACTGAAGAAAGAAAACTTTTTTGTCAATTCATCAAAGGTACGCGTTTTATTTCAAAATTTATTTGTTCCAATTCAATTCGCGTATTCATTTCGAAGACTTATTCTAATATCATGATTTGTTTTTTCAATTCATCAAAGGTGTTAAACTATCTGATGCGTTCGGATCTAACTTCAAGCATAAAGTGATAAACAGTGATAGCAACATAACAGGCTTGAAGGCTCATAACTGCCATATAATGATGCATCGGTTACTTCCTGCTGGACTTCAAAATTACTTGAAGGACCAAACCACCGCAACACCAATAATCGAGCTTTGTTCATTCTTCAAACAAATATGCGCTCGAACTTTGATGGTGGATGACATGTTGAAAGCTAAAGAACAACAGATCAATATTTTGTGCAGTTTCGAGCAAATATATCCTCCTGCTTTTTTTAACGTTATGATTCACTTGGTTATTCATCTACCCGAAGAGGCCATTGAAGGCGGGCCTGTTTACATGAGGTGGATGTATCCATTTGAAAGATACATGAAAAATCTCAAAAATTATGTCAGAAATAAAGCTAAGCCTGAAGGTTCAATAGCAGAGGATTATATTGTTGATGAAGCATTAACTTTCTGTTCGCATTATTTTCGGGGTGTTGAGACGAGATTTAATCGTCCTGACCGGAATGAGGACGGTCCAAGCCCAACAAGTCGATTTCAGGTGTTTCGATCACTCTGTAAAAAGAATGGTAAACAATCATTAATTCAGCTTCAACCAGCCACAATGCAGAAAGTAGTATGGTATGTACTACACAACAGTCATGAAATCGACCCATACATGAACGAGTACAAGAGGTACGCGTTTTATTTCAAAATTTGTTTTACGTAAGTTATTATTCGAAGACTTATACTAATATCATGAACATTTACAGGGCATTTCCTGACAATGACATACAAGAAGGATTTCCTCGCTGGTTTGAGAAGAAGGTAGACTTATTGTATGTATTACCCTGTAAAAATAACGACTATTACTCATCTATATCTATTCTTAACTTTTTTCATAGATTCGTGAATTAAAAGTAAAGAAGGACCCAAGTTGTACTTCCGAGTTATTCGCTTTGGCTTGTGGACCATCATGTACTGCAGTCTCATTCGACTCTTGCGTAGTCAACGGTGTGAAGTTTATCGTACACGACCGTGATTTACGTCATTCAACTCAAAACAGCGGAATTTCAACTCCTAATCCTAGTGGAGGAATGTATTATGGCCAGGTTGAAGAAATTCTCGAGTTTTTATATATTCCGTTCAAGGTTGTGTTGTTCAAAGTCAAATGGTTCGACACTAATAATGATGGTCGCATAAAACGTTGTAGCTATAGAAACAACATTAGACAAATTATGACAGATCGTGTATCGTTTCAAAATGAACCATACATTCTTGCAACACAAGCAACACAAGTCTTTTACCTTGATTTCCCGGGTAAACGTGGTAATTGCAAGGCCGTCCAAGATTCTTATCATCGAAAGATTTGGAACCCGGATATCATCGTGGTAGAAGACAATCAGGATGTTGTACATGACAACACCTCATCACATGTCACACTCTCTGCTGAGTTGGATAAGTTGAATTATAACACAATAAATATAGATGTTCAGCCAGCGGAAGTTGAGGCACCACCACAACCAATTATCACTGATGTCGACGATGACGATGATATTGATTATGATGACCACGTTCCTCATGATTTAGCATCTGATGGTGAAGACCACGTCGATCGTGAAGATGAAGCTGACACTAGTAATGAGGGTTTTTATCTTAGTGATGAGGGAGATTGATCTCAAATTGTAATTTGTTAAACGACACTTATTTGAATGAAATTGTTATCGAGTGGTTAAATGTGTTTATTTATTTATTTAATTATTTATTATTATTATTATTATTATTATTATTATTATTATTATTATTATTATTATTATTATTATTATTATTATTATTATTATTATTATTATTATTATTATTATTATTATTTTGTATATATTGTTATTTATTTGAATGTGTGTGTATATATATGCGTATATGTGTTTCTTCACTAATTTATATGTTCTTGTACTAGTACGTTTACAGATAGCAGATGTTGTTGCTAGGAGCCACGGTGGCGATGGAGGTAATGAGCCACCCCGTGGTCCCTCGAGGAGGCTAGGCACTAATTGTCAGCGTAAGAATTTCTCGATTATTTTATTTAAACTTGATCATTATTTGAAATTGATAAATTGTTATTTTATGTCATCATCACTTGAATTTGATTACTTGTAGGCTCTAAATCTAAAGCTCCCAGGCCCAATGCCAAAATTGGCAAAGGCGAAAAGGTGGTGCGTGGTCCCACAAAGAACACGAAGCTCCGCCATACGGTGTCTGAGACAGGTCGTCCGGTATCGATCAGATTCCGGAAGAACGCCAAAGGGATGTATGAGCATGTGGGCACTCACGCTTCGTGGTTCTCCAACATGGTCGGGGAGTTGTTACGGGAATCAATTCCCATGCATTACGATTCGTGGGATAAGGTTCCCGAGACCACCAAGGCCCACATCGATGACCAGCTACACGTAAGTTTTTTTTATCTTTTATTTTTTTAATTATTGTGTTTATTTATTTTAAATGTGTTTATTTATTTAAATTTGTATGTTTATTTAAATTTGTATATTTTATTTTAATTATATTTTATTGCAGCATTTCTTTGATCTCGGCGAACACCTTGCCGGTCCGAATGGAGACGATATTGTCAACAGTATCGAAGCTTATCTCAGAAAGCGATACGATGACAACAAATACAAATTCAAATTGAACAATTTTACACGGCAAGGTGGGGTTGAGAAAGTAGACGAGATCAAGAATAAGCGTCCGGCGAACAAGACGCCTGAGGATTGGAAATAACAGGTAAATTTCGGATTGACACTTTATTATTATTATTATTATTATTATTATTATTATTATTATTATTATTATTATTATTATTATTATTATTATTATTATTATTATTATTATTATTATTATTATTGTTATTATTTTATTTTTATTTTTATTTTTAAAAACATCACTTTATTAGAAACACATAGGATCTACAAGAAATTGGAGGGGAGCCGAGAAACTAACTGGGCCCCCACTCCTCTAGCTATTGCAAAGCTAATCCTACTAAAAATATGAGCAGCGGCACGTGCTCCGGTATCTTGAGTTGCAGAGAACTTTCGGATCCGCTTCAGTAGGGCCACAGCGTCCTTCCCAAGTTCCCCAAAAGAAGAAAATGAGAAGGGGAGAAACCCATATCCAATGTTGGCACACTTGGCACACTTGTTATTATTATTATTATTATTATTTTATTTTTTTTTTATTTTTTTTTTTTTTATAATAAATTTTCATTAAACAAAGCAAATATTACATAAAGTTGGATGGGAGTCTAGACACAAGTTACGCTCCCACTCTTTTCTGAATACAAAAGCTAACTCTATGAAAGATAAAAACACCACTTTTATTATTCTTATTATTATTATTATTATTATTATTATTATTATTATTATTATTATTATTATTATTATTATTATTATTATTCATTTATATAGTTGATTTTATTATTTATAATAAGCAGGTGAAGCACTAGTCAAACTCAAAGAAGTTGAAGATCGGGGCGACCAACTGGCAAAATCGGCTGAAGAATACGAGTTCTAGCCTTCATGCATCTCATTCGTTAGCAGTTATACGCGATAACTTCGTAAGACACTTTTTAATCATTATATATATATATATATATATATATATATATATATATATATATATATATAGTGTTGGGTGAGTCGTTATTGATTTTATTTATAAACAGTTGAGCCACACTACCGACTCCACGGATGTAAGAGACTTGATCGAGCTTTACAGACACAACCATACGAGAGGCGACGTCTTTGAGTCTCCAGTGTCCGAGGCTAGATACGTAAGTATAATTTATTTTCAAAAAATCACCCACATTAATGCAATATAATAAATCACGACTTATATATTACTTTTCTTGTTTTTATTGTAACTAAACAGAATGAGATGATACGGATGCGGACAGAGAGCACCTCCGCGGGGACGACTATGCCTGACCTCGATATTATGCGCCACGTGATCGGTGGTAAGCAGCGTGGTCATATTCCTGGCGTAGGTCGAGTGTTACCCGGCGGTGGTCAGAAGACGACCCTCAGCGCTTCACGAGCCTGCGAGCAAGCCTCCTCATCCTCGCTGCAGGAA
Organism: Artemisia tridentata subsp. tridentata; assembly: GCA_021014915.2. NCBI lineage: Eukaryota > Viridiplantae > Streptophyta > Magnoliopsida > Asterales > Asteraceae > Artemisia > Artemisia tridentata. The sequence goes on along the minus strand of CP139501.1, from coordinate 216,372,552 downwards.
ACCGTGCAGAAGCAATCCGAGGAGCTCTCCACGCAAAGGACACAGCTTGATATTATGATGGAGTTGGCCAGGACTCAGCCGGGTTGGACCGATCAGCTAGCGAGTGGCATGCCAGGGCCATCGGGATCACATGATGCTTCACAGGGTGAGTCTCGAGGTACCGGGGAGGGGAGTGGGGGGATTGAGGGGAGTGGGGAGTAGCATATGGGTTGTTTGGGTCCCATGGGTCGGTTTATATGTGTTGTAGTGGTTATGGACAAATTTGTGGAGATTTCATGGATTATTATGTGTTTATTTAGATTATGTGTTAGGATTCCCGCTAAATGGATTACGCGTATAGTTTTGGACCATTTGCAGATAGCCGGTTATGTTTAGTTTTGTAGATAATCATGTGATCACAGTTTTTGAACCATTTTGGCGAATTTTGATACTTAAGATTATGTTTAATTTGGATATATATGATATCATGTTTAGCGAATTTGACGATGTTGTAGCATAAAATAAGTTATATTAACAGGTTTTATTGTGTAGATTTTTTTCGGAATAATTCTGGAAAAAATCTGAAAATTACATGCTGCAAAATGGGTCAGAGGCTTTTGGCGGGGACTTGTCCCCGCCAAAAGATTAAACAGTTTAATATGGTTTACTCTTTTAGCGGGGACACTTTCCCGCCAAAAGAGTTGATCTCAACAGTGGATAACTCTTTTGGCGGGGACAGGTCCCCGCTGAAAGAGCTGATCTCAACATTGGATAACTCTTTTAGCGAGGACACTTCCCCGCCAAAAAGAGTTGATCTCAACAGTTGATAACTCTTTTGGCGGGGGCACGTCCCGGCCAAAAAGGGGTGATTAATTAACTTAATCATTGTTTTAGTGATTTTTTGAGTTAATTTAATACGTTTTTTGCGGGGACGTGTCACCGCCGAAAGAGTTGCCACGCTGGACAATCTTTGACCAGACCAAAGGTCGTGGGTCCCACAAGTCCCCGCCAAAAGTGTCAGCGATGAGGTGTTGGCGGGGACGTTTCGGCGGTAACATGTCCCAGCCGAAAGCGTCAAAATGTCCCTTTGAATTGTGTCGAATATTGGAGTGAGAATTGTGGTGCTTCACATGAATAATTTGGTTTTCTTGTTCGAGTTAAAGTGTTCAAGGATTACTTTAAAATGATTCTTATGATTTTCCACATTCCAAATGAATCTTTTTGGGTCCATTATTATTATCATCATCGTGCTTTTGGTTTCTTGTTTTTAAAAAAAGAAATTATATTCAACGCATTTGACGACATACTTGATCGGTCTTGACTTAGGGAATTATGGTTATGTATTAATTCTACAACTATAAATGTACTTATGGTTCTTTTGAAGATCTCTTTACTAGGCATTGTGAAATGATGGGCATTGAGTAGAATCAACCCGTTACATCTTATATTTACATTTACTTTAAATTACTGATATACCAAACACTTTTATTGGAAAAAAGATACAGCTTGTAGCTCATGTTAACAGCTTACAGCTCATGTTAACAGCTTACAGCTTACAACTGACAGATAATTTTGGCAAACATACTCAAAGGTTAGAGAACAATATTATAACAAGGTGGGGAATCTTCTCCATCATCCATTATACACACTTTTGCCGCAAACAATGCTATGGTCTCAATCAACTTTACTTCTTGCTTCCTTTTGCATAAAAATATATATGCATTTAAGGTAAAATTAAGGAATTTTAATCATGATTGTATAGTATAGCTTTCTGCCCTAAGCAATATATATTTGACGAGTGTGCATATATCATGCATCATATATTAATTCATTCTACCTAGAAATATATATTGCTCGACCAATCGTTTAAAGAAATTATACTTTCATCATCTTTGATAATAGATTAGTAGTTAACCTGCAAGGGTTTGCTTTTCTTGAAGAACAAAGCTTATCTATAGATTATAGAAATATATCTACTAGAAAGGCTTTAAAATAATCACTAGTTAGGCTTGGTGTACAATAATTGGAAGAATGATTTAAAATGTCTCAATCCCTTTGAATTCTTAATATATGAATATGTTATGGATATGCATGTAATGAAGTGGAAGGTGGGGTGTGGGACAATTAGTAATGGAAGTTGCATGGTGGCTGTACTAAAAACCAATTCACAAATCATTCAAAGCTTACACCATGGTTCTCATAAAGATAGACATTTTCCAAATTACATCTATGAAAAGGTGACACATTTAGACCAATGGAATATTTGTATATCTTGCATGTACTTGTGCTTTGATAATTAGATTTGAAGGGCTCGAACCTTTACATCAAGTAGAAAAACATCCAACACAGTACAACGCCATTTTAAACTTTACACTCACAAATACCTAAGTATACATACCATATCGAATTATCGATCTTTCTCTTTCAGTTTCGTCGTAGTATTATTCTCTTTATGTCTTTTTAGTTAAAGGTCGAACGGTAATTAAGTAGCACCGCTGTGGTCTTGATGAACTCGACATGGAATTTCCTGAATCGAGCATGACTTGGATCAAGGATAAAAGTTTGGTGTCATCCTTAAAACCCTAGCTAGCATCGAATGTATGATGAAATGATCTGTACATATGCCCTCTTCCTTATTGATATGTGATGGATACATAGTTTCTCTTTTTTTTCTTACTAAAAGTTCACATGTTGGATAACAGCTTTAATCTATGGTAATGACAATAATCAAAATAAATGGCCGGGGCTTAGTCCCCATGGTATATTATTTGAGTAGTCAAAATGCAATTTGCATATTTCTTATTAAAGTGTTCAACTTTGAAGTTATATTACATGACTCATTTTGGAACTTAAAGAATTCTTTAAAATTTTATCACATCCGATTTAAAGTCTGTTGGACTGTAAACATATAAATGCAACTCTACAACATGGTTCATAATTTCATACAGTAGTCAAGTTTACATGACTCCTTTAATTGATGACTGACAGCAGACAAGTCATATTATTGCTAAAGCTTGGAACTTGGGTCAAATCAAGCTCGTAGTAACTACTTACGAGCACCTAAAAATTGACTTTTGGGTTTCTGATCGAAACAACCGTTATTTATTTTTTTTTTGGATCGGCTAAGGACATCACCTAGGTACCCCGGTTCGAAATCCCCTTTTTTTGCATCGTCCCTGAGAGCCTCAGCCCTTTCAACGTTAAAGGGTGTATTTTTGCAGCCCGTGGGATTTGAACCGTGCACCACCCGGGCGGGAACCTCCCTAAGGAGTAAACCCTCCCACCTCTCCCCACAACCGTTATTTATTAACAGGTCCTAACAGGAGTTTCGTTTTCCTTGAACTAAATTTGTCATATGCTAGAAAATCTTTAATGCATGCACTAAACTTTATTTGTAAAGCTAATAGTTAAAATGTTATATTTTATTAATATAATTATTATAACAATATTTGACGTTACTGTTTATTGCATTAAAACAGTGGACAATTAAATTAGAACTAGCAGGGTACCCGCGCGTTGCGGCAGCGGGTACCCTGAAATAAAATTTTCTGGTGAATCATGTATTTTTAGTTTATTATGTTTTTTTTTACAATACATTTACGGATATCAAGAATTTCGTTTAGCTCGTGCCCGTTCGGGCTTGAGCCCGTTGGCTCGTGTTCGTTCGTGCTCGAGCCCGTTTGGCCCATGCCCGTTCGGGCTCGAACCCATTTGGCCCGTGCCCGTTCGGGCTCGAGCCCATTTGGCCCGTTGCCCGTTCGGGCTTGAATATTTGTATCATGTGCTTTATTATTTGTATTAGTGACATTTAATGCAAGAATTGTGTTTAAGTTGGTTGTACAATATACTTGATAATTTGTATTTCTTATGTAAGGGGTGTTTTAATTATTTAATAACTGCATTAATTGTATTTATTGACCCGTTAATTAATTGTATTTAATGTACATAATGATTTATTTATTGTATTTAATGTTAGTATTTCTATTTTAATTAGTTGTACTTTGAGCTTAAGAACTTGTAAATGTTAGAAAAGGTGTTTTAATTACTTGTACTTTTAGTTTTATAACTTGTATTGCTTAATTTTAAGTATTTCTATTAATAGTAGGTCTTTGTGCATTATAAGATAGTTAGAATATTTATAAAAAAGAGAATTGAATATACGGTTGTCTTAAATTTAAAAAAAAACTACCTATAAAAATAATTAGATAGAATACCTTCAACCTTGTCAACTTACATGCGAAATCATTCAAAATCACTAAAAATTATGTTATTTTGATTATTATTTTTTTAAAATTTGAGTAGTGGAACTAATGTATGCGTAGTGAAATGCTTTTTAACGGTGAATTAAATCAAACCATTATTAGATCTAGAACTAATTGGTTAGTTAATAGAAACACCAAACAATATGATGTAAAAAAAAACATGTATCATAATGAACCCAACTTTAGTGAAGTTATGATGCAATCAAGAAATAATATTAATATTTTGAAGGACATAATACAAATAAGGTAAACTTGACATTTGTTTTGTTAAAATGACCTAATTTTTAAAAATTTTGCATGTAAACTTAGATATGAGAAAACCCGAAATACCGAGAGCACAAGAAGATCTCAAGATGGCCTAATATATGGGACGTTTGGCCCATAAATAATAAGTTCAAAAACACACAAAAGCCCAACTAATTTATTTATTCATTTATTCTTGTCCTGTGCGATTCTATAAGTCGATACCCATATTTCTTTACTTCTCTATTAAGTCACCACGTGTCCACACGTGTCCAATCACCGACCCTAATTTCCTTTACTTTTCCATCATCAAAACCCGAAAGAAAAGAAGGAACACCACTCCACTGTCTCCACATCCATCGTTACACCCAAAGAAACAAAAAAACAAATGGCACTACAATGGGTAGTACTAGGCTACGCAGCAGCAGCAGAAGCAGTAATGGTCCTCCTTCTAACCATCCCAGGCCTAGGCCCACTTCGCAAAGGCCTCATATCCGTCGTTAGAAACCTTTTAAAACCATTTCTATCAATCGTTCCATTTTGCATGTTTCTGTTTTTAGATATTTACTGGAAGTACGAGACGAGACCAAGTTGTGCGACTAGGGAAGGGTGCACACCGACTGAGCATTTGAGACATCAGAAGTCGATCATGAAGAGCCAGAGAAACATGCTTTTGATTGTGTCTGCGCTTGTGTTTTATTGGCTGTTGTATTCTGTTACTAGTTTGGTTGTTAAGGTTGATGCGCTGAGTACTAGGGTTGAGAAGCTCAAGAACCAAGACTGATGATGTTCGGCTTATGTTTATTTTGGGACTTACGTGCTTATGTAAGTTTATTATGTCATGAAATGAACCGGGTACATTGAGCTTACTGAAAATAAGCGGGAAACAAATAAGCTTAATTAAACAAGCATCCTTTTAAGGTTTATGTTTGTTTTTTTTAGTGTTTTACTGTACGTCTAGGTTACTTTCCTTTTTTTAAACTCGAAACTAAGGTATTTGATACGTAATTTGTACTAGTTCTTTATGATTTATGCAATGTTTATCAGTCAATTTAGTTAATAAGATTAACTTATTTCGGATTATTGCTTGTGATCGGACGTGTGATGTTTACGTATTTAGCTTGTTTTGGGATATTTACGTGTTTAATTTTTATGTTAAATGGAGGGTTTCAAGTGTATTTGATGTTTCAGATTTAGGTTAGATTATTAGATGTTACACTGTTTATGTGCTTAGACAATTGGGAGTAAGTAGCTAGTTTCATCCAAACACTGATGCCTGATCATGTGCTTAGTTTAATAGGCAATCCCAAAGTACTTGTAGACATGATATTTTTTTGCAGCATCTAGGGGGAACCCTGAGTAATGACGCAGTTAGATGCGGAATTTAGTGTTTTTATCCTTCGAACATCTCTTCCTGAATTTGGCATTAGCAGCAAGGAAGTGACTTCTAATTCTAGAATTCACTTGTGATAGCTGACATTCAATTTGCAGTCAGCAACAATTACCGAGTTCCATTACAGGTTGATCGAGTAATGAGTTCCATTACAGATTGACTGATGAGTTATTAAACCCATTGTCTTTGGCATGTATGGATGATATTTGGTTTCGGAACAGGGTTGAGTGGGAATGGGAATAAGTTGTAAAACCACCCTCTTTGGATGCTTATGTGCAATTTTGATAGTTCGTTGGTGTTAGATGAAGATTGATGACATCGTTGGAGTGTCGCTTATCATGTTTTCACTTTAAGTTGTGGCAAAATTTTGTGCCATCTATATACAATGTTCTACTCTACCTTGTGCAACATCTCTTTTGTGTCATGCTGTACTTTGGACATGGTCTCTGTTTAGCGTAAGCACTTGGTTCTTGTGTGCTCGTGTAGTCATGTTCGCTGAAACATGGGCTTTAAGGGTCATGAAGGACGTATGCATAAGGTCCTACCAGTTCAGCTATGTATTACTCTCAGAATAGCATAACATCTTTTGGGGCGAAATGATAACTAGATTGTCATGGATTTATTAAGTTCTGGTTTGAATAGCGAACATTATTTAGCTTGTGTAAGGGTGTTCTTTAAAATCTACCTTAAGTGTTAACTAAAGCAACAACGCATCGAGTTGAAGTTAGATACTTCGACCTATATCGTAGCACAACTTGAATATTCATAATACACAGGAATCAAATTGAAACTGTCAAAATGGATCGAGTCTGCGCTTGTGAGTGAGTCGAACTAGGTTCAACTAGTTGGACAGGTGTGATCAGACTTCAACTCGATGCACAGCTGCTTTACTTGGACTTGGTTGGAGCTCAAATTAACCCTAAAAACATCAGTAAGAAAACACTTGATTTAGCAAGTTTATTAAGCAATTTAAATCCGAGCCCAAGCAGAGTATAAAGAGCTCGACAATACTACAAGCCGACTTCCTAATTTTGAGTGCGAGCAAGAATAACTCGATTATATTTTGACTAGTAGGTACTAGGTAGCCCTAGTTGCACATGCTAAACAAACCAGTGTGTATTCAACTACATGCATCTCCGCATGACAGCATCTGATAGTTTACTTGTCCTGTTTCATAATGAATGGTACACAAACATGGCAAGCGACTACGCCTATGCTTCTGTTACATGAGATGAATACACTTACTTGTTTGCTACCTCTGGGACATAGATTCTTAGGCCTTGGCACAACAAATTAGCCAAATATGGTGCGATCCTGGTCTTATCTCAGCATCTGATAGTTCACTCGTCCTTTCAAAATTTGTGTTTTTTATCATCGAGTGGCAAATCCATTATTGAAGCATTAAGCATACATAACCTATTTCTAAATATGCAAAACTTTATCCCTTGTTGAACTGCAAATAAGTCCACATAATTCAGGACTTCAGTTCGCGACTTCGCGTGTTTTATATGACCTGTGGTGTCCATCGTTCTTCCTTCTTCTCTAGTAAGTTTTCTATGCTTTTTTGGTTATCGTGACAGAATTTAGCAAAGCCAACAAAAATGGTAAGCTTTTTCTCGAAAGCTATTGATTAACTGTGTATTGAAATCTAAGTTCCTTGCTATTGGATACCGACAAATTTGTGAATCATTTGGCTACCAAGTGTGACCTTTGAATCGAAGTTCGTTTCTATTGGTTAAGGAACATATGTGGATCATATAGCTTCTAGCGATGACCTTTGAGGAGATCCTCGTTGTCTTGATTAATTGCACCATGATGTAAATTTAGCGATAGGGACAGTCTTCATTTTCACAAATTAAGACGCGGTGATTCACAAGCCAAGATTGGTACCTGCTGCTAGTAGCTGTTAAAGTTATGGATATAAATTAATATACGTATGACCAGTTTCGAACACGAGCCTTCAGGATTGCACACATTACGTATGAGTTTCAATGTTTTAATAATTAATATAATTAGTTATGATTTAATTATTAAATTTCACAAATAAACACTTAACGGTCGTTAGTATTTAACGGGGTTTGGTTAACGGTCGTTAAATATTAAGTTAAAGAACTATGGATGAAAATACAAGCCAAGAAGGTTCTAGAAACCCCTTGGGCTTGCATATTTCGGCCGACCCACCCAAGAAGAGAGGGTTTTTGCCCTAGCTTGGAGAACAAGATTGAGAAGTCTATAAATACAAACATTTGTATTCATAATTCTCTAATCTTGATTCCCTAGCAAGCCAAATTTCTCTCTTCTTCCCTTCTCTTGTGTCTAGCCGATCGACATTCCCAAATCCCTTGGGATTTTCGATCCAATATTCACAACATAAGTATTTGGTTTGTTTTGTGATCAAGAACCTAGCTTTTCACATTGAAACGCTACTAATACGTGTGTACAAGAACGGAGAACTAACATACTTTTGTTAGTGAATTTTTCCCCACTCGACTTAGGAGAAGTCGACATTCCTTAAACCCTAAGTTAGGGTTTTACTTGGTTCTTGCTCACTCGATTTCTTGTTTAGCTAGAAATCAAAGGTACGCATGTTCTTTTATTTTAGTTAATTACTCCCTCCGTCCTAATTTTATTGTCACTTATTCCTTTTTCGGACGATCCAAAATTATTGTCACATACCCAAAATAGAAAGTGAATAGATAGTGGAGTTTAGTAAAGTTTACTATATTACCCTTGGTTGAAATTAATATTGCAAACTTTAAAGAAGTGTTAATTAATTGGTTAAGGGTAAACTTGTCATTTGGCAAAACAGTAAGAGAGAGAAAGTAGTGATAGTGACATTTTTCTGAAAGAATATGTTTTTTGTCGGGTGACAATAATTTTGGGACGGAGGTAGTAATTACTTGTATTAGTTCCTATTTTCCGTTGCATCCTTGATGTCTATGTTTATGTTTATATAATTGTTATTATTCACGTATTCCAACAGATTTCACTGTCATTTCAACTTTAGGTGTCGAAAGCATATTGGCACGAGTATTCATGATTAGATATCAAATATGTGGATCATATTAGTAATATGGTACGATGTAATAGTCATTGCTGATCTTGACAACTACGTGATCGACATTTCACTTAGATTCTTTTTGTGACAAAGAAATAACTTATATTGGAAAACACCTGTTTTGTGATTGTATCCGTGAGATAAATATCATATGATAATGATGTTCATTCAAATGGTTACAAAGTCTTTTATGAATGACTATTGTTTAGTCCCTATTTTTGTATTGTTCACTGAGAAACAGGTGAATTTAATTGTAGAAGTTTGTCAAAAGAAGGCTGCACTTATTTGAGAAATCGATCACAAACTAGGAATAATGATGCTTATCTTGGAACTTGAAAGGTCAAAATATAACTTCTAAGCATTAACTAGGTGTTGTTAAGTTGTTAACTTCAAATTGATTCGTGTTATTCTAGTCCTATGTCATGATAGAAAGAAAGGGCAAATATCACTGAAAATTACTCTACTTTAGTCCAATTTGAATTTTAAGTGTTCAATTTTCTTTTTCTTAGTTTAAGGCACTGAAAATAATTTTATGCAATGTAAAATTTTTTTCGACTTTTCAAATGATGTTATCAGTCATTGTTTTAGCTAAAATAGTTAATTAATGTGATATATCATTATAATTGAGTATTCAAAAGTCATTTCGGTTAGAATTATGACCATTAACATCATTAAAAAGTCGAAAAAACCTCGTAATGCACAATTTAACTAGAAGAAACATTTTACAGATAGGTACAATTAAAATTATGTTTATCACTTTACGACTTTCTTACTTGCCAAAAAAACCATGACTAAAATGGAGATGGTGCTAAACTTTTCATTTACCCGTATATCATTCAGTGGGTACATGATAGCAAAACACAATGGCAAAATGTAAACTCTTACGGAAAAAAGAATACATTTTATTATTTTCGCTTGCTTTTGGTATTTTTCATAATATAACGAGAAAAAATAGCACCCCGCGCGTTGTGACAGGGTTTTTTGGTTATGATATATGTGTGTTTGACTAAATTTTATTTTCGTATGAGTTATGCATAGCTACTTGAGAGTTTGCTTTTGCATGTTGTGACGGAGTTTTTTGTTTTGCGCATGTAACATTAATAAGAGTCTTGCTAATATTATAGCTAAGTTCTCGGTTACAAAATTTAACCTATTCTTAGTTCATTTTGACAATTGGTATTTTTTGTGACTACGGGGTTTTTGTACAATATCTCAAAGTGAGTTATATTGGGTTTTCTCCTTATGTGGTCATTACTTTTAGTCGATGGATTGTTAGAGGGGTTTTGAATGGAGATTGATTCGAGAGAATAGTATAGAGAGTATTTACCGACATCTTCTCACGGGGTATTACTTATGTATACACGGGCTTTATGTTGCTTCCAATTTATCTAGATTTGGGATGCACACTGATTATGATAATTCCGAACTATCGTAATCATCATGGAAGGAGAAATGTGTACATCGGGGACGCACAATAAGTTCACATGATCGAGTTTAATGATTTATACCGGAGAGACGTGTCTCATAACCGCAAAGATGATCAATGTTTCAACTTGTTATTTTGGTGTATTGTTTTGACTTCCATATATTTGATAACTGAGATACATTCTAAGTGAGTTGATGATGTTGATAGTATGCTCCCCGAACAAAGCTACGTCTACAGTCGATTCTACTTTCTCCGCTGCGTGATAGAAGACTAAAGACATTTGATGATAATAGAAGGTTTGTCGATTTAGGAGGGAGTTGTATATTCCATCTATTTTGTATCTATGTTATTTTGCAACACTTTCAAAAAATCAGAAAATACCAAAAAGAAGAAGGCTCACTAATTGGGAGGGAGTAATAACCCAATTAGATATTGTACAAGAAGTTCAGAGCTACAGAGATCAAAGCTTTCAGTGTAAAAGATCAAAGTTGAGATCGTCGAAAGAAAGAACTTCAAGTCATCCTCAATATTATGATTACAGTGACATCCTTAGAGACTATTGCGCTTCAACAACATTGTTATTTACTTTATTATTTTACTTGTAAGAATCATTGTAACCAATTCACGTATGTCACCACTTGGAGGGAGATTGTTAGGTTCATAAAAGTGATGACATTACGGGATTGGACTAGAAACGTAGCTAGCTTTACCCTTAGATTTCACACAAGGCAAAGTAGTGATGTATTGAGCCTATATATAACCCTCAAAACTCCACTTGAGGATTGTGCTTATGTGTTATTTCATTTTCTTCTAATAATATCTTTCAAGAGAGTTGAAGAAAAGAACTGCAGGCACAAAGGAAGAAACTGATGACGGGTTATATGTAAGGGGCAGGTCAGATCATTCAAGGAAAGTTCATTCTGGTGGAAGTTTGCGGTTTAAGTCAAGGGGTGGAACTGGTAAACTCAAGTGCTTCATATGTCATTCAGAGGGTCATCTGAAGAGAGACTGTCCAATGAAGAATTCAAGTGGGTTCGTTAGAAAGGGTAAGCATGATCAGGATTCTGATTCTTCTGATGACGACGGTAGCGTCTACAGTAAAACCTCTATAAATTAATACTCGATAAATTAATACTCTCGATAAAATTAATAATTTGTCCAGTCCCATCTTGGGACCAGTAAAATTTGGATCCCAATCGATAGAATAATAAGATAACAATTTTTTTGAAACCCCAGTCTATATATATTGGTCTTAACGAAACTATAAATTAATAATTACTAAAAAATTCCATAATATATATATATATATATATATATATATATATATATATATATATATATATATATATATATATATATATATATATATATATATATATATATATAAAGGCCATACGTAATTGTAACTTGTACAAATTCAATTAAGGTCATACGTAATTGAAACTTGTTCCAACGAAACTAACTTTTTACTTATTTAAAAACAATGAACTTAACAAATTCAATTATTTGTGAATGTGAATTCATAAAATGTTAATTGAAACTTCTTTTTTTTTTTTTTTTTTTCATCTCTAACTAGTATACATTGTAACTAGTATACTGGATTTGAAAATTTAAAGGCATTACATAAAACCTCTTTAAATTAATAAATTAATAATTTATCGATATAATAATATCTCGCTAAATTGATAAAATATCCCGGTCCCAACATCATTAATTTATAGAGGTTTTACTGTACTTTGGAGAAGCCTTGGTGGTGGTCGAGAATGATGAGATGACTGAATTGGTAATGGACTCAGGTGGGTCTTATCATATGACAGCCAGGAGGGATTTCTTGTATGACTTCAAGGATGTTTATGGTGGTTCGATTCAGTTAGGTGATAATAGGACATGCACTATCAGAGGGACAGGAAAAGTGAAGATACAATTGCATGATGGTTCAAGCTTTATACTGGCAGATGTCATGTATGTTTCAGGGTTAAACAAGGAGCTTGATTTCATTGGGTACTCTTGAAAAAGCGGGTTATACTATGAAGATGCAGATGGGTAGAGTCAAGGTGATCAAAGGTTGTCGGGTTAAGATGTGGGATCAGGGGAAAGAACTGTGTGTATACTCTTGAAGCAAAAGTGATAAATTTTGGTGTACAAAAGCATGGAGGTTCAAAACAAGCTGGATTCAAGCAACTTGGTCATAAGCAAGTTGGGTTCAAACAACTTGGTCATAAACAAGTTAGGTTTAAACAACTTGGTCCTAGTGTTAACACACGAGTCCATGGAGTACATGTTGCTAAACGTGTTTGGTTTGAGGTGGAGCTGCAGGGAGCTCAGGAAAATCGTGAAGTTGAGGTTGTTCAGGATAGTACCGATGATGTTGTTGTGGCTCAAAGAAAGTTGGAGGACAAGCAACTTGAAGAAAAGACAAACACGGGATGCTTGGTAAATGAGCAGGAAAAAGTACACCTTGGTATAAAGGTGGGGGCAAACATTATGGTAATTGGAGTACCTGGTCAAGAGGGTAATGCTGTTGAAAAGAAGAAAGTAAAGGAGTCTATGGAATCTAATCTAGGGAAATTATCGAAGTACAATGCCTGGTCGACAAGGTGGTCCCCATTTCGAGGTTCCAGTATAAGGAAAAGGTGCTGAGTATCGGTTATGTTTAAGTGTTACTCCTAAGTTGAAAATTGTAGTATATTATTAGTAAACTTAAACATAGATTAGGGACTTAAGTGTACTTTGTAATTAGATTAGGTGCTAGACTTGAACTAGGAATTGTTTAACGTAACACCCCCTAATATGCCTTGCAAGGCAAGGATGTTTCCAATTCGACTTAGGATAGGTTTCTACCCCCTCATCTCTAAAACCCGCAAATTAACATAAGATGAAAAGACTAAAATGCCCTCGAGTTTGAACTTTAAGAATTCAAAAATTAGTATACGAGCCATTAAATTTAACATAACCTAAGTTTTAATAAAATTTAAAACTTTACATTATATTAGTATGGTACAAAAAAAAAAAAAAAAAAAAAAAAAAAAAAAAAAAAAGCTATGTATTGCCGCCCCCCCCCCCCCCCCCCCCCCTTGGACCAAAATTGAGTCCAAATACATGATTGCTAAATATTTGTCAAGTCCATTAATGTGATTAAATCATACCTTAATTACATAAAATCAAATAACACGGTTTTATTTTTTTCTCATAAGACCGATTATCACAAACCAAAGAACCCTAAATCTCTCTCAACAAAACTCTCGGCCTCCCCTCTTGTGTGCTATTGTCGATCCAAAGAACCACCAAAGGAAGACTTGATCTTTGTTCATAACAACCAAGGTAATCATAAAATCATCATTGATCCATTTGAATTTGTTGTAACAAACCCTAACCGAACCATTTTTGTTCCTTGTTTATGTGTTCATTCGATCCAAATAAGAAGAAGAAGGAGAATTCGTGTGGTGTTTTGATTTTTGTTGTGTTCGTGTTCTTCGTGGTCTTCAAGGGTATTTGTATCATCCCTTTTCTCATTCGATTCTTGATGTTTTCATAAATATGTTCACATATGATCATAAAATAATGTCACATAAAATAACATGTTATGAAAAACCCTAAAAGTCTATATGTTTAAATCGACCAGGAGATTACGTGTTGGAATCATTCGATTTGGATATGTTAAGACCCGTGTTTATTGACCTAAATATGTGTTGGATCAACCTAAAATCGTTGGTGTTAAGAATTAATGAAATAGAATGACTAAAACCCTAAATTACACATGGTTCTGTGATAACAGTCTGCTGAGCTGAAAATTAGTTCGACTTTAACCGGCTATAACTAAATGATGGAATCGAATTTTTGGGTGTTTTAAGAGTCTACAACTAAGTTCAATGAAATGGCTACCTGGGAAAATTTAGTTTGTAATTTTTAGAGGCCTGGAAGGTTACTTTTTGATTTTTAGAAAATTATGTGTCTGGTCGGATTTGTGAGTCTGGAAAATCAGTCCGGGTTTATGATTTTTAATTTTCAAACCGTGTCGAGTTAGAAGGTTTCCTTTGAACTGGAATATATTCAATATGATTAGTAATTACTGGAATTTTTATAGATTTTTTTGAATTTATTTGAAGGGGTAAATAAATACAAACTTGTCGGGTGTTCCAGCAGATACGATTTTGGAACATGTTGAGAAAATGGATTTTTAAGTGGTACCTAGACAACATAATAAAATCTGGAAAAATTCTCTAAAATACTTAAGACATTGAGGAACCTGTGTGAATTTTTATAGATTTTATTTCGAAGTATTAATATGATTTAGGAATTAATTGAAACGTAGTAAAATCGTATGTATAGGAGACTGCTACGGGTTTAAAGGATATTTAAATGGTGTTAAGTGTTTATGTTCTAAACTAAAGGGTCTAAAGTGTTATTCTTTAAAACTAAAGGACCTAACTTGTGAACACCTGTAACTTCATAGTAAATACATTTTACACCCTAATATTATGAGAATTGCATATTCGTCCCTAAACTTATGATAATTACCTAATGAACCCTAAAGTATGAAAACTACTATATGAACACTAAAACTTTGTAAAAGACATTATGAATCCTAAACTATGAATACGATCATCTGTAATACTTTGAATGGACAAACGAGAATGTTAATAATCAAAGTTAATTAACATGGAGAGAGAACTTAAAATGAGACATTATGATTACATGAAACTTATAAGAGAACTTGTGATTATTTGTAGATCGGGTGAAGAGGGAGTGATCTCCTACTTGATTTTCTTTTCATTTCTTTGCTTGCGTATTTCATTAAGGTACGGATATTCTGTCTTACTCTAAGACACTTTGCTTCGTACATATATGCTTTCCCTTTTCTTTAGGGATATTTCTTATGATCCGATGACTGCTATGATTCCCTTTTGTTTGATTCTTGGCTCTCATTGTATGACTGCCAATCCTATATGATTCATTCTGACATTTATTTTAAATGTCTCTACTATGATATGATTATTTGTTTGCCATGCTTTGTTGAGATACACTTTCGTTTCTCTTGCTATGCTTTGATTATGATTATGTATGCTATGATATTCCGTGCCTGAGCTTAACTAGTTCTGGAGGTACCAGGACCATGTCTAGGATGGCACCCTAGGCATGACACTCCCGTAGAGGTGTGATAGATCTACGGCGTTCCCCTTATGATATGATATGATTTTGTGTACACTATTGGCCATTTATGCGTGTGTGTGACCAGTCTAGTACTGGCATACATACTTTTGTTAGGGAGCGTATGGATGCATCCTAGGATTTATGTGTATGTATGATTATGGTGACCAGGTGGTGTGTGCCTTGCACCCCTTTTCACACTTTTGGATTAGTACTTAGAGGTCTCCCCTCTTCGTGCACTTTTATGATATGATATGATATGATTTGACGGATTTATGTATGGAGTTCTTATGGCACATCCTTATATGACATTTTCTTTATTTCCATTTCGTTCTTATATTCAGTTCTTATTCAGTTCTCATGCACTCTTATCTTTTGATATGCTTTGATTCGTATGACTTATGATTATGCTTTCGTATCTTTCTTTCCTTCGTTGCTTATGCTTATTTACCCTTATGATTTGTTATTCGTATATATCCGTTCACTGGGCTTTTTAAGCTCAGCCGCATGTTTTTCTTTCTTATGCGGCAGGTAATAAGCAGGGCGACGGGCATGGGAATGAGAGAGTAGATTATTGAGAGACCCATTTTGTTTATCATTTGTAGTCCATTGTTTCGGACATTTCATTATTTCCGCACTTCAGATATTATTTATTTACTTTGGTTTGTTGGTTTACCCATTATGCATTGGATTATCTTTTGGACACTAGTCTTGATGTTCAAGACTTAGTTATTTAATTAAAAGACTTCCGCTTGCGTTTTTGTTTGCTTTGTATGACACCATACTGTGATATCTTGACCTTGGCGGGTCGGGGTGTTACAATTATGGTATCAGAGCGACTGGGTTTGACCTGTAGAACCTTAGAAATGACCTGTGAGGATATTGGGTAGACACTAGGCTTTTCGTTTGGCGCGATCTCTTTCTTTCCATTTTGACCCTTTACGCTTGTTTTGTCTTTTGATTCATTTATGGCTTTTCAGATGGTGAACACCCGTCATGATGCTGAGGTTGACGCATCCGTGCAGCGTGCTCTTAATGCGTTGCTTCCCGGTTTGACCAACCGTATCATTGAGGAGATCAGGAGGAGCACTAGTAGTGGTGGTAGTGGAGGTGCTGGTGGTAGTGGTGGTGCTGGTGGTAGTGGAGGTGCTAGTGGTAGTGGTGGTGCTAGTGGTAGCGGTGGTAACGGTAACGGCAGTAACGATAATGGTGGTAACGGTAATGGTGGTAATAACGGTGGTGGTGGTGGTGGTGCTCCACCAGCATCGATACATGTATGGTTGGAGCGTTTTGGTAAGCAGAAACTGAGTTCGTTTAGTGCTGCTACTTCTCCTGTTGAGGCGGAGAACTGGATTTCTCACATTGAGAAAATCTTTGAGGTGCTTGGGTGTGATGACGTGTTTAAGGCACGTCTTGCTAGTTACAAGTTTGAGGGAGATGCCCTCAGTTGGTAGAAGGCGTATCGGACCGCTAAGGGAGGTGAAACGTATGTGGCTGGGTTATCTTGGGCTGAGTTTCGGGAGATATTCTTTCTCCAGTATTTCCCTCAATCCGAGAGGCTGAAGTTCGAGCGGGACTACCATCAGATTTACCAGTTGGATAGGGAGACGAGTGGGGAATATATGAAGCGGTTTGTTAGGCTAGCAGGTTTCTTGGGTGAGAAGGCAGGGCCTCCGGAGGAGCAGGCTTTACACTTTAAGTGGGGGTTACGTGATGAGTTGTTGGATGGTATTCTCAACACTAATTTTGCTGATGTGGCACAAGTTGCCAACGCGGTTCGTAACAAGGAGTTGATGCAGCAGAGGTCTAGGCGTGGGGTAAAAAGGCCTCTGGATGGTGATCAGCAGCAGGTCCAGGGTAGTAATGATAGGAATGTTCCAAGGGGAAATGAGTTTCGGAGTACCGATAGGCGGGGTAACAACAATGGTGGGCAGAATCAGCGGTCAGGTCGTGACCAGCAGTATAGAGGTCAGCAGAGTCGGGGCAGTCAGCAGAGTCAGGGCTATCAGCAGGGTAATCGGGGTTCTGGTTCTTCTTCGGCTGGTCAGGGAAATGTGGAACGGCTTCCACCTCCTCCTGTTTGTGTCGAGTGTGGGAAAACCCATCCGGGTCGTACTTGCTATAGGGCTTCTGGTGCGTGTTTTAATTGTGGTGAGGTTGGACATCGGGCTAGGGATTGTCCGAAGGCGAATGGTAACAACCGTGGTAATGGAAGTGGTGGACAACAGGCCTCTAAAGGTCGGGTATTTGCACTTACCAGAGACCAGGCTGCGGGTTCTTCTGGCACTGTTTCGGGTATGCTCTATTTATTTGATCGTTCAGTCCTTGTTTTATTTGATACGGGAGCTACTCATTCCGTTATATCTGTTACGTTTGCTAAATCCATTAAAACAATCGCAACACCATTAAAATATGCTTTATCCATATCAACCCCAATGAAAACTTCTGTAGTCATTACGCATGAATACGTGGATTGTCCTCTTCGCTTTGATGATAAGATTCGCCCTGCGAATCTTCTTCCTCTCGATATGTATGATTTCGATGTGATTTTGGGTATGGATTGGTTGTCGGAGCATTGAGCTACGATTGACTGCCATACTAGGCGTGTGATATTTGGCGATCTTTGTAATCCAGAATTTGTTTACCAAAGCTGTCGGCTTGGTAAACCTATTAAGATCATATCCGCTATGAAAGCTCGTTCCTTGTTAACTCATGGTTGTGAAGGTTTTCTGGCTTCGATTAAGGATTCATCTTTGGAGGTTCCTAGTATTGAGAGCCTTTCTGTTGTTCGTGAATTCCCTGATGTGTTTCCTGATGAGCTTCCAGGCATGCCGCCTGAGCGTGAAGTGGAATTCTCTATTGATTTAATTCCTGGTGCGGAACCTATTTCTAAGGCTCCTTATCGTATGGCTCCTATGGAATTGAAAGAATTGAAAGAGCAGTTGCAGGAATTGCTTGAATCTGGTTCCATTCGTCCCAGTGTTTCTCCGTGGGGTTCTCCGGTTTTATTCGTTAAGAAGAAGGACGGTAGTATGAGATTATGTATTGACTACCGTGAACTCAATCGCATTACCATTCGAAATCGTTATCCGCTTCCCCGCATCGACGATTTGTTTGATCAGCTTCAGGGAGCTAAATTCTTTTCTAAGATCGATTTGAGGTCGGGTTATCATCAGCTACGTGTGAAGGAGCAGGATGTTCCTAAGACAGCTTTTCGTACGAGATATGGCCACTACGAGTTCTTAGTCATGCCTTTTGGGTTGACGAATGCTCCAGCGGTTTTCATGGACTTGATGAATCGGGTTTTCCACGAGTACTTGGATAAGTTTGTAATCGTGTTTATTGATGACATTTTGGTGTACTCTAAGACCAAGGAGGAGCATGAGAGTCATCTTCGTATTGTTTTGGAAACTTTGAGGCAGAAGAAGTTGTACGCCAAGTTTTCCAAATGCGAGTTCTGGTTGGATCAGGTTGCATTCTTAGGTCATGTCGTTTCCGCAGATGGTATCAAAATGGATCCGGCTATGGTTGAGGCTATCACAAAGTGGCCAAGACCGACCAATGTGACTGAGATCAGGAGTTTTCTGGGTTTGGCTGGCTATTATCGGAGGTTTGTTGAGGGTTTTTCTCGTTTATCGTTACCTTTAACTCAGCTTATGCGCAAGGGAGAGAAGTTTGTATGGACCGACGAGAGAGAAGCTAGTTTTGAGGAGTTGAAGAAGAGGCTTGTATCTGCGCTGATTCTTACTCTACCATCAGGTTCGGGAGGTTATCAGATTTATAGTGATGCTTCAAAGAAGGGTTTGGGTTGTGTCTTGATGCAGCATGGGAAAGTGATTGCATATGCTTCTAGACAGTTGAAACCATATGAGGCGAACTATCCTACTCACGATCTTGAGTTAGCTGCTGTTGTCTTTGCTTTAAAAATCTGGAGGCATTATCTTTATGGTGAGAGCTGTGATATATTCACCGACCATAAGAGCTTGAAGTACATCTTTACCCAAAAAGAGTTGAACATGCGACAGAGGCGTTGGTTGGAGTTGTTGAAGGATTATGACACCAATATTCAGTATCACCCTGGGAAAGCCAATGTTGTGGCTGATGCTTTGAGTCGTAAGTCGGGTATGATTGCTAGTCTCGACTTTGAGCCGAGGATTCTGAATGACTTAGAGCTCATGGAGGTTGAATTGTGTGTTCATGGTCATGATGGTTTTTGGGCTAGCTTGAAGGTGGAGTCTGATTTGATGTTGAGGATTAAGGAAGCCCAAAAGGACGATGGTGAGTTATGGGCTATTGTGCAGAATGTGGAGGATGGTAAGCAGTCAGATTCCCGTGTGGATGCGGATGGTATTGTTTGGTTTGGTGATCGTCTATGTGTTCCAGATGATGCTACTCTTCGTGACGCTGTGCTTTCTGAGGCACATAGTTCTCCGTTTTCTATTCATCCGGGTTCGACTAAGATGTATCATGATCTGAAGCAACATTTTTGGTGGAATGGGATGAAGCAGGATGTGGCTTTGCATGTGGCTAGATGTATGACTTGTCAGCAAGTTAAGATTGAACATCAGCGTGCAAGTGGTCTTTTGCAACCTCTTGACATTCCTACGTGGAAATGGGATGAGATATCTATGGACTTCGTTACCGGTTTACCTCGTACTATTCGAAAGCATGACGCTATTTGGGTCGTTGTTGATCGTCTGACCAAATCTGCGCATTTTCTTCCCATTCGTATCGAGTATTCTGTGGGTCGTTTGGCTCAGATTTTCCAGCAGGAAATTGTTCGATTGCATGGTATGCCGTCTTCTATTGTGTCCGATCGTGATCCTCGTTTTACGTCTCGTTTCTGGAAAGGGTTACATAAAGTTTGGGGTGCATGGCTTAAATTCAGTACGGCATTTCATCCTCAGACCGATGGGCAGTCGGAGCGGACGATTCAGACATTGGAGGACATGTTGAGGTCTTGTGCTTTAGAGTGGACAGGCCACTGGGATGATTACTTGTGTCTAGTGGAGTTTGCCTACAATAATAGTTGGCACGCGAGTATTCGGATGGCTCCATTTGAGATGTTATATGGGCGTAAGTGTAGGGCGCCGGTTTGTTGGAATGAGGTCGGAGAACGACTCATTGAGGGACCTGAAATGATTAGGATTACTAATGAGAAAGTGGCTGTAGCCAGATAGAAGTTGAAGGAAGCTCGTGCTAGACAGAAGAGCTATGCTGATCGTCATCGTCGTGATGTTATGTTTAATTCTGGTGATCGTGTGTTCTTGAAGGTTTCGCCTTTTCGAGGTGTTAAGCGTTTCGGTATGAAAGGAAAGCTTAGTCCGCGCTATATTGGTCCGTTTGAGATTCTTGATCGCGTCGGTGAGGTATCTTATCGTTTGGCGCTACCTCCCCAGTTATCGCACGTGCATAACGTATTCCATGTGTCACTTCTTCGTGGTTATAATTATCACCCGCTTCACGTGGTATCTTGCCCGTTCGATTAGATTCGGGAAGACCTTTCTTATAGTGAAGAACCTGAGGCCATTTTGGAGCGTCAGGAAAGAGTCATGAGAACTAAAACAATTCCGTTCGTCAAGATTTTTTGGAAGAACCATCCTGAGAGCGAGGCTACTTGGGAAACCGAAGAGTCAATACGATCCGATTATCCGCGTTTCTCTTTTTGATTTGGTACGTATTCATTTTGTTATTGCTTTCGATTCGCATTTCATTTCGATTTCGCACTTCAATTTTCGAGGACGAAAATTTTTTTTTAGAGGGGAAGAGTTGTAAAACCCGCAAATTAACATAAGATGAAAAGACTAAAATGCCCTCGAGTTTGAACTTTAAGAATTCATAAATTAGTATACGAGCCATTAAATTTAACATAACCTAAGTTTTAATAAAATTTAAAACTTTACATTATATTAGTATGGTACAAAAAAAAAAAAAAAAAAAAAAAAAAAAAAAAAAAAAAGAAGCTATGTATTGCCGCCCCCCCCCCCCCCCCCCTTGGACCAAAATTGAGTCCAAATACATGATTGCTAAATATTTGTCAAGTCCATTAATGTGATTAAATCATACCTTAATTACATAAAATCAAATAACACGGTTTTATTTTTTTCTCATAAGACCGATTATCACAAACCAAAGAACCCTAAATCTCTCTCAACAAAACTCTCGGCCTCCCCTCTTGTGTGCTATTGTCGATCCAAAGAACCACCAAAGGAAGACTTGATCTTTGTTCATAACAACCAAGGTAATCATAAAATCATCATTGATCCATTTGAATTTGTTGTAACAAACCCTAACCGAACCATTTTTGTTCCTTGTTTATGTGTTCATTCGATCCAAATAAGAAGAAGAAGGAGAATTCGTGTGGTGTTTTGATTTTTGTTGTGTTCGTGTTCTTCGTGGTCTTCAAGGGTATTTGTATCATCCCTTTTCTCATTCGATTCTTGATGTTTTCATAAATATGTTCACATATGATCATAAAATAATGTCACATAAAATAACATGTTATGAAAAACCCTAAAAGTCTATATGTTTAAATCGACCAGGAGATTACGTGTTGGAATCATTCGATTTGGATATGTTAAGACCCGTGTTTATTGACCTAAATATGTGTTGGATCAACCTAAAATCGTTGGTGTTAAGAATTAATGAAATAGAATGACTAAAACCCTAAATTACACATGGTTCTGTGATAACAGTCTGCTGAGCTGAAAATTAGTTCGACTTTAACCGGCTATAACTAAATTATGGAATCGAATTTTTGGGTGTTTTAAGAGTCTACAACTAATTTCAATGAAATGGCTACCTGGGAAAATTTAGTTTGTAATTTTTAGAGGCCTGGAAGGTTACTTTTTGATTTTTAGAAAATTATGTGTCTGGTCGGATTTGTGAGTCTGGAAAATCAGTCCGGGTTTATGATTTTTAATTTTCAAACCGTGTCGAGTTAGAAGGTTTCCTTTGAACTGGAATATATTCAATATGATTAGTAATTACTGGAATTTTTATAGATTTTTTTGAATTTATTTGAATGGGTAAATAAATACAAACTTGTCGGGTGTTCCAGCAGATACGATTTTGGAACATGTTGAGAAAATGGATTTTTAAGTGGTACCTAGACAACATAATAAAATCTGGAAAAATTCTCTAAAATACTTAAGACATTGAGGAACCTGTGTGAATTTTTATAGATTTTATTTCGAAGTATTAATATGATTTAGGAATTAATTGAAACGTAGTAAAATCGTATGTATAGGAGACTGCTACGGGTTTAAAGGATATTTAAATGGTGTTAAGTGTTTATGTTCTAAACTAAAGGGTCTAAAGTGTTATTCTTTAAAACTAAAGGACCTAACTTGTGAACACCTGTAACTTCATAGTAAATACATTTTACACCCTAATATTATGAGAATTGCATATTCGTCCCTAAACTTATGATAATTACCTAATGAACCCTAAAGTATGAAAACTACTATATGAACACTAAAACTTTGTAAAAGACATTATGAATCCTAAACTATGAATACGATCATCTGTAATACTTTGAATGGACAAACGAGAATGTTAATAATCAAAGTTAATTAACATGGAGAGAGAACTTAAAATGAGACATTATGATTACATGAAACTTATAAGAGAACTTGTGATTATTTGTAGATCGGGTGAAGAGGGAGTGATCTCCTACTTGATTTTCTTTTCATTTCTTTGCTTGCGTATTTCATTAAGGTACGGATATTCTGTCTTACTCTAAGACACTTTGCTTCGTACATATATGCTTTCCCTTTTCTTTAGGGATATTTCTTATGATCCGATGACTGCTATGATTCCCTTTTGTTTGATTCTTGGCTCTCATTGTATGACTGCCAATCCTATATGATTCATTCTTACATTTATTTTAAATGTCTCTACTATGATATGATTATTTGTTTGCCATGCTTTGTTGAGATACACTTTCGTTTCTCTTGCTATGCTTTGATTATGATTATGTATGCTATGATATTCCGTGCCTGAGCTTAACTAGTTCTGGAGGTACCAGGACCATGTCTAGGATGGCACCCTAGGCATGACACTCCCGTAGAGGTGTGATAGATCTACGGCGTTCCCCTTATGATATGATATGATTTTGTGTACACTATTGGCCATTTATGCGTGTGTGTGACCAGTCTAGTACTGGCATACATACTTTTGTTAGGGAGCGTATGGATGCATCCTAGGATTTATGTGTATGTATGATTATGGTGACCAGGTGGTGTGTGCCTTGCACCCCTTTTCACACTTTTGGATTAGTACTTAGAGGTCTCCCCTCTTCGTGCACTTTTATGATATGATATGATATGATTTGACGGATTTATGTATGGAGTTCTTATGGCACATCCTTATATGACATTTTCTTTATTTCCATTTCGTTCTTATATTCAGTTCTTATTCAGTTCTCATGCACTCTTATCTATTGATATGCTTTGATTCGTATGACTTATGATTATGCTTTCGTATCTTTCTTTCCTTCGTTGCTTATGCTTATTTACCCTTATGATTTGTTATTCGTATATATCCGTTCACTGGGCTTTTTAAGCTCAGCCGCATGTTTTTCTTTCTTATGCGGCAGGTAATAAGCAGGGCGACGGGCATGGGAATGAGAGAGTAGATTATTGAGAGACCCATTTTGTTTATCATTTGTAGTCCATTGTTTCGGACATTTCATTATTTCCGCACTTCAGATATTATTTATTTACTTTGGTTGGTTGGTTTACCCATTATGCATTGGATTATCTTTTGGACACTAGTCTTGATGTTCAAGACTTAGTTATTTAATTAAAAGACTTCCGCTTGCGTTTTTGTTTGCTTTGTATG